>JBBGZY010002774.1:0-546183 GCA_037952925.1 Lithobates clamitans | reverse complement strand
CCCTCCACCCCCATCTCTCTCTCCCCTCCTCTCTCCCGCTCTCTCCTCCTCTCTCTCCCTCTGTCTTTCTCCTTCTCTCTCTCTTCCCTTTCTCTCTCTCCCCCCTCTCTCTCCCTCCTCTCTCTCCCTCTCTCTATCTCCCTCTCTCTCCCTCTCTCTTTCCCTCCCTCTCTCCCCTCCCCTCCCCCTCTCCCACTCTCTCTCCTTCCTCCCTTCCTCTTTTCTCCCTCTCCTCTCTCTCTTTTCCCTCTCTCTCTCCTCTCTCTCTCTCCCACTCTCTCCCCCTTATCTCCCTTCCTCTCTCTCCCTCTTTCCCTCTCTCTCCCCTTTCTCTCTCTCCCCCTCTCTCTCCCCCTCTCTCTCCCTCTCTCTCTCTCTCTCTCTCTCTCTCTCTCTCTCTCTTCCCTTCCCCCCTCTCTCCCACACTCTCTCTCCCTCCCTCTTTTCTCCCTCTCCTCTCTCTCCCCCTTTCTCTCTCCCCTCTATCTCCCATCCTCTCTCTCTCTTTCTCTCCCGCTCTCTCCGCCTCTCTCTCTGCCTCTCTTCCTACCCACCCTCTCTCTCTCTCCTTTCTCTTCATCTCTTCCTCTCTCTCTCTTTCTCCCTCTCTCTCTCTCTTCCCTTCCCCCCTCTCTCCCACACTCTCTCTCCCTCCCTATTTTCTCCTTCTCTCTCTTCCCTCTCTCTCTTACCTCTCTCACACTCTCTCTCTCTCTGTCCTCTCCATCTCTCTCTCCCTCCTTTCTCCCCCCTCTCTCCCCTTTATCTCCCCCTCTGTCTCCCACTCTTTCTCTCTCTCCTTTCGAACAAATACATGTGTAGGGCCTACAGTTATTAGAAAAAATTGTTACAATATATGTACGAAATAAAGGGAAGAAGGGGAAAAGAAAAAACGGAGAGGGGAAACAAATGTGGTTACTAGAGGGACTAATGGTAATAATAATAATAATAATGGTGGCGATAGTAGCAGTTGATAGTTCCTTACGGATAATAATAATGATGTAAAAATATATAGAGAGAATGAACACTATATGAGGTAGAATGTTGTATGGCATGGAGGATTGGCTAAAATATCAAATTGTATTTGTATGTGTATATGCATATGTATGCACAAGCACATACAATATGCACTCCCATGACAAAGGAAAAGGAAATAGTGTCATAGGAACAATCTAAGGAAAAATGGGAGAGGAAGGCACGGGGAGGGGCGGGGGGAAGCTATAGCAAACCCATGCATACATACATACAAGCAAATGTACATATATGTGCAAAAAGGCAAATGAACGTTATATTATAGTATTGAGTTCTAATTCTTCACTCAACCCATTAGGTGCAAGAGTATCCAAAGTATATATCCAAAAAGTTTTGCGTTCACATAGCCTGGAAAAATGTTCAGCTTCAGACAGGTTACGAGGTATGGATTCTATAACCCACACCTGTAAACCTGCAGTAGATTGATTATGGTGCTCTAAAATGTGGCGGGGAACGCTATGTTGGTCGCAAAACCTACCTCCACAAAATGACGATGTTTGCCAAAACGTTGTGGTAGACCAACATATAACAGTTTACAAGGACATGTCAGACAATAAACGACATAGTCTGTAGAGCAATTAAAAAGTTTGTCTAAATGATAGGTCTTGTCCTTGTGCTGAAAACTCTGTTGTCCATGTCAGAGATGTACAGAGATGTACAGATGTAACAAACCTTGCATAAAGGTTTGTTACATCTGTAAATCCCTATGAGAGGGATTAAACATAAAGGATTGTCTATTTTAATACTTTTTAATTTACTTGGCACTATCTTGTTTTTTAATGTGGGGACCCTTCTGTAAGTGACCTTGGGTCTATCACTAAGACTGATATTCAAAAGAGGGTCTTCCTTGTATTTTCCATGATATCTAGTAATAAAACGTGCAGTTACATTTTCAGGCGGTTTATTGGTCTTAGGTCTTTTACCCGGAAGAAAGGTGGTATAGGCCTGATTCACTAATTTATCAGGATATCCCTTTTCCAAAAATTTATTTTTGAGATGTACACTTTGAGAAATGTAGTCGCAGTCTCTGGTGCAATTTTGTCTTAATCTGCAGAACTGACCTTTAGGTATATTATTAACCACTGCGGATGATGGCAACTATCAAAAGGTAGATATGAGTTACCGGCAGTGGGTTTGGTATAATTGCGAGTAAGAATAGGGTTGTTATCGTGAAAGAGTTCAAGATCTAAAAAGATACGCTTTTCTTATTACATACAGATGTAAAAGAAAGACCTAAATCATTTGTATTGCAGCAAGAGACAAAATAGTCAATTGAGGACGAGGGACCGTCCCAAATGACGATAATACCATCTATATACCTGCTGTAAAACACCAAATGTTTGGCAAAAGGGTTATTGTTCCATATGAACCAGTTTTCCCACAAACCCATGGTCAAATTGGCATAAGACGGTGCAAAGTTGGTTCCCATGGCAGCACCATGGGTTTTTAGGTAAAACTCTTCCTAAAAATGAAAATAGTTATGCATTAAACAGAAGGATGTAGCTTCAGTGATGAACACAGCTTGTTTGGCATTGAGCAAAGGGTCTGATGACAAAAACTGTTGTACTGCCAATAGGCCTATATGGTGGGGAATAGACGTATAAAGAGATTTGACGTCAAGAGACAACCAAAAATAGCTTCCCCTTCCCCTTCACTTTACACTTGACAAAGGAGTGCGCATGCCCACTGTGAGCTTCGCGCATGCTCTGAAATGCATTGTGGTTTTCTCACACTCCGGTGACGTCACACGCCAGCGAGCCGCTTCTCAGAGCAGAAGATCTCCACTCAGAGGCGCTTTTCTTTTCTTTTTTTTCACACACTAGCACAGGAACAAGGGGGACTGAAGATAATCCAGCAATTTGGCAGTGTCTGGGCTGGGCTTATATAGGGAAGTTTGAGGTCACTTCCTGTGCGCCTCCTGGGGATTTTCCCGCCTTTTTCCATCAGGTTGATGTCACTTCCTGTGCGCCTCCTGGGTATTTTCCTGCCTTTTTTCATTAGGTTGAGGTCACTTCCTGTCAGCATCCTGGGCATTTTCCTGCCCTTTTCCATCAAGTCTTCTGCGCAGGTGCGGGTTGGCGCCATGAGGAATCTTTGGCGCATGCTCAGTTGGCACAGATTTCCTCTTGCGGAAGCCCCCACTGGACTCTTACAGCATTGCAATAAGCGGAAGATCATTTAGAGTCCTCAGAACAGATCTTTCAAACTGATCCATCTGTGGCCAATGCTTCTGTAGTCAGATTGCAGGCTAGATTAGTTAACCAGCTCCATTTCTAAATAGCCAAACAAAAGATCTTCTTTAGCAAACAGCAGATTTTTGAACATGGTGAACGAGCTGGAAAGTTACTTGCCTACATCGCTCATCTGGATCTTAAGCCCCCTGTAGTGATCACATTGCAGACTGCCCCCGACGACCGTACTGCTGGTAGCCACAGAATTCAAGACCTTTGTTTCGGACCTTTACTCTCCACCTCCCATCACTCCCATGAAGAACTGTCTTAATTCCTGAAAATATTTCTTTCCCTTCACTCACCCCTTCACTAATCAGTCAATTAGAGGCCCCTATTACTATTGGCAACATTGAGGAAGCCATTGCCAACCTCTCCCCATCCAAGGCACCTGGTTTGGATGGACTACCCTTTGAATTTTATTCACAGTTTAGGGAGGTTCATGCTCCAAGACTACGAGAATTGTTTAACCATATATTTGACTCTGCCACTCTTCCCGCTACCATGGGAGAAGTCCTAATTATTTTGATTTCTAAGCCTGGAAAGGTCCCTCTCTTACCAGAATCATTCCGCCCCATTTCACTCCTACAATTAAATGTGAAAACACTAGCAAAAATTCTAGCACTACGTCTTAATAAAGTTATACTCATCCTAGTACATCTGGACCAGGTCGGTTTTATGCCAAACAAAAACACAGCCTTCAACTTAAGGCGGCTTTTCATGAACATACAATCCAATCAAGATAATGTCAGTTCCCGGGTTGTGGTTTGTCTTGATGCCGCTAAGGCATTTGATTCAGTGGAATGCGAGTACTTGTGGGAATGCATTCATAGGTTTGGGTTTGGCCCAAATTTTATTAAATGGCTTCAACTTCTTCACCAAGCCTCCATGGCTCGGATCCAGGTAAATGGCAGAGTGCCTGACTCTTTCCCTCTTTCCAGAGGTACAAGGCAAGGCCCCCCTACTCTATGCACTAGCTGTAGAGCCCCAAGCTATAGCTATTAGACAAAATCCGAATATCAGAGGCCTTCGAGCTGGTTCTATAGTAAAAACTATCAGCTTATATGCTGATGACATGCTTTTTCATCTGGAGGATGCAGAGTCATCACTGCCAGCTATCTTGCTCCTAATCCAAAGGTTTGGAGAAATTTCAGGCTTACAGATCAATTGGAGCAAGTCCCAGATTCTCCTTTTGGATCTGGGTGCTCCTGCTTCTCAGCAGGCCTCCTTTTCCAGTTGTCAGGGCCAGTCAACTCAAATACCTGGGTATCCAAATTTCACAGTCTCCTGCAGATTGCATTGAGTTAAATCTGGAACCCCTGTATACAGTTCTCAAATCTAAGATGCAAATATGGTCTTCCCACCCACTTGGTGTCATGGGACGTATTCATTTAGTGAAGATGATTTTACTTCCTAAACTACTCTATGTCGTCTGACACTCCCCACTATACATTCCCCCTCCAATCTTCAAAGCCATGGAATCCATTCTTAACACATTTATATGGGGTATCTCTAGACATAAACTACCATGGTGTATACTGAAATGTCCCAGTAATTTGGGTGATACTGCTCTGCCCGATTTGCATCTCTACTATGTAGCATCTCAACTTTCCCACTTTTTTACCTTGATAAACTAAACCGAGATAGCTACATCACCTTAGTATGCCATAACTCCCCCTTCCCAGTTAGCCGTCCTTTCCAGTCCATTTTACATGGAGCAAGGGAGCCTACTCAATCCTCCGAGTATGCTTTACCACCACAGCAAAATCTGGAGTATAGACATGAAACTCACCAATGCTTCCCTTTTTCACACCTTCACCCATTGTGGAACAATTCATGTTTACCTGAGTTGCTATCACTGACTGATTACAGGATATGGGCTGACTGGGGGGTTATATACCTTTCACATGTTCTTGTCATTGGTAGAGTGAAATCATTCTAGGAACTCAAGATGGGATTTGGTATACCTAACCATATTTTTTTTGGTATCTCCAGCTTCATCATGCTCTTCAAACTCAATTTGGGGTTTTCATTCCCAGTCTTGGGTCTCTGTATCTGGTAGGTGTGGCGGTTGGCACTGACCCTACCTGACGCGCACTGACCTACCTGACATACACTGACCATTACATTCACCTACCTGACATACACTGACCTACCTGACATACACTAACAGCATACATGAATAATTCACACAGCAAAATTGCTTCATACACTGTCCCGTTTATTCTGGCTCAGGTAAGGTGTTAAATATGGATGACCTATGCATCACCTTCCACCAATAAGGGGTACATATTCAAATGACACATTTCTTTTTTAACATAAATCAACCAATCATAGTCATTAACTCTTTATCTAAGCAAACCCATCATGTTACATTATATCACGTCACCCAGACAGATATAACTTGAGACTATCTTATGACACATACGTCGCTTCCCCATGTTTAGTTTAGTTTTCAACACAAGACTAGGGATGAGCCGAAAACACACCCCTGTTCGGTTCGCACCAGAACATGCGAACAGGCAAAAATTTTTTCGAACATGCGAACACCGTTAAAGTCTATGGGCTAATTTTAAAGGCTTATATGCTTTTTATTGTCATAAAAAGTGTTTGGGGACCTAGGTCCTGCCCCAGGGGACATGTATCAATGCAAAAAAAGTTTTAAAAACGTCCGTTTTTTCGTGAACAGTGATATTAATAATGCTTAAAGTGAAACAATAAAAGTGTAATATTCCTTTAAATTTCGTACCTGGGGGGTGTCTATAGTATGCCTGTAAAGGGGCGCATGTTTCCCCTGTTTAGAACAATCTGACAGCAAAATGACATTTCAAAGGAAAAAAAGTCATTTAAAACTTCTCGCGGCTATTAATGAATTGTCGGTCCGACAAAAAAAACGGCATGGGATTTCCTCACAGGGGAACCCCAAACCAAAATTTTAAAAAAAATGGCGTGGGGGTCCCCCTAAATTCCATACCAGGCCCTTCAGGTCTGGTATGGATATTAAAGGGAACCCCGCGTCAAAATTTTTTTTTAAAATGGCGTGGGGGTCCCCCTTGAATCCATACCAGACCCTTCAGGTCTGGTATGGATTTTAAGGGGAACCCCACGCCAAAATGTAAAAAAAAAATGGCATGGGGCCCCCCAAAAATCCATATGAGACCCTTATCCGAGCACGCAACCTGGCAGGCTGCAGGAAAAGAGGGGGGACGAGAGGGCTCTCCCCCTGAACCGTACCAGGCCACATGCCCTCAACATTGGGAGGGTGCTTTGGGTTAGCGGCCCCCCAAAGCACCTTGTCCCCATGTTGATGAGGACAAGGGCCTCATCCCCACAACCCTTGGCCGGTGGTTGTGGGGGTCTGCGGGCGGGGGCTTATAGGAATCTGGAATCCCCCTTTGACAAGGGGACCCCCAGATCCCAGCCCCCCTGTGTGAAATGGTAATGGGTTACAAAAGTACCCCTACCATTTCACAAAAAAGTGTCAAAAAGTGTCAAAAAGTGTCAAAAATGTTAAAAAAGACAAGAGACAATTTTTGACAATTCCTTTAATTGTGCGTCTGAGGGGGGCGGGGTCACCAGGTGGCCCACCCTCCATTATTTAAGGAGTGTCAGAAGAAGGTAAGCGTCACACAGCGGGAGCCTCCCATGGATGTGGCCCAAGAACGAAGCGGAGAAGAAGACGCCGTGGAGGAAGATGCCGGACAAGAACACCGGAGCATGAAGCAGAGGATCAGAGGGAGAACCAGAGGAAGAAGAAGATAGAAGAAGAAACCGAAGGAAGAAGGAAGGAAGAAGACCCGAAGAAGATGGAAAGAAGAAGACTTTAAATAAAGGAATTGTCAAAAACTCTCTTGTCATTTTTAACATTTTTGACACTTTTTTTGTGAAATGGTAGGGGTACTTTTGTACCCAATTACCATTTCACACAGGGGGGTGGGATCTGGGGGTCCCCTTGTGAAAGGGGGCTTCCAGATTCGGATAAGCCCCCCGCCCGCATATCCCGACAACCACCGGCCAAGGGTTGTGGAGATGAGGCACTTGTCCTCATCAACGAGGGGACAAGGTGCTTTGGGGGCCGCTACCCCAAAGCACTCTCCCAATATTGAGGACATGTGGCCTGGTACGGTTCAGGAGGGAGGGGGGCAGCTCTCTCGTCCTCCCCCCTCTTTTCCTGTGGCCTGCCAGGTTGCGTGCTCGAATAAGGGTCTGGTATGGATTTTTGTGGGGACCCCATGCCATTTTTTTTACTTTGGCACGGGGTTCCCCTTAATATCTATACCAGACCCTGATATGAAATTTAGGGGGACCCCCGCGCCATTTTTTTTAAAGTTTTGGTTCGGGGTTCCCCTGTGGGGAAATCCCATGCCATTTTTATCAATGAACTTTTATGTGTATTGTCGGGCCGACAATTCATTCATTCAAGCCGCAAGTAGTTTTAAATGACTTTTTTTCCTTTGAAATGTCATTTTGCTGTCAGACTGTTCTAAACACGGGAAACATGCGCCCCTTTACAGGCATACTATAGACACCCCCCAGGTACAAAATTTAAAGGAATATTACACTTTTATTATTTCACTTTAAGCATTATTAAAATCACTGCTCCCGAAAAAACGGACGCTTTTAAAACTTTTTTTTGCATTGATACATGTCCCCTGGGGCAGGACCTTTTATTGTACCTTGTATGTAACAGTCAAAATATGAATATAAAGTAAATTGTTGTATCCTTATTGCAGGGTATAGGTATATTTAGTTCTTTGTGTTTTTGGATAAGTGATGCGAGTTGAGTTCAATATGTGCAAGGTATATTGTATCTCAGTTACTAAAAAAAAAAAAGAGGGGGGGGGAGTGTTGTGGGTGTGGAAGAGGGGTGGTGGGTATCTGTGGGAAAGATCGGGTAGTGCGCCTATAGGTTGACATGCATTTTTGTGGTCTGCCCGATATTTCTAGCCCAAACACTTTTTATGACAATACCATGCATATAAGCCTTTAAAATTAGCACTTTTGATTTCTCCCATAGACTTTTAAAAGGTGTTCTGGGCTTTCAAATTTGCCGCGAACACCCCAAATTGTTCGCTGTTCGGCGAACTGGCGAACAGCCGATGTTCAAGTCGAACATGAGTTTGACTCGAACTTGAAGCTCATCCCTACACAAGACCCATCTTACACAACAATATATATTTTTATTTAATCAGCAAGATAACTTTTAAAGGTACAGTTCGTATATTAGATTGCAAATCACAAGGGGGGCTTTTTACATGACCCTTTCAACAAAACATTTGTTTGGTATGGATGCCATTCAGAATTTGGTTTGCATTTTCTCAATGAGTGCCCCTCATTCTCTGATTGAACAAGATAGAGATGTGGTGCAGTGACACCACAGGCAGGGTGGGGCATATATGGACACATCTTGGGCAGGGCAGAGGGTATAAATGATGGACCTGTAGTGATGGCAGACCTGATGGATACACCATGGGGGAATGCACAGCCTTTGAAACAGTTACACTTGATGGAGGATATTGTTGTGATGACTTGATGATGGATTTAGACATGAGTTATAACCAGGGGACTCCTCTGTGTGTTACTCTTTACAGCTCGGTGTGTGAGGATGACTTTGGGACAATGCTGGAACAGCTTGATTGGGATTTATACAGCTCCATTTTCCTTGTAATAATTGTCCTTGAGGTTTAATTGTAATTATGTATTGGTAATTCACTATATTGGTTGGATAATTATATATTATCATTAGAGCTATAAATACTATAATAGTTTTTATATATTAGATGTTGCTATGCAGGACGGTGCCCAGTACATGATTATGTATTTGTGGTTGTGGTATTATCTCTAGATTTCTGGGTTGACAGGTAACAGCACATTATTCTGGATATCTGTAACATGGGAGCTTATGTGATTGGTTTTAAATTAGAGGCTATATCATTACAGATAATTCATCGTTTGCGGTCCAAATACTTTGTACCTTTTTTGGCTCCATTCTAATGGTGTTCTTGGATTCTGTTTCCTGCTTTACTGCAGTTAAGGAAGCCTTTTTACTATAGGCTCGTTCTTTATGTATCATGTAAGTAAATATTGGTGTTATTTGTAATTTGATGGAAACATATTATGGTATGAATATTTCATTATACATTGTAGATTATCATCATCCAGAGTCTCATGAAGAAGTGACAAAGAGAGCTTATGAGTGGCCTCCTGCATGCCGTTGTCACTTTCGATTGGTGCTGTTCCTATTGCGCCCGTCATTGATGAGAAGCGGCTATGCTGTTTAGTGTTTCCATGGTCTTAGTGTTTGGCCGTACTGAGCATGTGCGGCCGTATGAGGCCGCCTAACACATACTTTTTGTGTAGTGTGGTTGTGGCGTGCATGCGCGGCCGTTTAGTTTACCCAATTGCGGAGTGACGTACGGTGTTCCGCTCTTCTGTTGACCCCGCTGGGTATTATTTCCTGTTTTTGTGAACCGCATGACCGTACTGCGCATGCACGGCCGAGCCAAATGTTGTTTTACTTCCTGCTTCACATATAGGGCGCTCTTAATGCGCATGTGCGGCTGGAGACGAAATTAAAAAATTAAAAACAGCTGTTTTATGTGCCGCACTGCCCTATCAGAGGGCAGTGCGATCTAAGATGCTTTGCTATTTATGTGGGCGCCACACCTCTGATGATATCCACATAGGATGAAACACATCAGGCTGGCTGATGCAAGCACGCTGTGAACTGTGGACCATTTTCTGTTTGTGATGATGTATACTGCATATTTGTAAGTAGACTACAATAAATGCTTTTTTTTACCCATACGGGCTTTACTATTATTGCTCTTTTTCTACTGGGTTATCTCGCTGGTGACTACATAATCCATTCATCTTCCCATGTGAACCTTGATGTCCTGATGTCATGTGACCATCTGGCTTTTCCATTTTCTGGCTGTCTGTGATGGAGTGTGTCATTCGGAGCTACAGTTGAGCCTTGGCATCATATGATTACATCGCATGCTTTTCATCGTTTTCTGGTAAGCAGATTGGCTGCAGGTGGGTGTGGTGTGCTTCCTTTGTGCACACTGAAGTTTTGGTGGAGGCTTCACGTCACTTCTACTCTTCTAAAATAGTTTCAACGGACTATTATAATCATTTTATTATTTTTAATTTAGCGCTGCATTTTGACTTTTTTATATGCGTTTGATGAATCAACAAACAATGCTGGCTGCTAACCTCTCTCTTTTTAGTTAGCGCAGATATTTGTTCACACTTGTTTCATTAATATCCAATACCCTATTTAAGGTACCAATCACCTCCACAAAGTATCTGAAGTTTTGGACATCCCCACAAAAGATATATTAATGTACCTGTGTTAACGCAGCTAGCACAGGCTCAGATCTTCAGTCCAATTGCACAGAAAAACTGCGGAGTTCTATAGACCCTATGGAGAATAAAAATCTGGGTCAGTCTGTGTAATGGAGAAAGAGACACTCTGGATGGAGACAGAAGGACATCATCCCAAATCTCCTCAGAGATGGGACAATATCTTTCTCCCAGCCAGCCCGAGAATGGATGGGGAAGTTTAATAGAAACCCATCAGACAGTACCCTATAAGTAACCGAGGTAAGACCCTTTGTTGACCCTGCCCGTACTATTTTCTCTAAGACAGGGATAGAGGCGAAAAATATCTTAGCAGAAGAAAATTGGGCATTTAGAGCATGTCCTAATTGAAGGAATTGATAAAACCAGCTGGATTCTACAGAGAACTCTCCCCTCAGATCTTCAAAGGATTTAAGTATAACATTCTGATATAGCTGAGCTAAAGTAGTTATTCCTAATTTTGCCCATCTCTGAAAGCCTCTAAGAGCCGAAATTTGTGAAAGTCTATCATTTTCCCATATGGGAGTGTATCTAGTGGGATATGCGACAGCCAGCATTTTTTTAACTGTATCCCATACTTTACAGATTAACATACAAGTAGGCATATCAGCAGGCGAGACACCCTATCTTGCACCATCGAGGACAAAAAGTGGAGACCGACCCTTAAATGCAAAAGAGAATAATCTTCGAGCAGGAAAGGATATCTGTTCAGACTCCCATCCAGCAAAACTATTAGTCGTGCACTCCACAAATCTGGCCTTTATGGAAGAGTGGCAAGAAGAAAGCCATTGTTGAAAGAAAGCCATAACAAGTCCCGTTTGCAGTTTGGGAGAAGCCATGTGAGGGACACAGCAAACATGTGGAAAAAGAAAGGAAAATAGACAGTTTGAGTACCAAATAGATATAAAACAAAAATATTGATGTTCTGGTGAGGCAACCCTTTTAATTGAATTTGAAAGTATATGTCGCCAGTGAGGGATAGGAGGGTTAGTCCTCCAGCAACTGTAATTGGGACTTGGAGTGGCAAGCACATAATTGATTGATGTGCACCCATCTCTCACTGATTTCACCATTCCATGGAATATGCATATGCATATGGAGATCCTGTCCACAATGTTGAATGGACCTCTGCAGGACGACAGGAATTTCCATTCCTTTACCGGGTTTCTCGCGAAATTGTAGAGATACACCTTGTCCTCAGTTTCATACTCCATCTTTGTGGTTTTTAAGATCATAGTATGTTTTAGCGCTAGTTGCAGCTCTTTCAATATTTCTCTGTGCGAATGAGAACGCATATTGTAAATGCTTCCGTAAATCTTCTATATATTGGTGAGTTGTGGTGGCGTTGATCAGATTACGGTCAGTGGTGCGGTACAAGAGGTGTTGGGGCAGGACCATCCACCTTCCGGTCATGAGTTTGAAAGGTGACATTTTTGTGACTGTATTCGGGGTTGTCCTTAATGCCATCAGGACTAAACAAAGCTTTGCATCCCAGTCCTTGCCTGTATCCTTTACAAATTTCTTCAGTATGTTTAAAATTGTCTGATTGTACCATTCCACTCCACCACTAGAGGCGGGTCGATAGGCGATGTGTAATTTCCTTTTTACGCCCAATATCTTCCACAGTTTAGTCATTACTTCGCTAGTGAAATGTGAACCCCTATCAGACTCTATTCTCTGGGGAAGGCCGAAGCGTGAAAATATGTGATTTCTCAAAAGGGCGGCACATGTGTCGGAGCTGTTATTTGGTGCTGGAATACACTCAACAAATTTGGTAAATAAACATGTCAAGGTTAACATATATTGATTCCCTCGTGAAGATTTCATTACAGGCCCAATGAAATCCATTTGTAGGTCTGACCAAGGCATGCATATCCTCCTTTTCTGAAGGGCTTGAGGACATATTAAGCATACTTGACAGTATGCCTTCACATCACGCAGCATATGAGGCCAGTAGGCGTAATCCTGGAGGATCTCATAGGTGATTTTTTCTCCGCGGTGCCCAGGCGTGGGGGCATCATGGGCATGCTGTAGCATTAAACTTCTGAATTTAAGTGGGACTACCCATTGTTGGATACCCCCTTTTGAGGTGCGGATCAACAATCCCTGATGCAGCGTGAACTGGGATTTGGATTTCATTAATATATGTAAGTCTTCCCTGCCCGTATAATTTTCTGGATTAAGGGGATTCTGGTCCAGGAGTTTTAAATGGTTATAAAACAAGCCAACTATTAGTTCTTCCTTTTGGGCTGTGATTACATCTACACTGGGGTTTTCATGACACCATTGCAATACATTTGAATCATCAGTCATCTTAGTTTGTTGTCTAGTGACAGCTTCTAACTGTACTGAACCTAAGAGATGATCTATATCTAGCAACTCCCCTGTTAGTGCCCCATCTTTGGCTAGAGTATCGGCCTGATCATTCCCTTCCTTTTCTTCACCTAGAACTTTGGAGTGGCCCTTGGTTTTCTTAAAATACAGAGTGATCTTGTGTTCCCTTACCAATTGGTCAATTTGACAAAACAACTTACCGTGTTTGACAGGTTTATGGTTACTTTTTACCATGTTGTTCCTTTTCCATCAGGGAAGATACTCAACAAAACTATTCCTGACATAATTTGAATCAGTGATGATGGCAAATTCTTTAAGGCGCTAATCTATGGCCATCTCAATGGCTTTCAGGATTGCAGTGAGTTCAGCAACTTGGATGCTTCTTGGCCCAAGCTTGTATCCAACAGAGATTGGGGCTACACCTTGGGTCCATATGATCCTGATGCCAGCCGTTGGAGCTGGTCTTTGTCCTTATGACGATAGGTCCAGCCATCTACATATACACACGGCAACTGTTTACAGTATTCATCATCATAAATCTTATAGCGAGACAACAGTTGTTCTTCTAAGAAGTCAGTAGGGATGAGCTTCGAGTCGACTCGAACATTGGCTGTTCGCAAGTTCTCCGAACAGCGAACAATTTGGGTTGTTCGCGGCAAATTCGAATGCGGCGGAACACCCTTTAAAAGTCTATGGGAGAAATCAAAAGTATTAATTTTAAAGGCTTATATGCAAGTTATTGTCATAAAAAGTGTTTGGGGACCCGGGTCCTGCCCCAGGGGACATGGATCAATGCAAAAAAAGGTTTTAAAAACGGCCGTTTTTTCAGGAGCAGTGATTTCAATAATGCTTAAAGTCAAACAATAAAAGTGTAATATCCCTTTAAATTTCGTAGCTGGAGGGGGTCTATAGTATGCCTGTAAAGGAGCGCATGTTTCCCGTGTTTAGAACAGTCTGACAGCAAAATGACATTTCGAAGGAAAAAACCCATTTAAACCTACTCGCGGCTATTGCATTGCCGACAATAAACATAGAAGTTCATTGATAAAAACGGCATGGGAATTCCCCACAGGGGAACCCCGAACCAAAATTTAAAAAAAAAATGACGTGGGAGTCCCCCTAAATTCCATACAAGGCCCTTCAGGTCTGGTATGGATATTAAGGGGAACCCCGGCCAAAATTTTAAAAAAAATGACGTGGGGTTCCCCCTAAATTCTATACCAGACCCTTCAGGTCTGGTATGGATTTTAAGGGGAACCCCGCGCTAAAAAAAAATGGTGTGGGGTCCCCCCAAAAATCCATACCAGACCCTTATCCGAGCATGCAACCTGGCAGGCCGCAGGAAAAGAGGGGGGGACGAGAGTGCGGCCCCCCCTCCTGAACCGTACCAGGCCACATGCCCTCAACATTGGGAGGGTGCTTTGGGGTAGCCCCCCAAAACACCTTATCCCCATGTTGATGAGGACAAGGGCCTCATCCCCACAACCCTGGCCGGTGGTTGTGGGGGTCTGCGGGCGGGGGGCTTATCGGAATCTGGAAGCCCCCTTAAACAAGGGGACCCTGAGATCCCGGCCCCCCCTGTGTGAAATGGTAAGGGGGTACTTACCCCTACCATTTCACTAAAAAACTGTCAAAAATGTTAAAAATGACAAGAGACAGTTTTTGACAATTCCTTTATTTAAATGCTTCTTCTTTCTTCTATCTTCCTTCATCTTCTTCTTCTGGTTCTTCTGGTTCTTCCTCTGGCGTTCTCGTCCAGCATCTCCTCCGCGGCGTCTTCTATCTTCTTCTCCTCGGGCCGCTCCGCACCCATGGCATGGGGGGAGGCTCCCGCTCTTCTCTTCATCTTCTTCTTCATCTTCTTCTCTTCTTCCTTCTGCTCTTCTTCTCTTCTTCATTTTCTTCTCCGGGCCGCTCCGCATCCATGCTGGCATGGAGGGAGGCTCCCGCTGTGTGACGGCGTCTCCTCGTCTGACGGTTCTTAAATAACGGGGGCGGGGCCACCCGGTGATCCCGCCCCCCTCTGATGCACGGGACATGATGGGACTTCCCTGTGGCTTTCACCGTGACGTCACAGGGAAGTCCCGTCAAGTCACCGTGCGTCAGACGGTTCTTATTTAAGAACCGTCAGACGAGGAGACGCCGTCACACAGCGGGAGCCTCCCTCCATGCCAGCATGGATGTGGAGCGGCCCGGAGAAGAAAATGAAGAAGAGATGAAGAGAAGAAAAGAAGAAGAGAAGAAGATGAAGAAGATGAAGAGAAGAGTGGGAGCCTCCCCCTATGCCATGAGTGCGGAGCGGCCCGAGGAGAAGAAGATAGAAGACGCCGCGGAGGAGATGCTGGACGAGAACACCAGAGGAAGAACCAGAAGAGCCAGAAGAACCAGAAGAAGAAGAAGATGAAGGAAGATAGAAGAAAGAAGAAGCATTTAAATAAAGGAATTGTCAAAAACTGTCTCTTGTCATTTTTAACATTTTTGACAGTTTTTTAGTGAAATGGTAGGGGTAAGTACCCCCTTACCATTTTACATAGGGGGGGGCCGGGATCTGGGGGTCCCCTTGTTAAAGGGGGCTTCCAGATTCCGATAAGCCCCCCGCCCGCAGACCCCCACAACCACCGGCCAGGGTTGTGGGGATGAGGCCCTTGCCCTCATCAACATGGGGACAAGGTGTTTTGGGGGGCTACCCCAAAGCACCCTCCCAATGTTGAGGGCATGTGGCCTGGTACGGTTCAGGAGGGGGGGGCGCACTCTCGTCCCCCCTCTTTTCCTGTGGCCTGCCAGGTTGCGTGCTCGGATAAGGGTCTGGTATGGTTTTTTGGGGGGACCCCACGCAGTTTTTTTTTTTTTGGCGCGGGGTTCCCCTTAAAATCCATACCAGACCTGAAGGGTCTGGTATGGAATTTAGGGGGAACCCCACGTCATTTTTTTTTAAATTTTGGCCAGGGTTCCCCTTAATATCCATACCAGACCTGAAGGGCCTGGTATGGAATTTAGGGGGACCCCCACATCATTTTTTTTTTAATTTTGGTTTGGGGTTCCCCTGTGGGGAATTCCCATGCCGTTTTTATCAATGAACTTCTATGTGTATTGTTGGCAATGCAATAGCCGCGAGTAGTTTTAAATGGGTTTTTTCCTTCGAAATGTCATTTTGCTGTCAGACTGCTCTAAACACAGGAAACATGCGCCCCTTTACAGGCATACTATAGACACCCCCCAGCTACAAAATTTAAAGGGATATTACACTTTTATTGTTTGACTTTAAGCATTATTAAAATCACTGCTCCTGAAAAAACGGCCGTTTTTAAAACTTTTTTTTGCATTGATCCATGTCCCCTGGGGCAGAACCCAGGTACCCAAACACTTTTTATGACAATAACTTGCATATAAGCCTTTAAAATTATCACTTTTGATTATTCATGTTTGTGTCCTATAGACTTTAACGGTGTTCGTGTGTTCGAACAAACTTTTTTCCTGTTCACATGTTCTGGTGCGAACCGAACAGGGGGGTGTTCAGCTCATCCCTAGAAGTCAGTGTCTGTGGTCCCCATGCAGGGATCAGGGACGGAACAATCATGCAGCTCAGCAAGGCCTTGGGCCACTGGACTTTTCTTGTTCTGTTTGTATCGAATTTCCAGGGGCCACCCTTTCAAGGACAAAGTTCAAGCAGTGATGCGGCTATTAGACACATTTCCATCCCTGATACGTTCACTCTGTAAATACTGCAAAGGATGGTGTGTGGTCTCAACAATAATTCTTTCACCTTGAATGTTACTGTGGAAATTCTGTAATGGACAATAAAGCTTTTTCGCAGTCAGAAAACGTAATCTCAACTGAGAACAATGTTTTACTGGCGTAGGCGATAATCTGACATTCTCTTGTTTTTGGTAAAGAACAGAACTCATACTCACCTGCGTGTACTCTGTCTCAAGGAAAAAAGGTTTACCTCCTTCTGGATATGCAAGATAGGGGGCTTGGGTGAGTCATACCTTCAAAAAAGAAGGGACATTGAGGCCTTAAGTTGGCCCTAGGGACTTTAAACGGTGCTGAGATCAATAAGGTAGAGAACATAAAATAAAATACATTCTTTATTTAACAATCTTTAAAAACAGACATTGGCCAAAAACCACATACAAAACAGTATTTCATCGATACAGAGATTAATACCACTCTCTCAACATGTATTGCTCCTTATGGCAACGCTGGTTTAAACAAATCTTGACCATCACTAGTAAGTGTATTTTCTTTAGCAATCATTTTTTGTATTTGACCCAAAACTTAGTTTACTTTTTATGCCTATATCTTTAGGTCCCTTGTGGTAGTTTGCAGACGTATCTTCAGGTCTGGCTCACCCACCAGCTGTTTGTGGGCGTTCCGGCCCTGTATACTGCCCACTTTCCGACTGCTATCCTACTGCAGCATAGGAACCGTCCTTCCGCATATACAGCAATTTGGCTCCTTATCATCTTTTGGATGTAACCCCTCGCTCCTTATGAATTGATTCTATTAGAGGTACACCTTTTTATATTCCCATTCTGGATCATTTTTACCCCCAGACACAATGCTATTGCTAGTCAACTTTATTAAAATTGATATGATTATAATACCCATCTATTTGATTTTTCTCCCCTTTAGAGAATTTCATTTACTTCTAGAATTTTTATTCCTCTCTGCATGCCTTTTCAATGAGGTGGGGACTGAAGAGCAAAACATCTGCCATCGCACAAATCTCTATTTTTTTAAATATATATTTTTCTCTACAGGTAAGACTGAAAAAGTAAATTGTGACGTGGTGGTTGATGTTGGTTTTTTTTTCTCTCGTGATATTATTTTTTGATACACATATGTTGTATATTCCTTTGATGTATGATATATATATATATATACATTTTATCAATTTTTGTATTTTTCATATATTATTTTTTTCCCCATGATCAAATCAATATGTATCAATATATATTATGATTGCAGTTTACAAGCAGACATTTGTTTACATATATATTTTCTCTATCTTCATAGTTGACCATAATATCACAATATATCTCCTGAAGAAGCTTAGGAAAGCGAAACATGTTGAGAGAGTGGTATTAATCTCTGTATCAATGAAATACTGTTTTGTATGTGGTTTTTGGCCAATGTCTGTTTTTAAAGATTGTTAAATAAAGAATGTATTTTATTTTATGTTCTCTACCTTATTGATCTCAGCACCGTTTAAAGTCCCTGGGGCCAACTTAAGGCCTCAATGTCCCTTCTTTTTTCAAATGTATTTTCTGGCATGTGGTGCTTCTGATTTTTCCTCCCTTCCAAATATTTTTATCTGAGTCATACCTTCAGTTCCTACACAGCGTCTGCTTGTTCCTTGCCCCATGACCACTCAGTGTCTTTATTCAGCAGATGAAGTAATGGTTTGCTAATATCAGCGTAATTGTCGATGAACTTACGTGAATAGTTACCATTCCTAGAAACTATCTTAATTCTTTAAAAGGGATGGTTTGCGAACAGGCAAAAAATTTGTTCGAACGCGCGAACACTGTTAAAGTCTATGGGAGACGAATATGAATAATCAAAAGTGCAATTTTAAAGGCGTATATGCAAGTTATTGTCATAAAAAAAGTATTTGGGGACCTGGGTCCTGCTCCAGGGGACATGTATCAATGCAAAAAAATAATACACAGCCTAGACATTCAATATGGGCAGATGATAATGATGCATTTCTCTACACACTGTATATGATAATATCAGCACATCAATAGTATAAGATAACCTCTACAATTTTGATAGAAAAAGATAATTAAGATTTAATGGTCTGTATCTTACTAACAGCTTAAAAGGGGAAGATGTCCTCCAATATGTAAGTACATCGAGTGGTTCCAGTCACAAGGTCCAGCAAGATGGAGCATGGTCAAATATCAGCAGACTTCTTGATCGTCTAGGGGTGTATCCGGCGTGTGGGTTTGTGATCCCTTCTCTATGGTCCTCACATCCTTTATACCATCTGGGACAATAAGCTTATAAAACTATCATAAGCTCAGCCTAGAAGGTTTGGCTTATTCTCCATTGGTTTGGAGAACTTTATTTGATTTACTTGGTAAGCTCAGGTAATATCATCTTCAGCCACTAGGTTTGTCTCAGGACAGAAATTGTATTCTAAACTATTTGTTAACAGAAAAATATGTTTTCTTTTACAATGGGTATTTATCTATATATTGGGGCTTTTGAATATATGTCTATATTGTTCAGGGACCCCGGCAATTGGTACAAAATTAAATAGATTTAGTATAAATTTGATTAATTAATATCACACACAATGGATGTTTATATGGATAAATGCAAATGCATATCCTATGAAAACCTATTTGTCTTGGGACAACACATGTTATATGGGTATTTTCATGTAGATGCAGTCACGGTTTCTATGTCTTTACAACAATGATGGTATCTAGACACAATTCTTCATTTGTTCTACCTCAAAATTTATATTTCTCTCTATGGCAGATTACTCATGGGGTCAGTGGATATAAAAATGATGGTCGTTATCTGTGACCTGAAGTCTTATATATAGCATTTGCAAAAAAAAAAAACATACAGGAATTGAATGTCTTCCTTGAGTATTGGAAATAGACCTTGGACAGGCTTTACTGGGGGTTTAGAGAAAGGTTTAGCTGTACAAACAATTTCTCCTTATAGACACTTTTAGTCAATATCATGATAGTCTGTTCATACATTTGGGACTGTTGACGTTTTGGTGTAATATAAACCTTGCATCTCAGTCATTGTCTGAGGGACAGCTTGAGTCAACATTGGGGTTGACTAAGGAGACAATTTCACCCTTTGAAACAATGGGGTTATTTACCCACTGTTTTCCTTTAATCAATGGCTTTGTAACTTGGATCTGGAAACACAAATTTTGACCATTGTCAGCTGGTTTTGTGTAAGTGAACATTATTGTTCATGTTTACTGGGCTTCAACATAGGTTTTGTCTCTTTACTTCAGCAATCAGCCTATTCTGTTGGGAGGGGGGGTGCTTTCCTGGAGCGATGACTCAGTTAAAGTCTGAATGAAAAATTATGATATTTTGATGTGTCTGGGCCATGACAGTCTGCAAAAATAAGTCAACTTTCCTGGCCATCACCATAATTTGATAATATGTATATCCCGAGTGCAGGAGTAGTGGCAATGTTCAAGATATCGCCACTGACCAGTTCTGGTCCTTTTGCAAGGCTAATAGGCAAGATAAATTCTAAAAAAAGGGCAGGAGGGGCTGGGCCCTGCCATACTCTACCCCACTGCATTGTCTTAAAGGGTAACTCCACTTTCATGGGGAAAAAAATAGCAAATAAAGAAAAAATAGTATAGCACATGTAATTGTGACACTAATCATGTTGTAATTCAATGTTATTAAAAATTACCTTTCCTTTTCAATCTGCAGCCACTGTAATTTTCTTTTCTTTTTTTTTTTTCAATATGTTTATTTATTTTTAAATTTTAACAGGGTACACAAAAGAAAAAAAACATAAAAGACTTTTTGATACACGTATTTTGATACCATATAGTATTTATATCACGTGATTGGTGAATGAAACGTGCGGCACCCTGTGATAGGCTGTGTGGGGTCACCTCAGAGACATTCTCCCTCATTTATCTCCTGTTGGCACAGATCCGGATATGAGATATCTGTATGGGCACCATCTATACGGGGATGGAGTACACGCTGGTGGCCACTAACATGCTGATCGTCTAAGGATTGGAGGTGAGAGTTCTGTGAGCTCACTTGTGGATGACTTATATTTCTCCTCTTTTTCATTAAAGTTCTGTGGGGTACTTTATATATATAAGAACAACACTTTGAGATTATTATCATCGAGTTAATTGCCCAATGAGAAGAGGACTAATACATCATTATATGGACTTCTCCATTAGTCTCTACCATTTTTAATGTCCCAGAGCATTTATTGATATATCATCATCCTACACTTATTTATTATCATTTATTTATTACCCACTGTTTACATTATTTATGATTGATGTAGCACTTATTTACTGTTGCGCAAGATCATTTCTTTTATTTATATCTTTTGTGTGTTTGTGACACTATTAGATCTTGCTGCAGACAGTATTCAGCACTTTTACATATGATACCACTCTAATCCTAAAAAACAAAAAACTGCATAAATCATATGTGCATCCCCAAAATTGTAATTAAGGCAAATTAAAACCTAAAATTGCATGTGAATATGGGTGCATTCAGTGCTGATAATTAATTACATAGAGCATACGGCTAGTTAACGTGCATTAGTAATAAATAATTCAGGTGAAATAAAAATATATAAAAAAAACAAATTCAATACATAAAATGGAAAATAATCGGTGGGTACGTTTCTAAATTAAGTTTGGTGCATTAAAGCATATGAAAAGTCAGTAAAACATGCTTGGATGAGTAAAGTGCCAAATAAGCTTAAAAACTCCACTGATGATGGTAGTAGCGAATTCAATGTCACTTTTCACCTCTCCGTTCCCGGTAGGGTTTACACTGATTCTCCGCTTACTCTCATGCCAGATAGAATATATAAGAGAGACAGATCCATTGCGCAATGATCTCAGCAAAATAAAATTGCAAGGATACTAAGTTGTACTCACATATCCCCAGCTTGAAAAGATTGCGTATGGATTGTAATGATCAGCTGCATGTGGCTCTGTATCACGGGCTATTCGTTCGCCGCCAATGCTCACACACAAATGTGTCTAGGATTATTTTGCATTTTATGTATTGAATTTGTGTTTTTTTATATATTTTTATTTCACCTGAATTATTTATTACTGATGCACGTTAATTAGCCGTATGCTCTATGTAATTAATTATCCGCACTGAATGCACCCATATTCATATGCAATTTTAGGTTTTAATTTGCCTTAATTACAATTTTGGGGATGCACATATGATTTATGCAGTTTTTTGTTTTTTAGGATTAGAGTGGTATCATATGTAGAAATTCATGTTTATAGTGTATGTTTTACACAGTTTATATATTTATTTGTGTGTTTTTTATACACATAGGTATTGCACTTAGGTATGCACGTGAGCGGTTACTATCAGCGCAATTATCCACTCACATAAAATTTAGCACCATTATTTATTTATTAGTTGCAGCTATATTATTTGGTTATCTCTCAGCATCACAATATTTTGGTTATTTATTCACGTCAGCGCTTAAGCACCCCCTTTTTTATTCAGCACTTTTCATTGCACTCTATTGCACTTTACTTTTTATTTCACCAATTGATTATTTATTTATTTATCTATTTACCTTTAACACGTTATAGTATCTATGATGTTATCATATATCAATGAAAGATTATTGATTATTGAATCTCTTCGTCCAGATTAACCATTTTTTATCGAACAGTTTACAACGCATAGAGTTTATTGCTATGAGGCGCTCAAAGGTGTAATTTCTATTTACATCTAGGATCACATCCGAGAGGTTAGTAGAGGTAGCGTCCTTCCAATGGCGGAGTAGTAAGCCAAGTAGGGTCCCGATTACAGGGAGCTGTGATCAGTGTACTGTCACTGGGGCAGAACAGGGAAATGCTTGTTTACATTAGCATCTGCCCGTTCTTCCTCTCCGTGAGATGATCGCAGGTATCCCCGCGGACATCGAGTCCGCGTGACCCGCGGTCAGACTCACAGAGCTCGCGGTGGGCACGCGCACACCCTGCCGCCAGCACGCGATCACGCCTGCTATGCAAACCTCGCGAGATCATGTAATATAATGCAATTTTGCGCATTGGAGCCAACCTGCCGCAGTAAAACTGAGTCCGCAAGCGGTTAAGCTGTTCTCTAGTTGCTGGTAATATGGTTGTCTACTGTGTCATATGGTTAGAATCTTACAGTTTTTTAGGTAATTCCTCTAACGACAATCAAATCACAGTGCAACCAGCAACCTTGCCAATCAACCTCTGTAAAAAAATTGAATTTAGAAAATAAGCCATGTATGAAGATTGTAATATGTAAAAGCCACTGTGGGGGAACCACAGAAAGTTTTACAATTTTTCTTTTGTTTTGATAGACCTGGTCATTTGACATTGCTGGAGCTGATCACTGGACATTGTTAGAGCTGGCCATTGGACATTGCTAAGGCTGGTCATTGGACATTGCTAGAGCTGGACATTGGACATTGCTAGAACTGGTCATTGCACATTGCTAGAGCTGGTCATTGAACATTGCTAGAGCTGGTCATTGGACATTGCTAGAGTTGGTCAATGGACATTGCTAGAACTGGTCATTGGACATTGCTAGAGCTGGTCATTGGACATTGCTGGAGCTGGTCATTGGACATTGCTAGAGCTGGTCATTGGACATTGCTAGAGCTGGTCATTGGACATTGCTAGAGCTGGTCATTGGACATTGCTAGAGTTGGTCATTGGCCGTTGCTAGAACTGTTCACTGGCCATTACACAAAGTGTCACGGTGCTCACAGGTGAGCGAGTGTGCCGTCAGACTAGGCAACCCATCAAATCTTGTAACGGAATGTCACTTCCGTTACATAATCTGACTGGTTGCCTAATCTGACATAACACCGGTGTTCTGTCAAAATAGCCAAATCATCAAGATCTCCAATTACGTCACTTCTGGTTACTGTAAACCATCATTAATTGGAGATTTGAAAGACTTGCTGATTTGACACAACATCCGCAAGTGTGTACACTCTGATACACAAAGACTTTTTTGTTTTGACACAACAGCGGGTAACGAGGAAGAAATTGACACTGCCGCAGAGGCAGGCATTTTGTTGGTTAGTATCAGAGCAGAGCATAGGCGTGCGCAGGGGGTGTGCCGGGTGTGCCTGGGCACACCCTAATCACCCTGCACGGCGCAGATTCCCCTGCTGATATTTCACCAAAACCCCCAATAGGGGTCCTAAAAAAAATTGTAAAAAAATAAAATAATTGAAATAAAAATGACTGACACTGTCCACTGCCTACTAACACCAACCATGCTTTAATACATTTGGGGTGCACATCCTAATGCAATAGGCTGCGCACACCTATGGAGCAGAGTAACAATATCAGCTCATGATACCGTGTACCGTTGTGTCAAAACAGAAAGTCGCTGAAATCTCCAATTACTGATGGTTTACTGTAACCGAAAGTGACGGGATTGGAGATCTTGATGAATTGGCTATTTTGACGGAACACCAGCTCCAGCAGCATGATCTCCTCCATGCAGAGTGCTTGCCCAGCTGCAGCTGTGGCAATAAGAAAAAGAAGAGTCCGGATGGCTGCACACCAAGCTGAGATCCAAAAACACTTTTATTCATATAAAACCATGAAAGACATTAAGAGCACTACATGTACAAGCAGGGAAGGAATGGGTAACGCATTTCACAATGCAATGAAGAATGTTAGCCATTCCTCCCTTGCTTGTACATGTAGTGCTCTTCGTGTCTTTCATGGTTTTATATGAATTAAGGCGTTTTTGGATCTCAGCTTGGTGTGCAGCCATCTGGACTCTTCTTTTTTTGAACACTGGCCATTGCTGGAGCTGGTCATTGGCCATTGCTGGAGCTGGTCATTGGCCCTTGCTAGAGCCGGTCATTGGCTGCTCCTGGAGCTGGTCATTGGCCATTGCTGGAGCTGTTCATTGGCTGTTGCTAGAGCCGGTCATTGGCTGCTCCTGGAGCTGGTCATTGACAATTGCTAGAGCTGGTCATTGGCTGCTCCTGGAGCTGGTTATTGGCCATTGCTGGAGCTGGTCATTGGCCATTGCTGGAGCTGGTCATTGGCCATTGCTGGAGTTGGTCATTAGCCATTGCTAGAGCTGGTCATTGGTTGGTTATTGGACAGCTGTATCAATTTCTAACTACCCACTGCTGAAACTTTGTTAAGAATGCTGATTCGGGAGATTTAAGATTGCATGTTTAGTGTTTGTTCTAAGCCACCCATACTAAAGCCACCTACCTCTACTATGTCCTCTCCACAGTCCTACAAAGACTCCAGGGCCACATCATTCAGGATTAAAATATCCGGTTATATGATTGTACAGTTATGTAAATGCAATAATTTTGTGTTTTTCGGCACTTTATATATATTTTTATTGGTATATTATTTCTATATTATAAATTGTATATTGTAAATCATTGCAATCATTTCATTTCTTAGGAAAAGTGGCAGGTAACATTCTGAATAGGCATTTCCCATGCTGCCTAAACCGGCATGACTCAGTTACTGATCTGCCCAGCAGTCTCACATACACACAAGGAATTACATTTCTATATAGAGGTGGGATCCCAAAATCTTCAGATCTTATTGGAAAAGATCCCCAGTAGACAACCTTAGTCTTCTCAGATACGACCTTCAGCGTTGTCACTTCCAATGTCCAGCAGGAAGCGATCATGTGTTGCACTTTCAGGCACTGAATACATGGATATAGTTCAATTCTATATTTTATCCTCAGCTCCTGTCTGGTTCTCACATGTTTCCTGATAATTGCTGTTTTGTATAGAGATACTATTTTCTGCTTTCCCTCTTTTCTTTCCCTACAATATACAAAAAGAGAAAATGTTGATGATAAAAAAATATAATGGCAGACGCTTTTGTTGCACAGGGATATGCCATCCTTCCTAGAAGCCTTCCTATTGAAGCACAGACAGGCCAGGCTGCATTCCACCCCTCAAGACAGACGCTGTCCGTGCACCCAAGTATTATACTCTTTACTGCAACATTCTGTGAGTGTGCCCAGTTGGGTTGTCTTCCCACTCTGTAGTTTTGCCTTATTGAACTTCAATACAGTTCTGTTACTGAAACCGCAGCATGCTGCACCTCCCCACAAAGAGACTTTGTAGAAAGACCTAGAAGAGTTTATGGCCAAGTCTAGAGTATGAGACCCAGTGTACTTCGGGATTTCCTGATCCATACATCACCCCTCTTTCCATATTGCCTTGTGCAATAAACTTTTAAATCCATTGAATGCCTGGTGCCCATTTTTTCTGAACATCCAGACAAAAGGAGCACACCCGAGATGAATGTTTCTGGGACTTTATTGTAAGTAAATGGACTTGGAGCATTGATGAATGTAGCTGAAGATCTATACTCATGTGTAATTATTAAAGATCAGTACAAATAGTGCTATACATGTTCAAGAATTTTGTTTTTTTTGGAACCATTATATGTCAAAGTCTCTTTTCTGATCATGAAGACATTTTACCACATGGTAATAGCTTTAAAATATAAATCTATACAGTACATGCAAATCCTTATGTGGGTGCAGTGGCAGCAAATGCAAGAGTGTTTGGGTGCAGTAGCAGCAAGGGTTAGAATGCATGTTGGGTGCAGTGGTGGCGAGTACAAGGGTTCTAATCCCAGATGATGCCTTCTAAGGGGAAACGCTTTGGGCAGAGCTAGCGGTGTGACATCAACACACACAGACCGACCTCTCTTCATCGTGGCCGTGTTTATATGACATTCTTTGCTTATTTTATAGGATTTCTCTGTAAGTGCAATACTTTTTTTATTAAATACTTGATTCAAGCAGTATAGCACTATGAGTCCTCTTTCAATACATGCACTGTAACTGCGAGAGTTGGAAGGTGAAATCTATCCTGACACTTAGGGGCTGTCCAGGAACAAGCTGTGGCTTCCCAGCTGGGAATATTCCTACTGGTTTATGATCTTCTTTGTGGGATCTTATGGTCTGGTAAGCAGGCCATTTTTCTCTAAGAGCACGGTGGTGACATAGAAGCACTTTATGTATGGTTATTTTAGTTATAGATGGACTCCATTGGAGCGTTAATTTTTCCATTTTTTTGTATGAACTGTGGATTATCATCTTTTTCTTCTGCACTCAGATTGACTTTATTTGGAACGTATTGTCTGTATATGAATTATTAATTATTTATTTATTGAAGTTTGCACTTTGCACTTTTAGAAAAAGTGTGTTATGTGATTTTTTTTGTATATTGTTTGCACTTTAATATTTGGATTTTAGCACAAAATCTGCATTTTAAATAGCATTGATATATCTGGATGTGGCATTAACCATGTGATGTTGCAGAATACTTATGGTTATAAGTGATTTTTATACTTGCATTTTGTTTTTTGAGACAGCGTTTCATCAACATTTCTACAAAATTTGCATGGTCCTAGTATTCAGGGAATTTTTGGTGCAGCAGTCTTAATTTAATTGTGGCTAAGCGAAACCCTAGGAATTTTTTAACTTGTGTTTATCACATATACTGGATAATATCAGATACGTACTCTGAGAAGTTTCTGCCTCGTCCATGGAGTGAACTGGACCATGATAAGGCACACCAGAGCCAGAAGTATTAGCACCAGCAAACCGATGATAATTCCTAGGGATGACCCTGACAACACACTGGAGAAAAAGGACACAACACAGAACACGGCATAAAAAACATATGAATAAGGAGAAATGCATAAATAAATGCCTTAAACAAAACAGCTTGTAAGGGGCCTGGTGGGACAAGCTGGATACATGATTAATGGATTCATCAATTACTTAATAAATTCATCAATTACTGGACCCTTTTTTTTCACCAGAATTTTCCCAATAATACAGACTATGTGACATGGGTTTATTTTGCCAAAGCAGTCATTTAATGAAACCATAATCCATAATCCAAAAACAGCCACATTTTACCACTGAAGTTACCAGGAAGGGGGTCTTTGGTCCCAGTACAGTATATTATAAAGGGAACTGCTCTTTAGTCTGTCCTAAGTTGCAACCATGAACTTCTTCCTGAAAACACCAAATCCATTAGGGACCACTACATCCACCACCTTTCTCCATACCATCAGATGTGCCCACTTTACCTAAACTTCCTACTAATTTACCATTGCCAGTGACCTTGTACCCATTTGGCTGCTATGAAAAATCACCTCCCCAAAGACTCTAAAAAAAATTATTTGGGTGGGAGGGCAAGACAACTTTCTAACTCTGCATTTCCTTCTGGATTGGCCATCACAATACCCTTATTGTTTGTGATTTCTTACTACCCAAGCTACCACCTTCATCCCTTTGCCTTGCAGCCCCTCTGTTAAGGCCTTTCTAATCCAGGACTACCTATTTTTGGTACACAGAAACCAGATACTAGAATATCCCTGTGGTTTCCTTGCAATTGATGACTAGAGTGGAAGTTCTGGAATGTCAACACTAGGGATGGGCGAATGGTTCGGCCCGAGCTGAACATTGGCTGTTCACCCATTTGACGAGCACCCGAATTATTGCGGCGTTTGACCGTTTGTTCGGCCTACCGAATGACCATAATGCACTGCAACGCAGCACAGCGCATTGGAAGCCCTGATTGGCTGAAGCAATGAAAGCTTTGCCCAATAAGGGCACAGAGCACTGTCAGAGCTATGATTGGAGAAAGTAATGATGGCTTTATCCAATCATGGCTCATTGCTCTTAGTCCCGCCCCCCCCACTATAAAAGTATTCTTTCAAAAGCGGCCATTTGTAGTGTGATAAATTGGCCCGGAGAGAGATAGAACAGGGCTCTGTTCAGTGCTACTAGAGAGTTATGCCGCGTACACACGGTCGGACTTTTCAGCTACAAAAGGCCGACAGCTCGTCCGACAGACTTTCGACAAACTTTGGGTGGACTTTCAGCGGACTTTCTAATGACCGGACTTGCCTACACACGATCACACCAAAGTCCGATGGATTTGTACGTGATGACGTACACCGGACTAAAATAAGGAAGTTGGTAGCCAGTAGCCAATAGCTGCCCTAACGTCGGTTTTTGTCTGTGGGACTAGCATACAGACGAGCGGATTTCTGGGTCCGGCGGAGTTACGACGTAAAGATTTGAAGCGTTTTCCAAATCTAAAGTCCGTCAGATTTGCGACTCGAAAAGTCAGCTGAAGGTCCGGTGAAGCCCACACACGATCGGATTGTCTGCCGGATTTGGTCAGTCGGCGTTCGTCGGACGAGTCTGGTCGAAATGTCCGACCGTGTGTACTCGGCATTAGTGTGCTATTCTGATTTTATGGTAAGTGTAGAATTTTAGTTTAGTGTGCATGTAGTGATAGTTCAGTCAGCGTGAGTGTAGTGACCAATAATTTTGATGCGTTGTTTAACGTAGTATATTTCATTGCGTTATGTGTCGTTTAACACAGTATATTGTATTGCGTTACGTTTTGTTTAATGCAGTATATTTTAGTACGTTAGTGCACGTTAAATGCAGTATATTTCTGTGAATTAGTACACATTTAACACGGTATATTTTTGTGCTTTAGTGCCCAATGCAGTATATTTCTATGCGTTACTGCATGTTTAATGCAGTATATTTTAGTGCGCTATATGGCGTTTAACGCAGTATATTTCAGTGCCTTATGTGCACGTTTTAACGCAGTATATTTCTATGCTTTAGTGCACGTTTAACGAAGTATATTTCAGTGCATTACGTGCTGTTTAACGCAGTTTATTTCAGTGTGTTAGTGCAGGTTGAATGCAGTATATTTCTGTGCGTTAGTGCATGTTGAACACAGTATATTTAAGTGTGTTATATGCTCTTTAATGCAGTATATTTCAGTGCGTTAGTGCACATTGAATGCAGTATATTTCTGTGCATTACTTGCCGTTTAACGCAGTATATTTCAGTGCCTTATGTGCACGTTTAACGCAGTATATTTCAGTGCATTATGTGCCATTTAATGCAGTATATGTCAGTGCATTACGTGCCATTTAACGGAGTGTATATCAGTGCGTTAGTGCACGTTTATCGCAGTATATTTCTGTGCGTTACTGCAAGTTTAATGCAGTAAATTTCAGTGCGTTATGTGCCGTTTAATGCAGCATATTTCAGTGTGTTAGTAAACATTTAACGCTGTATATTTCAGTGCCTCGTGTGCCGTTTAACGTAGTATATTTTAGTGCATTACGTGCCATTTAATGCCGTATGTATCAGTGCATTGGTGCACGTTTAACGCAGCATATTTATGTGTGTTAGTGCATGTTTAATGCAGTACATTTCTGTGCATTACGTGCCAGTTAACGCAGTATATTTCAGTGTGTTATTGCACGTTTAACACAGTATATTTCTGTGCATTACTGCACTTTTAATGCAGTATATTGCAGTGCATCAATGCAGTTTTACTGCAGTGTATTGTAGTGTATCCGTGGAGTGTGTCTTTATAGTGAGTACAGGCATACTCCACTTTTAAGTACACAATGGGGTTTATTTAATAAAGCTGGAAAGTGCAAAATCAGGCTCCCTTCTGCATAGAAACCAATGAGCTTCTAACCCCAGATTGTTCAATTAAGCTTTGGTAATAAAACCTGGAAGCTCATTGGTTTTTTGCAGAAGTGAGCCTGATTTTGCACATTCCAGCTTTAGTAAATAAACCTTATTGTGTACTTAAAAGTGGGGTATGCCTGTACTCAGATTAAAGTGAACAAAAACCACTTTCCATTGATAAAAAGTGCATCCACATATACAATTACACATCTTTATTACATTTTGTTAATAAGCACCCCTCCATCCTGTCTGGGAGGACAACAAGGAGAGGCATATATTGCCATGGCACTGTGAGGGGGCCAGCAGCGTATGTGTCCACAGGCAAAGGTGGACGTGGTCAGTCCTCAAGCAGGGCATAATTTCCTTTGTTTAGTGATGTTGCCTGTGCTATCCAGCCACAGCATGCAGAGGAGGTGGTTGACTGGCTTACTAAACCATCCTCATCCTCCTCATCCTCTGTCACCCAAGCAGAAACTAGTGTGCAGTCCACTGCAGCTGCCAGAGTGGCTAAACCTGCCTCCTTGTCCACAGCTATTCCTGCCATAGCCCCAGCATCAGGCATGGAGGAGTCAGCTGAGTTATCTGAACACAGCATCAGCCACTTGCTCCTTGATGATGCACAGCCATTACTTGATTCAGATGTTGGTTCTGAGGTTGAGGAAGGCAGGAACATGAGCCTACAGAGAGAGGTGAACACTGGTACACAAATTGGCAGTCATGTTCCCCCAGCCGCAGTGTATTGTCAAGTTGTCTCCAGTGGTAATGAGGATAAAGAAGATGATGATGATGATGATGATGAGGTCACTGATGTGATTTGGGTGCTGGATAGAGCAGAGGAGGAAAGTAAGGGTGAGGCACAACACCAACGAGGCAGCCATCATGGAAGAGTAGAGAGCAGTCACCCTATTCCTTCACATTGTGAAGCTGTTAGCTCCCGGACCACTTCCCACAGCTCAGCTGTCTGGGCCTTTTTTAGCACATGTTCAGCCGATCGCACTGTTGCAATTTGCAAACTTTGTCTCAAGCACATCAAGTGTGGCAAAAACACCAGTCATTTGGGTACCACATGCTTGACAAGGCATTTAACCTCCCACCACTCAGTCCATTGGCAAAAGCATCTGAAAGCCAAACAAAAGGGGCACAATTCTGTTCCTCCTGCTTACTCGCCTTAGTCTGCCCTGCTATACCTCATGACCTCTCAGCAGTCTCCACTGACAGGGATGATGGTATAGTGCAGGGTGTCCAAGGTCCTTGCAGCACATCTGCCAGTAGCACACCACCAGCTATAGACTATAGCCGGCATCTGCTGCAGTTAAAAAAAAAATACAGTCACTGACACCCACATGCCCAGCGTCTAAATGCAAAGCTGCTGGCGCTACAACTTCTGCCTTTATATTCTTCCCCCTTGCATGAGTTTGCAGAATGTCCTGTACTACAGTGGCAGGTTCCCAGTCACTATTTTTTTTCACGTAACACCATTCCGGCTCTGTACCATCACGTGGAAGGCAATGTTGTTGCCACATCTCCATACAGATAGTGGTGATGATGTGAGATTTGTCAGCTCTACCCCCTCCTAATCTTCACCTCCTCCTCCATACCCTCCTCTGCTGACTTGTCCTATGAACCACAAGTACCCCCTAAGCATTCAAGGGGCTATTTAATGAGTCGGGCTAAAAGGTGCCATGCAGTGCTTCAGCTGGTGTGTCTAGGGGAAAGGAACCACACTGGAGCAAAGATTCTTGCAGCACTGCAGGAGCAGGCCCAGAGGTAGTTCACGCCGCACTAGCTGGAGCCAGGAATGGTGGTGTGCAATATTGGCACAAACCTCCTGTCTGCCTGGCACTGGTCCTCAATTTGGTGGTGCAGTGTTTCCTAAATAGGTATCCAGGGTTAGAAGATCTGTTAAAGCAGGCCAGAAGAGTCTAGCCATTTCAGGCGATCATACACAGCCAGTGCTCGGTTGGCTGAAATTCAGCGGAAATTTCACCTGCCCATACACCGCCTGATTTTTGACATGCCCACCAGGTGGAACTTGACTTTGGCAATGCTGCAGTTGGTGCACATGCAGCTGAGGGCCGTCAATGAGTACCTGTGTGAGTATGGCACAATGACAGGCTCAGGCCGGCTCAGCATTTTTCCCCAAGCCAATGGCTGCTCATAAAAGATGCATGCACTGTACTATCAACATTTGAGAAGGCCACAAGGATGGGGAGACGTGACAATGCATGCATCAGTGACACAATCCCTGTTGTGTTCCTGCTGGAGCAGACTCTGCGTGACATTATGGACAGGCCGCTCAAGGCAGAGCAGTGGGAGGAAGAGGAGGACTTCCCTTCCTTTCAAGGCCCACTTTATGCAGACAGCATTCTTCCTATGCCACAGAAAATACAAGAAAAGAGGGAGGAGGAGGAGGAGAAGGATTTGGGCAGTTTTGGAGGCATTGTGGCATTGTGGCCACTTCAGAATATGCTACCATAGAATTACACCTCCGGATATCCCTGAGACACCTTGGGACTACCGAAATGACGGACCATCTGCATAATATTATTATGATGTGCTCCTACCCATCCACCCTTTTGTACGTTTTTTTAACCCTTTTGGGAATATAAAGTTTTACTTCTGCACTTAGAGGCACCCTTTTTATCTTTTCATTTTACTTCCAGTCTGCTTCTCTCTTCAAGTGCTGCCGGAAGTGCATCTATCTAGACTGATATCTGCTTGGTCCTGTTAATTAGAGCGCCCTGATACACACTTTTGTTTTGGAGGCATTGAAGCAGAGGAAGACATACATCAAACAGTAAAAGATGGTTTTCCATCCGCAGAACCCTTGAGAGTAGTATGCGGCTGGGAGGAGGCAGTTCCAGATACTATAATCCTCAGTGAACCCAAGGAGTCTGCTTCTCATGCCTCCACAAATTTACAGTGCATGGGATCCCTCATGCTTCAAAGGCTGTGAAAAGACCCAAAAATACATGCCGTAAAAGAGAAGGATCGCTATTGGTTGGCAACCCTCCTTGACCACCGTTACAAGGGGAAAGTCTCAGAACAAATCTTGTCCCCACAGAGAGTGCAGAGGATGAAATCTCTTGAGTAGGGATGAGCTTCGAGCTCGAGTCAAATCCATGTTTGACTCGAACATCGCCTTTTTGACCGTTCGTCGAATTGCGAACGTTATGGGCCGTTCGCCCCAAATTTAAGTGGCGCGTCATGGCCCATAATTCACTGCGACATCGCAGTGCATTGCTGGCTGATGATTAGCCAAGCATGCACTATGACCTGCATGCTTGGCCAATCACAGCGCCGTCTGTACAGAGAGCTGTAATTGGCCAAAGCCAGGGTGGCTTTGGCCAATTATGGCTCAGAGGGTTTAGTACACGCCCCACACTATATAAGGCCGCCTGCATGGCGGCCTTGTGTAGTGTGTTGCGGCGGAGAGAGATAGACAGAGACAGTGTCATTTGATTTAAGTTAGATAGAGTAGGCAGGCGAGTCAGTTAGCTGCACTTACAGTGTATTGTGTATATATATATGCATCCTAGGTGTTTTATATATATGTATATATATATATATATATATATACACACTATATTCAGTTTAGCTAGATCCGTTCCTGTTATTCTCTTCCTACTGACAGGCAGGCAGGTGTTTTTACAGTATTTACAGTTAGTGTAGTGTGTCCTTTGCACAGTGTGCACCTAAAGCTACCTGAAGAAAATTAGTGGTATTCTTCTGATCCTATTAGTACCACAGGCAGGCAGATGCAGTATTTACAGTTAGTGTACGGTGTCCTCTGCACAGTGTGCACCTAAAGCTACCTGAAGACAATTGCTGGTGTTCTTCTGATCCTATTAGTACCACAGGCAGGCAGCTGCAGTATTTACAGTTAGTGTACTGTGTCCTCTGCACAGTGTGCACCTAAAGCTACCTGAAGAAAATTGGCGGTGTCCTTCTGATCCTATTAGTACCACAGGCAGGCAGCTGCAGTATTTACAGTTAGTGTACTGTGTCCTCTGCACAGTGTGCACCTAAAGCTACCTGAAGAAAATTGGTGGTGTTCTTCTGGTCCTATTAGTACAACAGGCAGGCAGCGGCAAGTATTTACGGTTAGTGTACTGTGTCCTCTGCACAGTGTGCACCTAAAGCTACTTGAGGACAATTGGTGGTGTTCTTCTGATCCTATTAGTACTATAGGCAGGTAACTACAGTATTTACAGTTAGTGTACTGTCTCCTCTGCACAGTGTGCACCTAAAGCTGCCTGAAGAAAATTTCTGGTGTTTTAATGATCCTATTAGTACCACAGGCAGGCAGCTGCAGTATTTACAGTAATGCCCCATACACACGGTCGGATTTTCCGACAGAAAATGTGTGATAGGACCTAGTTGTGGGAAATTCCGACCGTGTGTAGGCTCCATCACACATTTTCCGACACACAAAGTTTGAGAGCAGGCTATAAAATTTTCCGACAACGAAATACGTTGTCGGTATTTCCGATCGTGTGTACACAAATCCGACGCACAAAGTGCCACTCATGCTCAGAATAAACAAAGAGATGAAAGCTATTGGCTACTGCCCCGTTTATAGTCCCGACGTACGTGTCTTACGTCGCCGCGTTCAGAATGATCGGATTTTCCGACAACTTTGTGTGACCGTGTGTATGCAAGGCAAGTTTGAGCCAACATCCGTCGGAAAAAATCCTAGGATTTTGTTATCGGAATGTCCGATCAATGTCCGACCATGTGTACGGGGCATTAGTGTACTGTGTCCTCTGAACAGTGTGCACCTAAAGCTACCCGAAGAAAATTTGTGGTATTCTTCTGATCCTAATAGTACCACAGGCAGGCAGCTGCAGTATTTACAGTTAGTGTACTGTGTCCTCTGCACAGTGTGCACCTAAAGCTAACTGAAGAAAATTGCTGGTGTTATTCTGATCCTATTAATACCACAGGCAGGCAGCTACAGTATTTACAGTTAGTGTACTGTGTCCTCTGCACAGTGTGCACCTAAAGCTACCTGAAGACAATTGCTGGTGTTCTCATACTAGTAATACAACATGCAGGCAGTTGATTCTTCTAGCTGCAGTATCAATATGTATATATATCCCAGCTTTGTGCAGCTACATCTCACTGCAGGCCATTAGTATGTCTTGAGGATGGATCACTGGCCAGAGATCACTGCAATTGAGCTACTGGCCTGTCCTGCATCCAGCGTTCTTTTGGAACGCACATTCAGTGCTGCTGGAGGCTTTGTAACCGATCACAGGGTGCGACTGTCCACCGAATCGGGCGACCGGCTGACCTTCATAAAAAGAAATCAGTCTTGGATCACCAGCTGCCAAGCACCTGATGCTGATGTAACCGATTGATTTTTTTTTTATGTGAGATACCTTCAAGACTGCCTATGCTGGTGCTGAGTGACTATCCTGTTATGCTGAGTGACAATCCTCTTCCTCCTCAATTTTCATGCTGATAGCTTGTAAGAACATTTTTGGTTCTGGGCACCGCCACCAGTGCCTAAGGCCCAATTGTTCTGCCCCTGTTTAACAGGGGCATGTAATTACAATTTTTGATGCAATACTTTGCAGCAGGGCTCATTCCTGCGCTCCAACTATAGTATCTGTGAGGGGTTGCAGTGTTGTGGCACCAGCACCAGTGCCTAAGGCCCAATTTTTAAACCCCTTTTTAACAGGGAGGTATAATTACAATTTTTGCTGCAATACTTTTCAGCAGGGCTCATTCCTGCTCTCCAACTATAGCATCTGCGAGGGGTTGCAGTGTTGTGGCACCAGTGGCTAAGGCCCAATTTTTAAACCCCTTTTTAACAGGGAGGTATAATTACAATTTTTGCTGCAATACTTTGCAGCAGGGCTCATTCCTGCTCTCCAACTATAGCATCTGCGAGGGGTTGCAGTGTTGTGGCACCAGTGGCTAAGGCCCAATTTTTCTGCCCCTGTTTAACAGGGGCGTGTAATGACAATTTTTGATGCAATATTGTGCAGGAGGATTCATTGCTGCGCTCAACTAGAGTATCTGTGAGGGGTTGCAGTGTTGTGGCACCAGCACTAGTGCCCAAGGCCCAAATTTTTAGCCCCTGTTTAACAGGGGCGTATAATTACAATTTTTGCTGCAAGACTTTGCAGCAGGGCTCATTCCTGTGCTCCAACTATAGCATCTGTGAGGGGTTGCAGTGCTGTGGTACCAGTGCCTAAGGCCCAATTTTTCTGCCTCTACGCCCACCAAGAGTAGCTGTGAGGGGTTAAAGTGTTGTGGTAACACCACCACCACAACCACCAAAGGCCAAATTTTTCTGCCCCTGTTCAACAGGTGCATGTAATTACAATTCTTGATATAATATTTCACAGCAGGGCCCGTTCCAGCACCCACCAAGAGTAACTGTGAGGACTTACATTGTTGTGGCACCACTACCACCACCACCACCTTCAAAGGTCCAATTTTTCTATCACTGTTCAACAATGGTATGTAATTACAATTCTTGATCTAATATTTCACAGCAGGGCCCGTTCCCGTGCCCACCAAGAGTAACTGTGGGGGCTTACAGTGTTGTGGCAACACCAACACCTAAGGCTACAATTTCTGCAGAGTATATAGGGCAGGCCCCTACTTTCAAACATCCAACTTACAAACGACTCCTACTTGTAAACGGAAGGAGATAACAGGAAGTGAGATGAAATCTACCCCTAGGAAGGGAAATTCTCTCCTGTAAGTGTTAATATGGGAAAAACATTTATCCTCTTCACTGATGCTTTATCACCAATCCTTGTTTCACTAAAAACCCCAAATTTTCAAAAAACATTTGTCATTTGGACAGAAAGTGAGGTGAAATCCTCTGAAGAGGTGCACAGACAGGAAAACAAATGTTACAGGGGTGATAACCCTTCCCTATGTTTTCCAAAAAGCTTAAAAATAGATTTTTTAGAGCTACACTTTAAAAATGTACCAGTTCAAAATTACAAACAGATTCTACTTAACAACAAACCTACATTCCCTGTCTTGTTTGCACCGCCTGTATACTGCTGTTCAGAGTATATAGGGCCTGGGGGCCCCACGCCTTTACTTTTTTTAATTTGGGTGCGGGATTCCCCTTAATATCCATACAAGACCCAAAGAGCCTGTTAATGGACTGGGGGGTACCCCTGCCATTTGTCTCACTGATTTTCATCCATATTGTCGGAACCCGACATTACATTAAAGCCGCAAGCAGTTTTAAATTACTTTTATTCCTTTAAAAATGCTATTTTGTGCAGGGACTGTTCTAAGCACGGGAAACATGCACCACTTTACAGGCATACTATAGACACCCCCAGGTACAATATTTAAAGTAATATTTCACTTTTTTTTCACTTTAAGCATCATTAAAATCACTCCTCCCCCTGAAAAAATGTCAGTTTTTAAAACTTTTTTTGCATTGATACATGTCCCCTGGGGCAGGACCCGGGTCCCCAAACCCTGTTTTTACAGTATTTACAGTTAGTGTAGTGTGTCCTTTGCACAGTGTGCACCTAAAGCTACCTGAAGAAAATTAGTGGTATTCTTCTGATCCTATTAGTACCACAGGCAGGCAGATGCAGTATTTACAGTTAGTGTACGGTGTCCTCTGCACAGTGTGCACCTAAAGCTACCTGAAGACAATTGCTGGTGTTCTTCTGATCCTATTAGTACCACAGGCAGGCAGCTGCAGTATTTACAGTTAGTGTACTGTGTCCTCTGCACAGTGTGCACCTAAAGCTACCTGAAGAAAATTGGCGGTGTCCTTCTGATCCTATTAGTACCACAGGCAGGCAGCTGCAGTATTTACAGTTAGTGTACTGTGTCCTCTGCACAGTGTGCACCTAAAGCTACCTGAAGAAAATTGGTGGTGTTCTTCTGGTCCTATTAGTACAACAGGCAGGCAGCGGCAAGTATTTACGGTTAGTGTACTGTGTCCTCTGCACAGTGTGCACCTAAAGCTACTTGAGGACAATTGGTGGTGTTCTTCTGATCCTATTAGTACTATAGGCAGGTAACTACAGTATTTACAGTTAGTGTACTGTCTCCTCTGCACAGTGTGCACCTAAAGCTGCCTGAAGAAAATTTCTGGTGTTTTAATGATCCTATTAGTACCACAGGCAGGCAGCTGCAGTATTTACAGTAATGCCCCATACACACGGTCGGATTTTCCGACAGAAAATGTGTGATAGGACCTAGTTGTGGGAAATTCCGACCGTGTGTAGGCTCCATCACACATTTTCCGACACACAAAGTTTGAGAGCAGGCTATAAAATTTTCCGACAACGAAATACGTTGTCGGTATTTCCGATCGTGTGTACACAAATCCGACGCACAAAGTGCCACTCATGCTCAGAATAAACAAAGAGATGAAAGCTATTGGCTACTGCCCCGTTTATAGTCCCGACGTACGTGTCTTACGTCGCCGCGTTCAGAATGATCGGATTTTCCGACAACTTTGTGTGACCGTGTGTATGCAAGGCAAGTTTGAGCCAACATCCGTCGGAAAAAATCCTAGGATTTTGTTATCGGAATGTCCGATCAATGTCCGACCATGTGTACGGGGCATTAGTGTACTGTGTCCTCTGAACAGTGTGCACCTAAAGCTACCCGAAGAAAATTTGTGGTATTCTTCTGATCCTAATAGTACCACAGGCAGGCAGCTGCAGTATTTACAGTTAGTGTACTGTGTCCTCTGCACAGTGTGCACCTAAAGCTAACTGAAGAAAATTGCTGGTGTTATTCTGATCCTATTAATACCACAGGCAGGCAGCTACAGTATTTACAGTTAGTGTACTGTGTCCTCTGCACAGTGTGCACCTAAAGCTACCTGAAGACAATTGCTGGTGTTCTCATACTAGTAATACAACATGCAGGCAGTTGATTCTGCTAGCTGCAGTATCAATATGTATATATATCCCAGCTTTGTGCAGCTACATCTCACTGCAGGCCATTAGTATGTCTTGAGGATGGATCACTGGCCAGAGATCACTGCAATTGAGCTACTGGCCTGTCCTGCATCCAGCGTTCTTTTGGAACGCACATTCAGTGCTGCTGGAGGCTTTGTAACCGATCACAGGGTGCGACTGTCCACCGAATCGGGCGACCGGCTGACCTTCATAAAAAGAAATCAGTCTTGGATCACCAGCTGCCAAGCACCTGATGCTGATGTAACCGATTGATTTTTTTTTTATGTGAGATACCTTCAAGACTGCCTATGCTGGTGCTGAGTGACTATCCTGTTATGCTGAGTGACAATCCTCTTCCTCCTCAATTTTCATGCTGATAGCTTGTAAGAACATTTTTGGTTCTGGGCACCGCCACCAGTGCCTAAGGCCCAATTGTTCTGCCCCTGTTTAACAGGGGCATGTAATTACAATTTTTGATGCAATACTTTGCAGCAGGGCTCATTCCTGCGCTCCAACTATAGTATCTGTGAGGGGTTGCAGTGTTGTGGCACCAGCACCAGTGCCTAAGGCCCAATTTTTAAACCCCTTTTTAACAGGGAGGTATAATTACAATTTTTGCTGCAATACTTTTCAGCAGGGCTCATTCCTGCTCTCCAACTATAGCATCTGCGAGGGGTTGCAGTGTTGTGGCACCAGTGGCTAAGGCCCAATTTTTAAACCCCTTTTTAACAGGGAGGTATAATTACAATTTTTGCTGCAATACTTTGCAGCAGGGCTCATTCCTGCTCTCCAACTATAGCATCTGCGAGGGGTTGCAGTGTTGTGGCACCAGTGGCTAAGGCCCAATTTTTCTGCCCCTGTTTAACAGGGGCGTGTAATGACAATTTTTGATGCAATATTGTGCAGGAGGATTCATTGCTGCGCTCAACTAGAGTATCTGTGAGGGGTTGCAGTGTTGTGGCACCAGCACTAGTGCCCAAGGCCCAAATTTTTAGCCCCTGTTTAACAGGGGCGTATAATTACAATTTTTGCTGCAAGACTTTGCAGCAGGGCTCATTCCTGTGCTCCAACTATAGCATCTGTGAGGGGTTGCAGTGCTGTGGTACCAGTGCCTAAGGCCCAATTTTTCTGCCTCTACGCCCACCAAGAGTAGCTGTGAGGGGTTAAAGTGTTGTGGTAACACCACCACCACAACCACCAAAGGCCAAATTTTTCTGCCCCTGTTCAACAGGTGCATGTAATTACAATTCTTGATATAATATTTCACAGCAGGGCCCGTTCCAGCACCCACCAAGAGTAACTGTGAGGACTTACATTGTTGTGGCACCACTACCACCACCACCACCTTCAAAGGTCCAATTTTTCTATCACTGTTCAACAATGGTATGTAATTACAATTCTTGATCTAATATTTCACAGCAGGGCCCGTTCCCGTGCCCACCAAGAGTAACTGTGGGGGCTTACAGTGTTGTGGCAACACCAACACCTAAGGCTACAATTTCTGCAGAGTATATAGGGCAGGCCCCTACTTTCAAACATCCAACTTACAAACGACTCCTACTTGTAAACGGAAGGAGATAACAGGAAGTGAGATGAAATCTACCCCTAGGAAGGGAAATTCTCTCCTGTAAGTGTTAATATGGGAAAAACATTTATCCTCTTCACTGATGCTTTATCACCAATCCTTGTTTCACTAAAAACCCCAAATTTTCAAAAAACATTTGTCATTTGGACAGAAAGTGAGGTGAAATCCTCTGAAGAGGTGCACAGACAGGAAAACAAATGTTACAGGGGTGATAACCCTTCCCTATGTTTTCCAAAAAGCTTAAAAATAGATTTTTTAGAGCTACACTTTAAAAATGTACCAGTTCAAAATTACAAACAGATTCTACTTAACAACAAACCTACATTCCCTGTCTTGTTTGCACCGCCTGTATACTGCTGTTCAGAGTATATAGGGCCTGGGGGCCCCACGCCTTTACTTTTTTTAATTTGGGTGCGGGATTCCCCTTAATATCCATACAAGACCCAAAGAGCCTGTTAATGGACTGGGGGGTACCCCTGCCATTTGTCTCACTGATTTTCATCCATATTGTCGGAACCCGACATTACATTAAAGCCGCAAGCAGTTTTAAATTACTTTTATTCCTTTAAAAATGCTATTTTGTGCAGGGACTGTTCTAAGCACGGGAAACATGCACCACTTTACAGGCATACTATAGACACCCCCAGGTACAATATTTAAAGTAATATTTCACTTTTTTTTCACTTTAAGCATCATTAAAATCACTCCTCCCCCTGAAAAAATGTCAGTTTTTAAAACTTTTTTTGCATTGATACATGTCCCCTGGGGCAGGACCCGGGTCCCCAAACCCTTTTTAGGACAATAACTTGCATATTAGCCTTTAAAATTAGCACTTTTGATTTTGAACGTTCGAGTCCCATAAACTTTAATGGGGTTCTAAAGTTTGCGCAAACTTTCGGTCCATTGGCAGGTTCTGGTGCGAACCGAACCGGGGGGTGTTCGACTCATCCCTACTCTTGAGTTTACCTAATGCTTTTCCTGACTCTGGTGGGTTACAGTGTGGTGGAAAACATAGTTTTGAGGCTTCTGTTAGTCAAGAGAGGAGCGGTGGAGAAGGCGGTCTCCTAAGTGATGCATTTCACATTTTTTTTAGACCTCGCTGCTCAGGGCTGTCAGCTTCCACATCCCCATCTGCACTGTCTGCATCACACGGTGGACGATTATCTAGGGGCGAAAACAGCGATAAGAGCTTTTCAGTCGACGATCCACTGGCTTACTGGGTCATGAGAATAGACAATTGGCAAGAATTTGCCTAGTATGCAAATGAACTGCTGGGCTGTCCTGCATCCAGCGTGCTTTCCGAAGTGCATTTAGTGCTGCTGGAGGCTATGTTACTGATAACAGAACACGTCTGACTCGGTGGACCGTCTGACATTTATCAAAATTAATCAGTCCTGGATTACCTGTAGCTATGAAGCCCTTGAATCAGATGTCGCTGATTAAGTGTTTTTGGGATGTGGAATATCTGCAGGACTTCTAGGCTACCTAGCATTGTGGGTGTTGATTTCATCTGGAGGAATTTTTTTTTGGTTTAAGTTTCAAGGGCTCAATTAACACCCAAAGACCAATTTTTTCGCACCTGTTTGACAGGTGCATATCATTTCAATTTTTGACAGCAAGGTCAATTCTTGCTTTCATTAAGAGTACCTCTATAGGGTTACAGTGTGAAGGCACCACCGCCACCCAAAGACCAACTGTTCTGCACCTGTTACTTCTATCCAAAGTCTTTGGAAGAGACATCAGAATTTATCCAAAAAATCTCTTATCTTGTTCCCAGTGCACTACATTGTGGCTTCATCATACAGACTGGCTCTACAAGCCGTGGTTTACTAAATAAAGAAAGCTTGCATGGAAAGTGTCTTTTTTTTGGTATTTTAAATGCAATTATTCCTGCAGCAGCTTCTATATGCAGTACAGATGTGCCACTTTACATGTAGACTAAGGGGACCCCCCAGGCACTATATTAAAAGGAATTTTTAATTTTTATTATTTCACTTTAAGCATCAATAAATCACTGCTCATTTAAAAATTACATTTTTTACAAACTTTTTTTTACTGCCCCAGGGCAGTACCCGGAACCCCATAACCGTTGTATTGCCAATTGATGGCATATAAGCCTTAAAAATTGGCACTTTTGATTTTTTTCCAGTTCGGGTCTCATAGACTTCAATGGGGTTCGTTATTCAGTTCTGAACTTTCGCGATGTTCGAAAGTTCTGGTGCAAACCGAAAAGGGGGGTCGTTTGGCCCATCCCTAGTCAACACTATTCCAGGGAACGTGGGTGACAACATAGACCAAATATGGTAATTTTCAGTGGGAATAGAGGCGGAAGAGGGTCATCGTGTTGTGAGGTCATCGCTCATCGTGATTACATCAGTAGTTCCCAACCCTGACCGTTGCTGATCCACCAACTTCCCTCTGCAGACCGTACCTTCATCTCTATTCCTTTTCGTTAGTGCAGGCAGCACTGTAAATCACAGAAGCTTAAAGTGGTATTGCATTGTGTCTCAACTATAGAATAGAACCAGCATACACTTTTATCTACACTGCTGCTTATTCATTACATGACCCTATTAGAATGGGATACTCAGTGTGTGGCAAGCTTAAAGGGGTTGTACATTCTATGCATTAAGATAAAAAGCCTTCTGTGTGTAGCAGCCTCCCTCGGCCCCTTTAATACTTACCTGAGCCCCATCTCTGTCCAGCGATGTCCACAAATGTCTCGGCCGCTTGAGACTCTACCCACTAATTGGCTGAGACACAGCAGTGGCGCCATTGGCTCCCACTGCTATTAATCAAAGTCAGTTAGCCAATCAGGAGAGAGAGGGGTGGGGTGGGCCACAGGTCCCTCTTTGAATGGACACAGGCAGCTGTGACTCGGCTCGGGTGCCCCCATAGCAAGCTCAACCGGAGGCAGGGGCCAAGAGCACAGACGAGGCACCCGAGAAGAGGAGGATTGGGGCTGCTCTGTACAAATCCACTGCACAGAGGAGGTAAGTATAACATGTTTGTTATTTTTATAGAAAACAAAAGAAGATTTTACAATCACTTTAATGCATCCATACCACATAGGGCAATGAGCCACAGTGCTGGATGGGAAGACAAACAGAGAAGAGAGAAGGGCTCCCCAGACACTGGGAGTTTGGAGTCTTGAGTGTATGGCTGCTAGTGGGTGTACTAGTGGGTTCACTAGTATCAGCTACTCAGGGCACATGACCCCCTTTTCTTAATGAGTTCCCAGGGTCATGACGCTACCAGCCTCTTCCCGCAATTTCTTTGCTCTGAGCTGGTTTGAAGTTCCTGAGGGCAAGTTGTTAGCTTATGATAAGGCATTACGCTTGACCAGTGGCGGCCCGTGCATTGTGGGTGCACAAGCTTTGGTTGGTCTTTAGTTCTTATGTCCTTGGTGTCTATTTTTCTGGCTCTCCTTTTGTCTGCCTTATCTAAAATTTCAGTTAGTGTGAAGACTGTGAAGACGGTGATGGAAATTTTTATGTAAAGCACAAAGCCCAGCTACAATTAGATTATATATATATATATATATATATATATATATATATATATATATATATATATATAAATAAATAAAAAAAACACTGTATAGCAAAGGATACAAAATAAGACAAGTTTTGCTTAGTTGGGTAAAATATGGTAACAATTTAATATGACTTAAACTATTTTTGGGATATAGGAGAAATACTGTATAAGTAATATCTATAATGTTACCCTTGTACAGATGATCATAGAACATTGCAAAGCTGGCTTCTATCAGTAAAGTATTTTTGTTGTCAGAAGTGCAGATCTTTGTACTTACGGAATCAAGGAGCTGCTGGTCACACCTGTGGAATAGACAGGACAATGAATGACCCAACAGATACACGGGGACTGACAGTATTGGACCCTGAGGACAATGATTAGGAGGAACACAGATTAAGAGTAAAGAAGTTTGTCCCAGGTCTCTACAGGGGGGGGGGGAGACACTGGGAGATGGGATTTTAAATGTGCCCAAAAGTCAATCACTATATACCATAAACAAAATTAATTTTTTTCACACAAAAACGTTAAAAATGCAAGAAATATAATTTTCATAAAAGATATGTTATGTTGTACACATCGCCATACAATACAATTGTCTACATCTGGATAGATCCCACAAAATTTGGACTGACGTGTTTCGTGCTTCTTCAGGATCCAATTTTCAATATTTCTAAACCTTATGACAGATTGACAGTACAAACAATATATCAGTTCCAAACATATATATATAAACAAACATTATAGCAGTGACATGTTCATTCTAATAAATCAAAAAGGGAAGAAAGAAAGTGAGGCAGGATATCATTTTATCAAAAGATACGTATATACACAACAACTAAAAATTGGTGGGCAAGAGAATGAAAAGAAAGGGAATATTAAATCAAATAAAATGGGGGCGGGGGGCAGGGGGAGAGGACAAGACAAGTGTTAAGGACCATACAGAGTCAACATATTGGGGGGGACAAGAGGCTACAAAAACAAGGAGGAACCATATAACTGGCAGTTTGTCTTACCTCCAAAACAATATCCAGGAAAAATGTATAATAAGATGTATTGTATGTGTATACCCTAAAGGATCTGAGAAATGCTCTGATCCAAAATAAAACATTCAGTCTATGGTGTCTAGATCAAAGACTAGGAATGGGATCGCCGTCAGGAAACAGGCATCTAGTAAGCATAAATAATAGTGGAGAAATAGATAGTGAGGTATTAGTACTTGTAAGCACCCAAAATTATCAAGAGTACAAGTGCCCTGACTTACCAAGAAAGTGAAATACAACAATGAAGGGATAGAGAGGAATTATCAACCATCAACAAAAGAGATCCGAGTGCCACAAAAGTTATATGTCTAAGTCCACATAAAGGATCCTATACAGCAGTATTTGGATATACAAGAAAATTCATAAATCATAAAACCAGATAAGGGAGTATAGAGCTAGGTGTCATATGCAAGCGATAAGTGCTATCAAAAGTACAAGTGCCTAACTTACCAATTAGACCAAATGCAAATGAAAAGGGGTGGTTTGGTGGGATCTGCCAGCCCTTCCTAGGAAAGGCCCAGGTGCCAGGTGTCACGCCGTGTCCTAAATTTGATCCTGGGACCTGGTGTTCACAGACGGTTTCCTAATTCCTGAACCACCAGGGAACTTGCTTTATGGTAGAATCCTTGTTAGGTTCTACTCCAATAGTTTGGATGTTGGCTCCACCCTGGGATCAGCTGTTGGTAGTCATCTGATCAGTGACCCTATAAATCTTCACTTCCCCTTCCTATCCTTGCCCTAGTATAGGTACCTGTTTATGCTAGTTTGGTGGATGTGGGTTGTTTCTGGTTGTTTGTTCCTGACTCTGATTCTTGGATTTATGCTGATCTTCTGGTTGCTGACTTTGCTTATTCCTGACTGTGATTCTTGGATTACCCCTTGGATTTACGCTGTTCTCATTGCCAACCCTGCCTGTTTCCGACACTGCCTTCTGGTAGACCCCTGTGTACTTCTGCCTTGGTCCACTGTCTTGGATTGTCCTTTCACCTACCGGTTTTCTGTCTACGGACTCTACTAACTGTGAGTTATTTGCTGGTGGTTCCTTGTTAGGCTGTTTGCACCATCTATTGTGGTTCCTTTATACTGGCTGCAGGATCTCAACCGTCCCTCCACCTGATACTGGGATAACAAGACTACCGGTCAGGTAACCGGAGTGATGGTTGGAATCTCCTGGCAGACCTGACACCAGGTAGAATACATATATGAATCCTCACCATAGATCTGCAATAATAGTAATCTACATAGATAAGGGGGTTGAACCAGTAAGTAGAGTAAAGTGTGCTAATAAAAAGGAAAATTAGATCGATTTGTGGGTCCCAACCCACTTACCAATTGTGATTAGGAGTGCCAGTGGGGTCGTCCATGTGGTAGGTCCAAAGATGGCGATGCCGCAAACCAGAGGCGCATGTGAGCCTCTATATGTACCAGTGAGAATGGGGGAATGTCTCGCCACGTACACGCTCGTGGTTGTTTGACTGTGGCTTGTAAGACATGATGTGGGGGACAGGAGATGGGGGAGGAGCTAGGTCTCACTGGTACATATAGAGGCTTATGAGCAATTCTCAGATCCTTTAGGGTATAATCATACAATACACCCCATTATACATTTTTCCTGGATATTGTTTTAGAGGTAAGACAAACTACAAGTTATATGGTTCTTCCCTGTTTTTGTAACCTCTTGTCCCCCCAATATGCTGACTCTGTACGGTCCTTCACACTTGTTTTGTCTCTTCCATCCCCCCCCCATTTTTATTTTATATAATATAATTTTTTACTTTCTCTTGTAGTGTGTATATATATCTTTTGATCAAATGACATCCTGTGGGTGTCATTGTCATCATGGGTCAGTGTTGGAAAGCAACATGCTGAAGTGTATGGGTGCTCTTCTGTCCTGCAGATAACTCGGCGGAGGTGGTCCTCCGAGTTGCATTCTGGGAAAGGGTATTTATGGGACAGACACCATGTTACAGGGGTCTTTTCTTTGTGCCTCGTGGCCCTCCTGGCCTAGAGGTATGTGTCGTAGCCCTCCGGCCTGGAGGGTTGCGTTGCTGTAGCCACGCGGGTGGACCCAGAAGCCTGTCTGGGGCCTGCGATAGCTGGGATGGTCCTGTGCTGTCTGTTCTGCGGGAAGAAGCCGGACAATCGGGAAGATCCAGGGGAGGACCCATCTTGGAAGGGACCATGCAAGGCTGGTTTTAATAAGGGCCTGGTGACTCGATTGGAGGACATATCCTAAACTACACTACCGCACAAGTACTGCCGGGTCGGCTTAAAGGTTCTGGTACTGTGGTTTGCTGTTCATCGAAAAAAACACTATATCCTGTGGCAGAGGATCGTACAGGTTTTATTTCACTCAAGTCTGTGGCAGAGACTGTTTTGTTCGTGCTGCGTACCGGCTGCTAGGTTGGTGAGAGAGACCTATCCGGACGGGCAAAGATTTAATCCTGAGCCGAGGAAACATTCATCCTAAAGATTTCAATTCCTTAGTGCTACGCCAAGAAAAGGTATTTGAACCTCCCTGCAACTCTTCTTCTACCTCTTTCCTGCTACTTCTTCCAGTTATCTCCCATTAAAGCATTGAAAAAAATACTCAAGTGACTGGCGCCTACACTTTCTGGTAATAAGCTCAACCGAACCCTAGACCTGATACTGGTGAAAATACAGGTAACAAGGTCACGGTAACAGACCGCTTTAAATCAGCAGCTCCACCGTGAGTTAGTGATATATATATATATATATATATATATATATATATATATATAATTTATTTTATACTGTCTATCTGTTATAAGGTTTAGAAATATTGAAAATTGGATCCTGAAGAAGCCCACACCTTGGGCGAAATGCACCGATCCAAACCTTGTGGGATCTATGCAGATAATTGTATTATATGGTGATGCATACAACATAACATATCTTTTATGAAAATTATATTTCTTTCTGGTTACATCCTTCCACTGAGTAAAGATTACACTCCTTGGGGGTGGGGCTGGACAGCAATGAGAGGCATTGCACTTACATGGTTTTTTAGTCCAATACTTTTTGTATCATAAGATAAACACACATTGTAAAAGAGCTTTTCATATATCCAGATAATCATATTAGAGGAAACTTCTACTGAAAATATGGCGGCTTCCATTACTGACCTCTCATGAAAATGCTAGCTCTTAGTTTCACAAAACATTTTAGTAAATCAATCCAAATATGAAGCAGGGCTCTGACCCTTCATCAGGTTTAATAATCAGTTTTTAGATATAAGGGGTCTCACCCCTGACAGATAACAGAGCCCCCCATATACAGAGGAATGTTACAGTAGAGAGTCTCTAACCTGACTCACCTTCAATGACTCCAGCAAAAGCACACGATGACGTCTCCACCTGCAGGAAAGATGGGATAAGCCAATCACCATTCTTTATATATAAGCTAGCTCTACTGTTGTCATATGTTAAAGGGGATTTATAGTGTATTCTTTGCTTTACTATAACTAGATCAGGGGTGTCAAACTCCATTTTCATTTTGGGCGACATCAGCATTATGGTTGCCCTCAAAGGGTCAGTTGTATCTGTTAGATTAGATGTCCAGAGCACAGCTGCCCCCCTTTCATCAGAGGTCTCCTCACCTCTAGAAGTCAAGAGTCCCCCACCCTCCCTTACATCTCAGTGCACCTCCCTTACATTGTGCTGCTGCCAGGAAGACATGGGGGACATGTATCAATGGAAAAAAGTTTGTAAAAAATGTCATATATTTAAATGAGCAGTGATTTATTGATGCTTAAAGTGAAAGCATAAACCTGAAAAATTATTTTTAATATAGTGCCCTAGGGGTACACTTAGTCTACCTGTAAAGTGGCTCATCTGTACTGTGTATAGAAGCTGCTGCCGAAAGAATTGCATTTATGAAGCCAAAATACCATTTTCCCTGCAAGCTTTCTTTATTTTGTAAACGACTTGCAGAGCCAGTGTGTATGATGAGGCCACAAGGTAGTGCACTGGGAACAAGATTAGAGATTTTTTTTTGGATAAATTCTGGTGTCTCTTCCACAGACTTTGGAGAGAAGTAACAGGTAACAGTAACAAATTGGTCTTTGGGTGTCAGTGGCACCCTTACACCATAACCCTAAAGAGGTACTCTTGATGAAAGCAAGAATTGGCCTTTGCTGTCAAACATTTTAATGATATGCACCTGTCAACAGGTGAGGAAAAATTGGTATTTCTTTAGGTGTTAATTGTGCCCATGAAACCTACACCAAAAAATTTCTTCCAGATGAAATCAACACCCACAAAGCTAGGCAGCCTAGAAGTCCTGCAGAGATTCCACATCCCAAAAACAATTAATCATCAGCATCAGGGGCTTCATAGCTGCTGGTAATCCAGGACTGATTCATTTTGATAAATGTCAGACGGTCCACCGAGTCAGACGTGTTCTGTTATCAGTAACATAGCCTCCAGCAGCACTAAATGCTCTTCGGAAAGCACGCTGGATGCAGGGCAGCCCAGCAGTTCAATTGCATGGAATTATTCATTTTGATACATTTCAGACGGTCCACGGAGTCTGTGGACAGACGCGTTCTATTATCAGTAACAAAACTTCCTCCAGCACTAAATGCCGTTCGGAAAGCATGCTGTATGCAGGGCAGCCTAGCGGTTCAATAGCATACTTCAAGTTCTGGCCAGTGGTCTATTCTTATGACCCAGTAAGCCAGTGGATCGTCGACTGGAAAGCTCGCCCTATTTTCGCCCCTAGATAAACGTCCACTGTCTGATGCAGATGCTGCCGATGGGATGTGAAAGCTGACAGCCTCGGGTGGCGAGGACTAAATAAATTGTGAAATGCATCACTTCGGCTGCCGCTTTCTCCACCGCTCCTCTCTTGATCAACAAAAGCCTCAAAATGACATTTTCCATGACACTGTAACCTACCAGAGTCAGAGGGGGGGAAGCATTCAATAAACTCCTCTTTAAGGTGTCATCAAGAGATTTCATCTACTGCACTCTGTGGGGACGGGATGAGTTCTGAGACTTTTCCCTTGTAGCGGTGGTCAATGCACTGCAAATTTGCGGAGGCACGAGAGGCAGACTCCTCGGGATCATTGAAGATTATAGTATCTGGAACTGCCTCCTCCCAGCCACGTACTACTCCCAAGGGTTCTGCAGATGCAAAACCATCTCTTACTGTTTGACGTATTTCTTCCTCTGCTTCAGTGCCTCCAAAATTGCCTGAATCTTCCTCCTCCCTCTCTTCTTGTGTGTTCAGTGGCATAGGAATAATGGTGTCTGCATAAATTGGGCCTTGAGAGGAAAGGAAGTCCTCCTCTTCCTCTCGATGCTCTGCCTTGAGTGCCCTGTCCATAATGCCACACAGTCTGCTCCAGCAGGAACACAACAGGGATTGTGTCACTGATGCATGCATTGTCATGGCTCACCATCCTTTTGGCCTCTCTTTAAATGGTGACAGTACAGTGCATGCATCCATTATCATGGGATGGGAAAACAAAAATCTGAGCCTGTCGTTGTGCTATACTCAGGTACTCGTTGATGGCCCTCTATTGCATTTGCAGCATTGCCAAATTAGAGTTCCACCTGGTGGGCATGTCACAAAACAGGTGGTTTACGGCAGGTAGAATTCCCGCTGAATTTCAGCCAACGGAGCATTGGCTGTGTATGACGGCCTGAAATGGCTACAGACACTTCTGGCCTGCTTTAGCAGATCTTCCAACCCTGAGTACCTACTTGGGAAATGCTGTAACACCAAATTGCAGACATGTGCCAGGCATGGCACATGTGTCAACTTTCCCTGTCTAAGGGCAGACTGGAGGTTTGTGCCATTATCACACACCACCATTCCTGGCTCCAGCTGGCGTGGCGTGAACCACCTCTGGGCCTGGCCCTGCAGAGGTGCAAGAATCTCTGCTCCGGTGTGGTCCCTGTCCCCTAGACACACCAGCTAGCACTGCATGGCACCTTTTAGCCTGACACATTGAATAGCCCCTTGAGCGCTTAGGGGGTACTTGTGATTCATAGGAAAATTCAGCAGAGGAAGGCATGGAGGAGGGGGGAGAGCTGACAAATCTTGCATCATCACCACTAGCTGTATGGAGACATGGCGGCACAACAAGCTGCAGCACTGAGCTCTGTCCTGCATCCTTCCAAGTTGCAAACAGAGTTACCCAGTGTGCTGTGAATGAAATATATCATCCCTGACCATGCTTGCTGGACCACGTGTCAGCAGTAACATGGACTGTGTCACTGACTGCCTTACCCAATGATGCCACAACATTGCCTTCCACGTGATGGTACAGAGCTGGAATGGCGACTGGGAACCATGCCATTGTGGTACAGCACATTCTGCAAAATCAGGGAAGGGGAAAGAATCCACCAGACGGAAAAACAGAAGTTGTAGAGCCAGCAGCTTTGACAAGTTTGCATTTAGATGCTGGGCATGTGGGTGGCAGTGCCTGTTTTTTTTTGTTTTTTTTCACTGCAGCAGATGGGGCAGAGATATTTGGAAATTTGCCAGCTATAGTCTACAGCTGGTGGTGTGCTGCAAGGACCTGGGACACCCTGTGCATTACCATCTGTCAGTGGAGGCTGCTGAGAGGTCATGGGGTATAGCAGGGACAGACTGAGGTGAGTAAGGAGAAGGAACAGATTTGTGCCCCTTTTGTGTGGCTTTCAGGTGCTCTTGCCAACAGGCTGGGTGGTGGGAGGTTAAATGCCTTGTCAAGCATGTGGTACCCAAATGGCTGGTGTTTTTGCCACGCTTGATGTGCTTGAGACAAAGTTTCAAAATTGCAACGGTGCAATCAGCTGCACATGTGCTAAAAGGCCCAGACAGCTGAGCTGTGGGAAGTGGTCCAGGGGATAACAGCTCCACAATGTGATGGAATAGGGTGGCTGCTCTCTACTCTTCCATGATGGCTGCCTCGTTGTGCCTCACCATCACTTTCCTCCTCTGCTCTATCTGGCACCCAAGTCACGTCAGTGACCTCATCTCCATCCTCATTACCACTGGAGACAACTTGGTAATACGCTGCGGCTGGGGGAACATTACTGTCAATTTGTGTACCAGTGTTCTCCTCTCTTTGTAGGCTCATGTTCCTGCCTTCCTCAACCTCAACACCAACATCTGAATGAAGTAATGACTGTGCATCATCAAGAAGAAAGTGGCTAACGCTGTGTTCAAATAACTCTGCTTAATCCTCCATGCCTCATGCTGGAGCTATGGCAGGAATAGCTGTGGACAAGGAGGAAGGTTTAGCCACTCTGGCAGCTGCAGTGGACTGTGCACCAGTCTCTGCTTGGGTGATAGAGGATGGTTTAGTAAGCTAGTCCACCACCACCTTTGCATGCTGTAGCTGGATAGCAGAGGGCAACATCACTAAATGGAGGAAATGATGCACTGCCTGAGGACTGACCATAAGGATGAGCTTCGAGTTCGAGTCGAACCCATGTTCGACCCGAACATCGCATGGTCAAATTTCGAACATTATGGGCCGTTCGTGCCAAATTCGAGTGGCACGTCACGGCCCATAATTCACTGCGGCATCGCAGAGAATATATACTCTCTATCTATCCTTTTTTCAGCGGGGGAACGCAGTTCCGGCACCTCCACCACTGAATGTACGTAATGGCAAGGAGTGCTGGGTTGTGATACAGTGTCTATTGATGCTGGCTGTTGATGGATCTTTTGTTGGTGGAGGGGATCTATTTCTGCAGAAGGGTTGATTGCTGCTGGGGAGGTCTATTGTTGCTGGGGGGTCAGTTGTCGCTGGGAGGGATCTACTGTTGAGGAAGCAATCTAATGTAGCTGGCTGCTAGAGGGTCTATATTGTTGCTGGGTGGTATTTTGTTGTAGGTGGTCCATTGTTGCAGGGGGATCTATTGTTGCTGGTGGGTCTATTGTTGTTGGCTGTGGGGGGTCTATTTTATTGCTTTTCTTATCAATAATAAATTCCATACAAATTAATTAGTACCACAAATGTTACTTGGTTCTGTATTCTCTAAAAGGGGCAGTGCTGGGAGGTGGGTAGGGGGTGGTACCAAGGACTGGTGTTCAGAGGTAGATAGGGGCATATATATATATATACACTCGCTGTATTCAGTTTAGCTAGATCCGTTCCTGTTATTCTCTTCGTACTGACAGGCAGGCAGGTGTTTTTACAGTATTTACAGCTACCTGAAGAAAATTGGTGGTGTTCTTCTGATCCTATTAGTATCGCAGGCAGCTACAGTACTTACAAGTTAGTGTAGTGCATCCTCTGCACAGTGTACACCTAAAGCTACCTGAAGAAAAAATTTTTTTTCGGCAGCTGGCCTTGTTGAGCCCCAACACGTGGAAGACTTGGTAGAGTGGATAACCAAGCCGTCCTCATCCTCTCTCACCCAGGCTCAGGGTACTTTGTCTGGCAAAGCAGCTGCCAACGTGGCCTCTTTCCTCGGTTCGATGGCATCAGTCACTCCTTCCCTAGCCCCACCATGTCCTCCTGAGGAGTCCCCCAAACTGTTTGACCACAGTGTTGGGTACATGCTCCAGGAGGATGCCCAGCATTTTGAAGGCTCTGATGATGGTACCCAGCTAGAGGAAGGCAGTAATGTGAGCCCAGAGAGAGGGGGTGCCCAAGAAGGACATCAATCTGGCAGTCATGTTCCCCCCGCTTCAGCATACTGCCAGCTTTGCTCCAGTGGCGAGGAGGGAGGGGATGATGTCACTGACTCCACGTGGGTGCCTGATAGGAGAGAGGAGGAGGAGGCACATCTCCAATGAGGCAGGATCCCCCCCAGGGGCCAGCTTAAGGGCAGCACACCGACTGCATGACACCGCAGAGCTCCGCATGTGCAGGGCGCTGCTGTCTCTACGCGTTATTACAAAAGTTCTTTGGTGTGGGCCTTTCTTAAGACGAGTACATCAGATCCCACCTCTGCTATTTGCAACATATGTCTCAAGCATATCTCACGTGGCCAAAACATCACCCGCTTGAGCACCACTTGCTTGACCAGACATATGTCAACCTGCCATGCAGTTCGTTGGCAAGCGTACCTAAAAGACCCACACCAAAGAACAAAGCACACCTCTCCTTGCTCCTCATCAGCTGGGATCTCCAAACCTACTATACATTCAGTTCTCTCTGAAACCTGCACTGAGAGGAATGAAGGTGTAGAATTAGGTGTGTCACAGCCAAGTACTTGCAGGCAATCTGCTATCGGTACACCGACGTCAGATTGGCTAAATTGCTAGCACTTCAACTGCTGCCTTTTCAGTTGGTAGACTCTGCCCCCTTCCGTGAGTTTGTGGAATGTGCGGTTCCTCAGTGGCAGGTTCCCAAACGGCACTTTTTCTCATGGAAGGAGATTCCGTCTCTCTACTGGCATGTGGAAGGCAATGTCTTGGCCTCGCTGGACAGGGCGGTCAGCGGTAAGGTGCATATTACTGCTGACTCATGGTCCAGTAGGCATGGACAGGGACGTTGCCTATCTTTCACCGCGCACTGGGTGACTCTTCTGGCAGCTAGGAAGGATGCAGGACAGGGTGCAGTAGTTTTGGAGGTTGTTCCGCCACCATGCCTCCAAAATTCTACTAGTGGTGATTCTGCCACACCTCTCTCCTCCACCCCCTCTTCTTCCTCCATGGCCTGATTTGTCCTTGGAACCAGCGGTGCTCTGTAGGCGTTCAAGGGGCTACGCAAACACACAGGCAAAAAGATGCCATGCGGTGCTTGAGCTGGTGTGCTTGGGGGATAGGAGCCACACTGGTGCAGAGATTGTGTTAGCTCTGCAGGGGCAGGTTCAGAGGTGGTTGACGCCATGTCAGCTTAAGCCAGGTATGGTGGTTTGCGACAATGGAACCAACCTCCTCTCCGCCCTCCGACAGGGACAACTGACCCATGTGCCCTGTTTGGCTCACATCCTTAACTTGGTGGTGCAGCAGTTCTTGGGCAGGTGCCCGGGCTTACAGGATGTCCTGAGGCAGGCCAGGAAAGTCTGTTTGCATTTCCGCAGGTCATATAATGCCAATGCTCGGCTGGCTGACCTCCAAAAGGAACTTAACCTGCCCAAGAACTGCCTAATCTGTGACATGCCCACCAGGTGGAACTCAACGTTGGCCATGTTGCAGTGGCTGCACATGCAGCAGAGGGCCATCAATGAGTACCTATGCGACTATGGCACCCGGACAGGGTCAGGGGAGTTTTTTGTTTTTTTTTTCCCCACGCCAGTGGGCTATGATCAGGGATGCATGCACTGTCCTGTCACCATTTGAGGCCAAGAAGATGGTGAGCAGTAACAGTGCATGCATCAGTGACACTGTCCCTCTTGTCCACCAGTTGGAGCACACTAATGGACAGGGAACTTGAGGGAGAACAGAGGGAGGAAGAGGAGGACTTCCTTACCTCTCAAGGCCCCCTTTATCTAGACAGTGTTCCTGCATGCCTGCCGATCACACAGGAAGAGGACGAGTAGGAGTATTGTGTCAGAATGGAGATGGAGCCTGGCACTCAGCATCAGCAGCAGTCTTCAAGGGATCATTTACAGTCCGAAGAAACCCATGGACTTGTACGTGACTGGGAGGAGTTGGCTGCGGATCATGTCGTCCTTAGTGACCCAGAGGGCCCTGGACCGAATGCCTCAGCAAACCTACGCTGCATGGCCTCCCTGATCCTGCAAAGCCTGAGGAAGGATCCTCGTATTTGTTGTATCAAGGGGAGGGATGATTACTGGCTGGCAACCCTCTTTGATCCACGTTACAAGGGTAAGTTTGCGGACCTTATCTTGCCATCACAGAGGGAGCAGAGGATGAAACCTCTTTGGGAGGCCTTAGGTTGTGCAATGCGTTTCGAGAGCCTGGGAGGTTACAATTTCCTGGTCCTCCTGGACAACGTGTTGCTGAGGCTTCGGTCAGTCACAGAAGGAGCAGGGAAGGTGGCCGTCTGACTGATGCGTTCAGACAATTTTTTAGTCCGCAGCCCCAAGGTCTGATCAGTTCCAGCAACCATCGCCAGCGTCTGATTCACATCGTGCGGGAATACCTAGGGGCAAGATCAGGCTTGGACACCTTTCCCACTGAAAATCCTCTGGGTTACTGGGTCTTGAGGATGGATCACTGGCCAGAGCTTGCACAGTATGCAATTGAGCTACTGGCCTGTCCTGCATCCAGCGTTCTTTCGGAACGCACATTCAGTGCTGCTGGGGGCTTTGTAACCGATCACAGGGTGCGCCTGTCCACCGAATTGGTCAATCGGTTGACCTTCATAAAAAGGAATCAGTCTTGGATCATCAGCTACCAAGCACCTGATGCAACAATTTTTTTTTTTTTTTTTTTAATGTGAGATCCCTTCAAGACTGCCTATGCTGATGCTGAGTGACTCTCCTGGTATGCTGAGTCATAATCCTCTTCCTCCTCAATTTTCATGCTGATAGCTTGTAAGAACATTTTTGGTTCTGGGCACCGTCACCAGTGGCCAAGGCCCAATTTTTTTCTGCCCCTGTTTAACAGGGGCATATAATTACATTTTTTGATGCAATACTTTGCAGCAGGGCTCATTCCTGTGCTCCAACTATAGCATCTGTGAGGGGTTGCAGTGTTGTGGCACCAGTGCCTAAGGCCCAATTTTTCTGCCCGTTTAACAGGGACATGTAATTACAATTCTTGATCTAATATTTCACAGCAGGGCCCATTCCTGCCCCCGCCAAGAGTAACTGTGAGGGCTTACAGTGTTGTGGCAACACCAACACCTAAGGCCCCAAATTTCTGCAGAGTATATAGGGCAGGCCCCTACTTTCAAACATCCAACTTACAAACGACTCCTACCTGCAAACGGAAGGAGACAACAGGAAGTGAGATGAAATCTACCCCTAGGAAGGGAAATTCTCTCCTGTAAGAGTTAATATGGGAAAAACTTGTCTTCTCTCCCCTGATGCTTTATCACCAATCCTCGTTTCACTAAAAACCCCAAATTTTCAAAAAACATTTGTCATTGGGACAGAAAGTAAGGTGAAATCTTCTGAAGAGGTGCACAGACAGCAAAACAAATGTTACAGGGGTGATAACCCTTTCCTATGTTTTCCAAAAAGCTTAAAAATAGATTTTTTGGCTGGAGCTACACTTTAAAAATGTACCAGTTCAAAATTAAAAACAGATTCTACTTAACCCTACAGTCCCTGTCTTGTTTGCACCGCCTTTATACTGCTGTTCACAGTATATAGGGCTGCAAGCCGATTTAAATGACTTTTATTTCTTTACAAATGTCATTTTGTGCAGGGACTGTTCTAAGCATGGGAAACATGTGTCACTTTACAGGCATGCTATAGACACCCCCCAGGTACGATATTTAAAGGAATATTTCACTTTTTTTTTTTTTTTTCTCTTTAAGCATTAAAATCACTGCTCCCGAAAAAACGGCCGTTTTTTAAAACTTTTTTTTTTGCATTGAAACATGTCCCCTGGGGCAGGACCCGGGTTCCCAAACCCTTTGTAGGACAATAACTTGCATATTAGCCTTTAAAATTAGCACTTTTGATTTCGAATGTTCTAATCTTTCAGTCCGTTCGCAGGTTCTGGTGCGAACCGAACCAGGGGGGTGTTTGGCTCATCCCTACTGACCGCATCCGCCTTAACCTGTGGACACATATGCTTCTGGCCCCCTTACAGTGCCATGGGAACATCTGCCTCCTGCTTTTGATAGGGTGGGGGGGTGCTTATTAACACAATGCAATATAGATGTGGAAATGTGTATGTAGATGCACTTTAATTATTGGCATATACAGCATTAAATGGAAGATAACGTATTGAAATATACGACATTAAACTTGCAGTAACGCACTGAACTGTACTATGTTAACCTGAAGAGAACGCACTGAAATATATGGCGTTAAACTTACAGTAACGCATCCCTTTGGACATTACTTCCTATTGGGAGTATTTGACCAAAAATGACATTTTGTTGCAGGGGATGCCTAAAATCTGACTCGTATCTTAGTGCAGCAGTGAGCCAATCACACAAGCAGGAAATTATGTTTCTGGGGGGTGTTCTGTGTACAGAAAACCTCCAGGTGGCCATATTGCATTTTACAGAATATTACAGCGGCTGCAGATTGAAAAGAAAGTCATTTTTAATAACATTCAATTACAATATGACTTGTGTTGCAATTGTAAATGCTAGATTATACTTTTTTTAGTTGCTATTTTTTTTTCCGTAAAAGTGAAGTTAACCATAACAATAAAAATGACAATCAGGTAAACATGGAATAATGCACATAAATATTTCATATTGACCTCCCCCAGTCAGCAGATGGCAGCTCCAGGAATGATCAGCAGCTTTCTATAGGCTCCTAAGGAACGTGCTGCTTTATGGGGACTAGAAGGGCAGGGGGATCAGGCTACACACACTGCAGCAATGACTTACACAGAATGGACTTAACCTTTTCCCCTCTTTCCCACCACACCTAAAAATAGATGGTCCATCTGGTTAGTTACAAAGTATCATGGGTTTAACTTTTTACATCAATAACTAAAAAAATAAAATGTCAGTTTACTGCAATGATCCTTATTTTTCAGTCCATCCCTTCAGTTGCTCGATTTCCTCCTAAACACATGAAATCAAGTTATGGCATTAATGTCCCCGGGTATCTGAGAGCAGGTTTCAGCCAAACTGACAGCGCCTGGTAGGAGGGGAAGAATGCAGCCTGGTAGTCTATTGCCCAAGCTGGAAGATGTCCAGAGAACTTGCGAGCCCTACGCTTCCAGTCCTCATCTGGAACCTTTCCCTACCGCTAGTTCTGTCTCTACCAGGCAGGGTACCCGTCCCTACTCTACCCACTCAAAATGTGTGCCCGGCCTGGGAGCCAGGGTCTTAAATAGGCTCTGCTTGACCCAAAATGGCCACCAGAGTCACACAGGGCAGCAGCATTCAATAGGATCACTTCCCCAATGACCCAGGAAACCACAGAGGAACACCATTCCTCCTTCCTCACTTCCTCTCCAACTGCAGTGTGGCTGAGGAAGAGCGCCACCTCCAGTGGAGAAAGTAGACTGCACCTGCCTACAAATTGCATACAGGGAGGCATGAAGCCAAACAGTAAGAAAAATAACTTCCTTTGCCCAGAGATCAGCTAAAATTTTCAAGTAACGTATTTTTTTCTTTCGTCCAGAAGTTCCCTTAATTATTTCCACCACAATCTCCAGAAAACAGACTATCAGACCTCATTCATGGCACCCACACACCAGGAAGACATTAGTATAGACATACGTGTTTCCATCGGCTGCTGACCCGAATGTAGATGGTGTAGTTGTGGTTGGGGGTAAGAGGAACATTGTGGAACCCATTATAATGGAGGTTATCCCCCAGGATGAAGGTTCTGGGTTCGGTGAGGTTCTCTGCAGGAAGGACAGCCGCAGTATAACGGCTCGGAGACCAGATGAAATTGTACGGGGTGGTTTTGAAAGTCCGACACTCCTTTGTCGAATTGTCTTCCTGACCACCAAAGACAATTATTTCATAAGATCTGGAGGCAGAAAATACCCGATTAATCTCAGCTATGCAATGTAATGTGTGCTTATCTCTGCTGTCCATCATTTCCAATTGTAATTATTATATTAACACAGATAAAGACATTCTGCTCTAATTGCATCATAATTCAGGAACATTTTTTCAAACATTGCAGAAATTAGGGAGCAAACATGTAAATAGACAGAGGCTCCATGTTTGTTCAGAGCAAGGGTGGGTTGTTAGGATTTATAAAGTCCCGGGTCTCCTATATGTAACATAACAAAGAGCAGATGGGGTGGTTTTCATCCCCTTGTTATCTCTCACCCTTCTACTTTTATCTTTGTTGTCCTCCTTTGGTATCTTTCCCTTCCCCAATGTGCTCACTTAACCACTTCTGCCCCGGAAGATTTTATCCCCTTCCTGACCAGAGCATTTTTTTGCGGTTCGGCACTGTGTGAATTTAGCTGACAATTGCGCGGTCGTGCGACGTTGTACCTAAACAAAATTGACGTCCTTTTTTTTTTTTTCCCACAAATAGAACTTTCTTTCGGTGGTATTTGATCACCTCTGCGTTTTTTTTATTCTATTTTTTTATTTTATTTTTTTTTGCGATATAAACAAAAAAATGTCATCAATTTTGAAAAAAAAGCAATATTTTTTTACATTTTGCTATAATAAATGTAGCGCTTACCCCCGAAGGAGCGGCTGAATATTGTTATATCTGTAATTCACGTTTACTGCTCAACCCTCGCAGTCCATAGATTTAAAAGTCACAGTCCTTAATGCTTTTTCTCAATGCTTTATTCATAAACATAAACTGGGATGGGAGAAGGACTTTTTTTGAGATGCTCTTCTGTTACATTATCACTTTTCCATGAGTCATACAAGAGAAACTGTGCATAATTGCGGACAATCAAGAAATCATTTCTCAATAATTTCTTCTATCAGGGACGATGGAAGTAGATTTAATAGAGAATGAGTTGATAAAGAGTCACTCTGAATAACTTCTTCATCAGGATAACTTTTAGAGAACGATCCATATCTCTATATGTGTACTTGCAGCTTCACCGCTACCCTTTTCCCACTACTTCCCACCGACATGGTACTTCCAGGTTTAGCTAAAGGAGAGCAAATCTGAATAACTCCTCCTGCTTGACTGATTGGAATCCCGGGGCAATGCTGAACTCAAAGTCATAGGCCATTACTGCCCATCTCACTGACTTGTGCACCAACAACCCTCAGCCTCTGGCAGTACCTTTCCCTTGGGCTTTCACTCTCACGTGATCAATAGTCCATGTGCCACTCATAAACATGAGTGGTACTTTGGCTTTTTCCCATGTTGAGGAAGACAAGGGCCTCTTCCCCACAACCCTGGCTTGATGTGCAGGGACTACTTATAAGAATCTGGAACCCCCCCAGATACCAGCTTCCCTATGTGACTAAATATGAGGTACATAATACCCCTACACATTCACCAAAAAAATGCAGAAGTAAATAAAAACACAACACAGTTTGACAAGTCCTTTAACCTCTTCAAAACCACAATATAGCTAAAAGACAGCTACAGAGTGGTCGCACATTGCCAGGAGGGCATCTATAGATGTCCTCCCATGACCGCACTTCTTGCACGGCCCATGTGGCACACATCAGCAGGGTTCTGTGATCTGATCACAGATTGGAGTAAAGAGCCAATCACAGCAGCTCTTTACCACATGACCAGCTGTGTCCAATCACAGCTGATCACTGTAAACAGGATTTGCTGATTATCGTCATTCTCTGACAGCATTCAAGCTGACAGCACGTGAGGGGAGCCGATAACCGGCAAATCCACACAGGGGACATCTACATTGATAATCAGGGCACTGATCATCAGTGTTCTGATGATCAGTCAGCCCCAACAGTGCCAATCAGTGCTGCCAATCGGTGGACACCAGTGCTGCCAATCATTGCCCATCAGTGCTGCCTGTCAGCGGCTATCAGTGATGCCTATCAATGACACTTATCATTGCAGGTTATCAGTGTCCATTAGTCCTGCCTATCAGTGCCGCCTCATCGGTACCCATCAGTCCTGCCTTTCAGTGTCCATTAGTGCCACATAGTAGTGCAGCCTCATCAGTGCCTCCTCATCATTGCCGCCTCATCAGTGCTCATTAGTACCTCCTCATCAGTGCCACCTATCTGTGCCTATCATTGCTGCCTACCAGTGCCCATCAGTGCCACATATCAGTACAGCCCTTATCAGTGCCTCATTAGTGCCCATCGGTGCAGCCTGTCAGTGCCACCTATTACTGTCCATCAGTGCCCATCGGTGCAGCCTGTCAGTACCCATCAGTGCCACCTATCACTGTCCATTAGTGCCCATCAGTGCAGCCTCATCAGTGCACACCAGTGAAGGGGAAAAATGACTTATTTACAAAATTTTATAGCAGAAAATAAGAAACTATATATTTTTTTTCAAAATGTTCGGTCTTTTTACATTTATTTAGCAAAAAAAATCAGTTATGATTAAATACCACCAAAAGAAAGCTCTATCCGTCTCAAATAAAAATCGGCTTTTCTGGAAAGGGGTGAAAGTGCCCAGTAGGCAAGGGGTTAATAAAAAAAAAAAAAGAAATCCCCCGATGTACATCCCTCTTCCATTACATCATCCAGAGATGTAGGTCTATGTCAATCATAATGAATGATGACCGCCGACCCTCTAACCCGACCGCTCCTGTTTGCCGGTGCAGAAGGACAGCTCTGCTTTCCCCACTGCTAAGTAAACAAAAAGAGGCGGGGTCACCTCGTGATGTCACTGGGTGACCCCGCCCCTTTGTTTACTTCAGCAGAGGGGCTAATTGACAGCTCTGCTTCCCCCGCTACTGAAGTAAACAAAGAAGTGGTGTCACCCCTCCCCAATGACGCCCCTTATGAAGTTACTGACCATAAATAGACATGTCCATATATGGTCAGTGACATTATAAGGGGGCGGGTCACCGTTGACATCACCAAGTGACTCCACCCCTGTTTAATTCAGCAACAGGGGGAAGCGGAACTGTCATTCGGGGGGCCGGCATTGTTTATCATGATTGATGTGGACCTATATTTCTGGATGATGTGATTGATGGACATTGAGAGACTTTTTTTTTTCATTAACCCCTTCAATACCGGGCACTTTCACCCTCTTCCTGCCCTGGCCAATTTTCAGCTTTCAGCGCTGTCACACTTTGAATGACAATTGCGCGGTCATGCAACACTGTACCCAAATTAAATTGTTATCATTTTTTTTCACACAAATAGAGCTTTCTATTGGTGGTATATAACCACTGCTGGATTTTTAATTTTTTGCAAAAAAAAAAATGAAAGACCAAAAATTTAGAAAAAAACATTTTTTTCTTAGGTTTGTCACTAAATTTTGTAAATAAGTAATTTTTCCCCTTCATTGATGTGCACTGATGAGGCGGCACTGATTAGGAGGCACTAATATGCTTCATAGATGGGCACTGATATGTGGCACTGATGAGCATTGATAGTGTGGCATGTTGTAAATCTTCTTTACACGCTGAGCAAATATTTCTCACCTGATTGGCCCATTCAGATTAGGAACTGGGTAGAGCTGCAAAATGTCATCATGTATGGTCTTCTCCATGTGGAGAGGAGGATCTGGAAAGGAAGATTCAGTAATCTGATCAGAAAACAGAACTGATCTGCTGTATGCCAGGAATGACTATCTGACCACATATGATATGGAAACTGCAAACTGTAGAATTCGTTTAGACTTGGACCAAACGTTGGGTAATGGTTGCTTTCAGATATCATTTGATATCATTTAGGGTTGGAGTTAAGGCCTTTCCTGGTTCTTTGGTTTTAGCGGGTCATCTTTGTGTTCAACCCACTGATCTTGTGATATAAAGGAGGGACAGTGGTCCAGAGCAGAGAGCCCCCCTTGCTCCTGAGCAGAGAGGCCCAGAGCCTGTAAGAGAACCCCATAAGGGAGAAGATTTGAGAGCGCCCCCCTTGGGAGGAGCAGAGGAATGTCACTTGCCACTGCCGTGATGTAGAAGGCATCAGTACCTGGAGTTCATCCCCAAAGATTCCAGCACTGGGAAATGTTGCTAATGTTTCTTCCTACATGAACTCTACCTTTGCAGGTATGCGGGGGCAGCACACAGCCTGAGTTAGGAGTAGGGATATAGGAAAAATCTTGTTCTTGCATGTTGGACTTTAAGATGTTCATTTTACACTTTTGTAAGTAAAGGTTTGAAACTTTGTTCCCATCTGGTCTGAATTTACTTAAGGGGTGTAATTAATGCAAGTAACTGGCACACATAGTCTGTAGTTCGGGTCACTAGACACACTGAGGTATGAAGACATCAGTACCGAAGTTGGTGCAGTGTGTAGATACAAGTGGTCACCCATGGTAACAGAAGTCTACCAAGCAGCCTGTCATTATGTGTGTGCCTGAGATAGGTGGGATAGCCTCTTGCAGGAGGGAGTTGTTGTTGGTGCTCTCTCCATGAGTGGTCTGTCTCCCATAGCAATAGGAGCAGACTCGTGCCGCAGAGGCCCCTGGCCTGTAGACAGGTATGGAAAAGTCAAGTGAACTTCAGTGCATGCATGAAGACCACGCTGGGTGCAGGGCTTGACCACATACCATTACTGAGAGTGAGGTAGTGGTGATTCACTGTACAGGTGGATGTGGACAAGGCTCATCGTGTCCCTCCTAAATGCAAGTTACAGAGAAGGTGTACTTTGTCATGGGGACCCAAGAGTTAAGTAGAGAACAGATATGGTGCAATTGTACATGGTGTACTTTCATTTCTAAAAGCAAAGGCCCACCTTAAGTTTGAGCCCCCACAGCGGCCTTAGCCTTGTCTCAGGGCATTGATAAAAACTGCACAGAACAGAGGTACCCCATGTGTGATACAGTGATCCCATCCCAAGTATGTCCTCTCCTGTGACCAAGACTTGGTGCCAAATGAGTTAATGGGAAAACATGGAGGAATGGCTTATCTTCAGTGCTCCTCCCTACAGAGTGCCCAGAGCGAAGATGCCAAACTGTGTCCCCCTCACCCTACCTTTATTATACATGAGTCTGTATGTGTCTGTGTGGGTGCATGCACAGTGTGTTTAGTGTGGGTGTATGCAGTGCTGGGACAAGATCATCCAGTGCCCAGGGCAAAGATGCCAAAATGTGCCCCCCCCCCTTCAATATTTGTGAGCTTATGGGGAGGACGGGGAGAGAGAGCACAGTCCGCACCTCCTCCTGGCTCTCTCCTCCTCTCCTTGCTGCTTTTAGCGCTGGGCTGACAGAAGTAGTGATGCCACTGTCACTTCTCCTGTCAGCCTTATAGTAGAAGGAACTTGTGGCACCCCCAATCCCCACAATACATGTTGTGCCCAGGGCAGCCCCCCTGTCCCAGGCCTGTATCCATGCACCATCATATATGAGGTCCCTAAGCTACAGTATAGCTCATGGAACCCCTAGCATCCTCTGGGGGAACCTTAGGGTTCAACAGAACCCTGGTTGAGATTGGCTGATATAGCTGATCATCAAGTTCCTGCAGCAGATTGGTGTCAGTGGTGAACCTTCCATTGTGAAACAAGATCAAACACTCCACTGCTTCAAACCTTTGAATATTTATTGTTCTACCAAACAGCTTACAATTCCCATGTCTGCCAGTGTACTCACCTCCAATATCAGTCTCAATGTTCTCGGTTGTAACCTCCTTAGCTCCAGATGTTGTGAGTCCTCGGAGGGTGATGGTGTAGTTGGTCCCATACTGGAGGGGGATTTTATATTCTGTCACATTGGGTGGAAACTGGAGAGATTCATCCACAGCAAAGGACACATTGTAATCCCTCCAGGCTGAGATATTCATCTACAAGAAATTATACTTTATATCACTCATTTGATAACCATGTAGTAAAGATTAAAAATAAGCAAATTGGTTCTTTAGTAAGCTGAAAAGTAATATATGATGATTTAATGCCAATTTTTACATTTATATATTTTAAAAATTGTTTTATGTTAACAGCATTATAGGGTAGAATTGGCACAGGATTTCTAGAGCTTCATGGTTTATCTGAAAGGAAAGTACTTCACTGCACTAGCTGCCTTATCTTAGACACTTTGAGAGAAATCTTAGAGCACATAAAGCTACCAAGCTCCCTAAACAGCAGAATATTTCATCAGGAGGTAAGGAGAAACTGGAATCGTGAAATGGAACCAAAGACTCCACCTGTTGACTGGATATGAGAACATAAATAATATTTTTTTGACTCAAGGGAAAATATATAATTTTTTTTTTTTTAGTCCTAATCATAATAAATACAATAGCAAACTTTGTAGAAACCATTGTAGATTACCTCTCTATGGACTTTATTTTCATGAAAGATACCATTGATGAGTATGAATAGCACTGCTTGGCAGGTAGAAGGCTACAACTGCTTAGTTCTGCTCAAAGGTCATTGTTACAATGATCGCCAACCTCAGAATATTATTATTTCTTATTGGGTTTCCAAAGCCTGGCTACTCCTGGACTCTATTCCTTGCATTGAAACTAGGGATGAGCTTCGAGTCGAACCCATGTTCGACTTGAACATCGCCTGTTCGGTTGTTCGTCAAATTGGGAACGTTATGGGCCGTTCACGCCAAATTCGAGTGGCGCGTCACGGCCCATAATTCACTGCGGCATTGCAGTGCATTGCTGGCTGATTGGCCAAGCATGCACTATGACCCGTATTCTTGGCCAATCACAGCGCCGTCTGTACAGAGAGCCGTAATTGGCCAATTATGGCTCAGGGGGTTTAGTACACGCCGCACACTATATAGGGCCGCCTGTGCAGCTACATCTCACTGCAGGCCATTAGTATGTCTGGAAGGCCAACAAGAAGTAGCAGACAGTCACAAGCCAATAAAGGAGGGCAAGCAGGCTCTGTGTCTGGAGGCAACAGTTCTGGTCGTGGAGATGGTGCATCCTCATCAGCATGTGGCCGTGGGACACGCTTGGCCTTTTTTTTTCAGCAGCTGGTCGTGTTGAGCCACAACATGCGGAAGACTTGGTGGAGTGGATGACCAAGTCATCCTCACCCAGGCTCAGGGTACTTTGTCTGGCAAAGCAGCTGCCAACGCGGCCTCTTCCCTCGGCTCAATGGCATCAGTCACTCCTTCCCTAGACCCACCATGTGCTCCTGAGGAGTCCCCCGAACTGTTTGACCACAGTGTTGGGTACATGCTCCAGGAGGTCGCTCAGTGTTTTGAAGGCTCAGGTAATGGTACCCAGCTAGAGGAAGGCAGTATTATGTGAGCCCAGAGAGAGGGGGTGCCCAAGGACAGCAATCTGGCAGTCATGTTCCCCCAGCTGCAGCATACTGCCAGGTTTGCTCCAGTGATGAGGAGGGAGGGGATGATGAGGAAGTCACTGACTCCACGTGGGTGCCTGATAGGAGAGAGGAGGAGGAGGCACATCTCCAACGAGGCAGGATGCCCTCCAGGGGCCAGCTTAAGGGCAGCACACTGACTGCATCACACCGCAGAGCTCCGCATGTGCAGGGCGCTGCTGTCTCAGCGCGTTATTCCAAAAGTTCTTTGGTGCGGGCCTTTTTTGAGATGAGTGCATAGGATCGCACTGCTGCTATTGCAACATATGTCTCAAGCGTATCTCGTGTCGCCAAAACATCACCCACTTGGGCACCACATGCATGACCAGACATATGTCGACCTGCCATGCAGTTCGTTGGCAAGCGTACCTAAAAGACCCACACCAAAGAACAAAGCGGACCTCTCCTTGCTCCTCATCAGCTGGGATCTCCAACCCCACTATACCTTCAGTCCTCTCTGAAACCTGCACTGAGAGGAATGAAGGTGTAGAATTAGGTGTGTCACAGCCAAGTACTTGCGGGCAATCTGCTATCAGTACACCAAGGTCAGATTGCAGCAGGCAAATTTCCCTGCCCCAGCTGCTGCACCGCCGAAAGAATTTCGCTGCCAGTCATCCACATGCCCAGTGGTTGAATGCTAGCTTGGCTAAATTGCTAGCACTTCAACTGCTGCCTTTTCAGTTGGTAGACTCTGCCCCCTGAGTTTGTGGAATGTGCAGTTCCTCAGTGGCAGGTTCCCAAACGCCACTTTTTCTCACGGAAGGTGATTCCGGCTCTCTACCGGCATGTGGAAGGCAATGTCTTGGCCTCGCTGGACAGGGCAGTCATAGGTAAGGTGCATATTACCCCTGACTCATGATCCAGCAGGCATGGACAGGGACATTGCCTATCTTTCACGGAGCATTGGGTGACTCTGCTGGCAGCTGGGAAGGATGCTGGGCAAGGTGCAGTAGTGTTGGAAGTTGTTCTGTCACCATGCTTCCAAAATGCTACTACTGGTGATTCTGACACACCTCTCTCCTCCACCCCCTCCTCTTCTTTTTCCTCCATGGCCTCTTCCTGTGCTTTTTCCTTGGAACCAGCAGTACTCCGTAGGCATCCAAGGGGCAGAGATTCTGTAAGCATCACTCAAGTGTTGTGAAAAAGTCCATAAGAATAAACATCAATGAAGTGTTATAAAACGTCCAAATCACCAAAAACAATTTTTGTGATATAATAAGGTTGAAAAAAATCCAAGTGGTAAATAATAAAGATCTGTGTTAGCTAGGAGGGGTCCACCACCAGATATTGAAGGGGTTACTCCTTACCAGAAGGCCATGACCCCCCACTACAGAGGATCACAGCAAGCAGAGATCTTTAAAGCCAAAATGGGGATTATCAGCGGTGTCCATTACGGGTCATCTCGTCAACAGCCACTCCAATAGCCCAGGGCATGGGTACCAAAAAAAATAGAAGGGGCTCACATAGTGTAAAACCACTTTACATTTTATTAAAATTGAATAAAAACAGATATACACTTACAAAGTGTCAGATGAAAAACAGCCTTAAGCCCGGCTCCGTGGCCACCGGAGCACGGACAAACCCGTCCTTCTGGAAAGCAATTCGCTTGGGGGTGACGTCAGCGCGTCATCTGGCTCCGCCCTACGCGTTTCGTGACATCATCACGTCTTCCAGGGGACGTGATGATGTCACGAAACGCGTAGGGCGGAGCCAGACGACGCGCTGACGTCACCCCCAAGCGAATTGCTTTCCAGAAGGACGGATTTGTCTGTGCTCCGGTGGCCACGGAGCCGGGCTTAAGGCTGTTTTTCATCTGACACTTTGTAAGTGTATATCTGTTTTTATTCAATTTTAATAAAATGTAAAGTGGTTTTACACTATGTGAGCCCCTTCTATTTTTTTTGGTACCCATGCCCTGGGCTATTGGAGTGGCTGTTGACGAGATGACCCCTAGTGGACACCGCTGATAATCCCCATTTTGGCTTTAAAGATCTCTGCTTGCTGTGATCCTCTGTAGTGGGGGGTCATGGCCTTCTGGTAAGGAGTAACCCCTTCAATATCTGGTGGTGGACCTCTCCTAGCTAACACAGATCTTTATTATTTACCACTTGGATTTTTTTCAACCTTATTATATCACAAAAATTGTTTTTGGTGATTTGGACGTTTTATAACACTTCATTGATGTTTATTCTTATGGACTTTTTCATAACACTTGAGTGATGCTTTAATCTATGGACTTTTTATATAATTTTTTCTACTGAGTTTTGCACACTGATTTATGTATAATCCTCCTATGAATTCTTTCTTCACTGTAAAGCATTTATTGTGTTTTATTAATACTAGCGCAACCTCTTATTTTCTATATACCCTTTCACAATTGATGTTTTTGTGAGGATTGCTGCTCTTTTTTACTGTATTTTATTTTGTACTTGGTTTTTAGCGCAGTTTCTCCCACCACTTTTCCTAGAGATTCTGTTAGCTCTGCAGGGGCAGGCTCAGAGGTGGTTGACGCCATGCCAGCTTAAGGCAGGAATGTTGGTTTGCGACAATGGCACCAACCTCCTCTGCCCTCCGACGGGGACAACTGACCCATGTGCCCTGTTTGGCTCATGTCCTCCGCCGGTCATATAATGCCAGTGCTCAGCTGGCTGACCTCCTCCAAAAGGAATTTAACCTGCCCAAGAACCGCCTAATCTGTGACATGCCCACCAGGTGGAACTCAATGTTGGCCATGCTGCAGGAGCTGCACACGCAGCAGAGCGCCATCAATGAGTACCTGTGCAACTATAGCACCAGGACAGGGTCAGGGGAGCTTGGTTTTTCCCCACGCCAGTGGGCCATGATCAGGGATGCATGCACTGTCCTGTCACCATTTGAGGAGGCCAGGAGGATAGTGAGCAGTGACAGTGCATGTATCAGTGATACTGTCCCTCTTGTCCACCAGTTGGAGCACACGCTGCGTGGAATAATGGACAGGACACTTGAGGCAGGAAGAGGAGGACTTCCTTCCCTCTCAAGGCCCCCTTTATCCAGACAGTGTTCCTGCGTGCCCGTCGATCACACAGGAAGAGGACGAGGAGGAGGATTGTTTTAGCATGGAGGTGGAGTCTTGAACTCAGCATCAGCAGCAGTCTTCAAGGGATCATTTACAGTCCGAAGAAACCCATGGACTTATACGTGGCTGCGGATCATGTCGTCCTTAGTGACCCAGAGGACTCTGGACCGAATGCCTCAGCAAACCTACGCTGCATGGCCTCCCTGATCCTGCAAAGCCTGCAGAAGGATCCTCGTATTCGTGCTATCAAGGAGAGGGATCATTACTGGCTGGCAACCCTCCTTGATCCACATTACAAGGGTAAGGTTGCAGACTTTATCTTGCCATCGCAGAGGGAGAAGAGGATGAAACCTCTTCGGGAGGCCTTGCAGAACGGTCTGTGCAATGCATTCCCAGAGACTGGGAGGTTACAAATTCCTGTTCCTGGAAAATGTGTTGCTGAGGCTTCGTTCAGTCAAAGAAGGAGCGGTGGAGAAGGTGGCCATCAGACCGATGCGTTCAGACAATTTTTTATTCCACAGCCCCAAGGTATGATCGGTTCCAGCAACCATCGCCAGCATCTGTTTTACATGGTGCAGGAATACCTAGGAGCAAGATCTGACTTGGACACCTTTCCCACCGAAAATCCTCTGGGTTACTGGGTCTTGAGGATGGATCACTGGCCAGAGCTTGCACAGTATGCAATTGAGCTACTGGCCTGTCCTGCATCCAGCGTTCTTTCGGAACGCACATTCAGTGCTGCTGGAGGCTTTGTAACCGATCACAGGGTGCGCCTGTCCACCGACTCGGTCGATCGACAGACCTTCATACAAAAATCAGTCTTGGATCACCACCAGCTACCAAGCCCCTGATGCTGATTTAACCGAATAATTTTTTTTTTGAAATGTCAGATCCCTTCACGAGTGACTATCCTGTTATGTTGAGTGACTATCCTCTTCCTCCTCAATGATCATGCTGATAGCTTGTAAGAACGTTTTTGGTTCTGGGTGCCGCCACCAGTGGCTAAGGCCCAATTTTTCAGCCCCTGTTTAACAGGGGCGTGTAATTACAATTTTTAATGCAATACTTTGCAACAGGGCTCATTCCTGCGCTCCAACTAGAGTATTTGTGAGGGGTATATAGGGCAGGCCCCTACTGCCAAACATCCAACTTACAAACGACTCCTACTTGCAAACGGAAGGAGACAACAGGAAGTGAGATGAAATCTACCCCTAGGAAGGGAAATTCTCTCCTGTAAGAGTTAATATGGGAAAACTTGTCTCCTCTCCACTGATGCTTTATCACCAAACCTTGTTTCACTAAAAAAAAACAAATTTTCAAAAAACATTTGTCATTGGGACAGAAAGTGAGGTGAAATCTTCTGAAGAGGTGCACAGACAGTAAAACAAAGGTTACAGTGGTGATAACCCTTCCCTATGTTTTCCAAAAAGCTTAAAAATAGATTTTTTTTGCTGGAGTTACACTTTAAAAATGTACCAGTTCAAAATTACAAACAGATTCTGATTAACAACAAACCTACAGTCCCTGTCTTGTTTGCACTGCCTGTATACTGCCTGTATACTGCTGTTCAGAGTATATAGGGCCTGGGGGGCCCACACTTTTCCTTTTTTTAATTTGGGTGCAGGGTTCCCCTTAATATCCATACAAGACCCAAAGGGGCTGGTAATGGGCTGGGGGGGTACCCATGTCATTTTTCTCAATGATTTTCATCCATATTGCCGGGACCAGACATTACATTAAAGCCGCAAGCAGTTTTAAATGACTTTTTTTCCTTTAGAAATGTCATTTTGTGCAGGGACAGTAGTTCTAAACACGGTAAACATGCGCCACTTCACAGGCATACTATAGACACCCCCCAGGTACGATATTTAAGGGAATATTTCACTTTTTTTTTTTCACTTTAAGCATCATTAAAATAACTGCTCCCGAAAAAAACCTCCGTTTTTAAAACTTTTTTTTTGCATTGATACATGTCACCTGGGGCAGGACCCGGGTCCCCAAACCCTTTTTAGGACAATAACCTGCATATTAGACTTTAAAATTAGCACTTTTGATGTCGAACGTTCGAGTCCCATAGACTTTAACGGGGTTCTACAGTTCGAGCAAACTTTCGGTCCGTTCGCAGGTTCTGGTGCGAACCGAACCGCAGGGTGTCGACTAATCCCTAATTTAAACCAATGATGGGGCACTATTCCCTCCACTGACACCAATGATGGGGCACTATTCCCTCCACTGACACCAATGATAGGGCACTATTCCCTCCACTGACACCAATGATGGGGCACTAGTCATCAACCTAATACCAACGATAGGGCATTGTTTACTCTCACTGACACCAGGACATTTTTTACTTCCACTGGCCACAGTCCGGCCCCATCAGGTTTGAAGGACCGTAAACCGGTCCTTTGTTTAGAAAGTTTGGGGACCTCTGGTCTATATGATCAATGGTCTACATTTTCACTCTTATCAGGAGAAGGCCTATTGGTTGACTAGAGTGTTGGAAGTCCACATTGATGGCCTATTTGTAGATCAGCGGGATATATAAATGTTTAATGTGTCATTGTGCTGTTCACACACTCCAGGCTTACAGATGAGATTTCTTCATTCCTGAAATGTTGCTATGCTGTAGAATTGAGGAGAATTTTCTGTTTGAATTTATGAAGAAACTCTAACCGGTAGTGAACTAAAAAAAAAAAAAAAAATTAAAATGGGCCCCCTGCAGGTAATGCCATAGTGTGCTGGTATGCATCAATTACTAGCACAATATGACAGACAAATATTTCAAATGGAGCCCGCCAGTGCTGGGCTGTGACCACTCCAAGTGCTTCTATCTTCACGTGGCCTTTCTTGGTTCGCACTCTCTGGCTGTATGAACTGGAAGGCCATGATGACATCACTCCCGCACATGCATGCTGGAGTCACCATTGTAGTATAGCACTCTGTCTTCACTCACACTTATGCCCCGTACACACGGTCGGATTTTCCGATGGAAAATGTCCGATCGGAGCGTGTTGTCGGAAATTCCGACCGTGTGTGTGGGCTCCATCGGACATTTTCCATTGGATTTTCTGACACACAAAGTTTGAGAGCAGGATATAAAATTTTCCGACAACAAAATCCGTTGTCGGAAATTCCGATCGTGTGTACACAAATCCGACGGACAAAGTGCCACGCATGCTCAGAATAAATAAAGAGATGAAAGCTATTGGCCACTGCCCTGTTTATAGTCCCGACGTACGTGTTTTACGTCACCGCGTTTAGAACGATCGGATTTTCCGACAACTTTGTGTGACCGCGTGTATGCAAGACAAGTTTGAGCCAACATCCGTCGGAAAAAATCCTAGGATTTTGTTGTCGGAATGTCCGAACAAAGTCCGACCGTGTGTACGGGGCATTATTGTTATGTCAATGGAGAGTACTGTGAATGCCTCCAGAACTTCCCCAGAGCCTCTGCCATCCTCTGGAACTCCCAACCCCAATCTGTCCTATCTTCTACTCTGTCCACCTTTTTAGGAGAGCCTTGAAAACTCGTCTCTTCAGGGAAGCCTGAAGGCAGGTGGCGTTCCCCTTTAAGTATATGTAAACCCTTCTCTGTTAATACAATGGTGGTCAACTTTCTTGATATGGAGGACCCAAGTGTAGCACCCGACATCACCAAAGGGCCCCCGCCTGAAGTTCAGTCAGTCAAGGAGAAGCAGCACTCGGGGCCCTAGGAGCAAATCTTTATATTGTGGTAATCCTTCTAGGGTTGGGTGGATGTAATGCAGGTCATAAAGAGTCCGCCCAGTAGATGCAAAGAAAAAAACACATTTGTTGTTTTCAAATAATTAAGTAATAATTAATTTAATAAACAAGCCCTTAAAATGTTAATAAAAGCAAGTGATCCCAATGTCAGAAACTCCGGGCTGTGATGGAATCTCACACCCAAGTTCCAGTGGGGAGGCCATTAGGAGAATGGCGAAGTGACAGCCTGTGGATGGTTGTCTGTTTGTGTGTCCAGGCTAGGCGCGCCGGCGCGATGCGGATGACGTCAGGACCAGCCGCAGAGCAGAAGGAAGGAGCCAGCATGGAACGCAAGCATGGGGGTTTCAGAGACGACTCATTTCACATGCATGTGCTTTTCAAGTCACAGAGAAGCTGGCAGCCAACATATCTATGTGATTTGATATGCTAAATAGAGTGTGTGGAGTGGGTGGGTCAATTCAAAAAAAAAAAAAAAGTCCCAATTCCCCATCATTGCCCTTACATAATTAAACACATTATTCAACCAACAACTACTATTATTCCATTGTTATTGATTTTACCTGTAATGGTCTTAATCAAAATATAAAGTACCATTGGGCAACAGATCTGATACACATTGATTGACAAATCTAGAATTCCATAAGGTTATAAGGCACCTCAATAAAAACCAGCACATACACTATATTGTCAAAAGTATTGTGGCACCTGCCTTTACACGCACATGAACTTTAATGGCATCCCAGTCTTAGTCAGTAGGGTTCAATATTGAGTTGGCCCACCTGTTGCAGCTATACTAGCTTAAACTCTCCTGGAAAGGCTGTCCACAAGGTTTAGGAGTGTCTGGGAATGTCTTACCATTCTCCCAGAAGCGCATTTGTGATGTCAGGCACTGATGTTGGGCAAGAAGACCTGGCTCTCCAGTCTCTGCTCTAATTCATCCCAAAGGTGTTATCGGGTTGAAGTCAGGAATCTGTGCAGGCAAGTCAAGCTCCTCCACCGCAAACTTGCTCATCTATGTCTTTATGGATCTTTTTCTGAACTGAAAGCTACTGAAAGTGACTCATATGTAGATAGCAAATTATCCCATAGTTTGTGTCAGTGGAAGGAAGAGTAACCTTTTGTTGGCCAATATTTGGACTTTGCTAATGCCAATTTTTGGTTGCAGAGAAGAGTTATTTTGGTAAAAGAATTTGTCTCGACAAGAAGCCTCTGTGTGATAATATATCAGAAGTGTTCAACAAAGCCAATGCTTGGGACATTAAGTGATAGATGTGGTGAAAACCTGGCCATCATGGTCCTCAAATCTTACATTGTCAAATCATGCGTGATTACTCCTGAGGAAGTGGGGTTAATTATGTAAGTACCAGGAGGATGGAAAGACTAGGCCTCAGGCTACCATCCATACACGGACAGCATTGGTTTGGGCTTATCAACCTGTGACTACTGCAACCTGTATGTAAAGGCTTGTGCCCGGTGGTTTATGAAGACTACGTGGAACTGGGCCAGGCACCAGCCATCTTACTAGCCTACCCTGCCTCCACCTAAAAACTGTGCCTTCTCCATAAACTAATCCCTCACAGGTATTACCTTTTTGTACAACTCCCCCTTTCCTTTTAAATTGTAAGCACCTATGAGCAGGGCCCTCTAATCCTCTTGTATCAGAATGTAACTGTAATGTCTCCCTTTATCTTGAAAAAGCATTGGCAAAATTTTGGTGCTAATAAATCCTATACAACAATATTAATAATAGTATGTCAGAGCAGTGACTCCTCACCCTCCCTCTAAACAGCTCCACCTGAGGTTTCATTCAGGGACAGATGGGTTTGTTTACTTAAGCATTATAGGTTGTTCACCTTGCAAGGGAATGTAGTGAAAATTCACTTTGCAAAGAATACCCAATCAAGTGCAAGGAAAGTAAAAAAAATGGATTTCTCCTTTGTTCATCGACGGACACAGCGCCTCCTTAATCTTGAAGATTGGGTTATATCGCCTCTGCAGGAGTAGGACTAGGTAGAACATAAAACTTGGCTACGCCTCATGGGCAGTCCTCAGTTAGTATATAACCCACTCCCTGCTCTAGGTATTCCGTTTTTTTTCTGTCTAGTCAGGAGTAAGGACCTAGCTACTTGCTGAGATCTTTTTGGTTCTAGCAATTTTTTATTTTCTTCTTCCTTCCATGCTTCTCCTGGGAGGTCTACATTCAACTTCCGAGCTGAGTGACGGGCTGGATAATCTAGATTCAATGGTCTCCCCAGTCCAACCAGCGAGAGCGCACAGACCGCAGCTACGTGCTAGGTCGGCCACGACGTAGCCTCAATAGACGGAGGCTGACCCTCAAGTTAAATGTCTTGCAGAGTCACATATGACCGGGCTTTGGTCCAAGTCACACCGTTCCTCTGGCCAACAGCCCCCTATTTCAGTGGCGAGGGTCCTATCTGGAGCGATACCCACAGCCATAGAAGGGCAAGTACAGTCCTCCCTCCTTCTGTGCGGAGGGGTGGGGTGGATGCAGGTACTCTCCAGGGATGGTCAGACTTTCTTGCAGGATCCCTCCTCCATCCTTCATTTAAGCTGGGTTTCCCCCTATCTCCCCTCTATCCCCCCTCTGTGTGTTCCCTGAGGTGGGGGGAGAGGGGACACATGTGCTGCTGTGTATACTGCCTTGATTGGTGGGGCTGCAGTGCCTGAAGCCATTGGGGTCCCAGTGCAAGGTTTTCTCCCATCCCCCTCTGTGGGTGTTCCCTGGGGGGCTGGTGTTCCAGTGTGGGAACAGGACCTGATGGGGGGGGGGTCCCAATACAGAGGGCGAAGTGGAGGCTTCTGTGTGCTCTGGGAACGACCAGCATTTTGGCAAAATTCGGTGGCCATTTACCCTTAGTTTAGCTTGGTGTTGGTGTAGCCTGTGATGTCACGGCCAGCGGCCATTTTCCCTTGGTTTGGCACAATGCTGGAGACAAACAGAGCTGTGCAGAGACAGGCAGAGCAAGTCATGTGATCTACGGAGCTTCTGGGCCCCTCTTCTTCTTCCTCTTCCTTCTGGGATACATACTTAGGAGAGACACATGGCATGCTGAGTGTTCCGATCTGGTGTTCTCCAGTCTGGTGGTAGTGAGTCCCTGGGGGTCCCTTCTGTTTACCAGCAAGCACCTTTAAGGGGGTCCATAGCAGTGCCAAAACTGCTTTTGTGCCGCAGGGTCTCCCTTATTCCATGGAGCCTCAGGGTTGCATCTCAACCCACTGATCCCCTTTTGGGGGCGCCTGGTGCCTCAGAACCCAAGCTCCCTGTTAATGCACTGACGGCAGTCCCTAGAGTCCCTAGTATCCTGGGTGGAAGTTACGTGCGCGCAAATGTCAGGCAGGAAGCATCCTCCGCCTTCTCCTGCTCAGTCTGTCTCATCTGACTCTGAATCTGATGCTGCTGTAAATGTGGCCCTTCCAGTGGGACTTGATACCATGCTCCCCGATCCATCCGACAGTGACAATGACTCCTCAACGGTCGCAGGGGCGAAGAAATAAATGCTGGTGGACGCACTTGTTACTGTGGTGCCTGAGACATTAAAAATGGAGGATGTGGCTAATGTGGCCACTGACCTGGCTGTCCCTTTTGGTACACACCAGGCACCTTGTGCAGCTAAGGTGTTTCTTTATTGCCCATGTTTTGACAAGGTTGTCTATAAGGAGTGGGGGCAACCAAAGCAACCTTTTGTAGTCCCTAAACACTTTACAGTACGTTACCCCTTTGAGGAATCCCTTTTAAAAAAGTGGACCAGTCCACCAGTGGTCGACCCTCCGGTTTCCAGGTTGAATAAAGCAACCATGATTCCAGTACAGGATTCCCCATCCTTTAAAGACCTGGCCAATATGAAAGCAGAGTCCGTGGCGTGCATCATGTTCACTATGGCAGGTTCGGCAATGCGACCGGTCCTAGCCTCAGCCCTGGTGTCTCAGACACTGACTGAATGGGCCAAGCTTTTGTGCCAAGGTCTGGGGAATGAGCAGATTCCTGCTGCTTATGTTGACTTGGTGGACCAGTTGGTCCAAAGGCTGCAATTTATGTTATGCATCTTTGGATACGACTCCCTTTCAGTTTCAGCGGTAGTGATTAGACGCGTGTTGTGGCTTAAGAACTGGTCTGCAGACCAAGCCTCTAAGAAAGCTCTGTTGCCTGTTTGGAGCTACCCTGAATGACATCCTTAAGGGTGTCACAGGGGGGAAGAGTACCTTCCTGCCACAGTCTAAGAAAGGGAAGGGCCCTCGCAAACGTGGGACTTTCTTCTCAGCCCATAAGAAATTATTTTGGGCTGCAGACAAGGGAAACAGATCTCTCAAGTCTTTCCCGGGAGGTTCCAAGTAATCTTGGTATGGTAAGCCTAAAGCTGGCTTCTCCATCAGACAAGACCCCTTCAGCATGAAGGTCTGCCCTCACCCATAATTGGGGTGAGGGGACATCTTTATGAGCGTCAAGGGGATCCACAAATTGATCCTTTTGGGGTAGCACAGAAGAGGGGCAGAGTTTGTCCGCTTCAAGGGGCCCTGAGTCTCCTTGTGCAGATATAAGGTTCAGATGATGTCCGAACTACTCTGTCTCCTCTATCCCCATCCAGGAAATTGAATTATCTGGGTCAGACTCTGGATTTAATACTAACCAGGGTAGTCTTTTTTTTCTACTCAAACTTCTGCTCCTTCAGCAGGTTTAGTTCAACAGGCAGTTACCGAGACTCGTGGCAATCCCACAGGTTCCTCTGGTAGACGCCGCAGTCGTCCTAATGCCACTGCAGGGCCAACACCTTCCTCTTCTGCGGGGCCTGTGGAGGATTGAGGGCGAAAGTCTTCTGGTCATTTTGGTGGCCGAACATGTCCTCTGGGAGCTACCTCTCAGAGGACCAGTTGTTCCAAAGGCTGATTTACCATCATGTTTTACAGTTGCTGGTTTTATTGGCCTAGCCATTGAAAGCCAAGTACTGAGAGATAGAGGTTTGTTGGGATCAGTGATCCCTACTATGTTGAATGCGAGAAAGTCGACTTCTAGTAAGATTTACCATCGTACATGGAAAGCATACATTTCTTGGTGTAAGTCGATTGGAGCTTATTCTCGCCCCTTTTCTATAGGTCGGATCTTGACCTTCCTGCAACGGGGCGTTGAGCAGAGGTTGGCCTGGGTACCATCAAGGGCCAGGTGTGCCTTAGCAGTCTTCTTTAAGCGACCCCTAGCCACTCACTCTTTAATTTGTACCTTCATTCAAGGAGTCTGGCATGTGGCTCAGCCTGCATCGTCTCTTTTGCCGCCTTGGGATTTAAACTTAGTACTACTGGTTCTCCAGAAATCTCCATTCGAGAATATTCAGGAGATTCCCTTACCTAGGTTGTCCCAGAAGGTGGCATTCTTGGTGGCTATTACCTCGGCTTGCAGGGTTTCGGAGTTGGCGGTATTATCCTGTCGTAGTCCCTATTTAGTACTCCATAGGGATAAAGTGGTTCTTCGTCCCTGTCTGTCATTTCTGCCCAAGGTTGTCTGACTTCCATTTGAATGAATTGAATGTGTTGCCATCCTTGTGTACCAAGCTGGCCCATCCCAAGTAATTTGCTTTGCATACCTTGGATTTGGTTTGTGCGATTTGAGTGTATTTGGCAGCCACGGAGTCCTTTCGAAGGTCAGACTCGCTTTTTGTGGTTACACAAGGACCAAGGAAAGGGCTGGCCGCTTCTTCGGCTACCATCTCCAGATGGATCTGACGGTGACTCAGGACTATTCTATTAAGGGTTGGGTTCCTCCTTTCCCTGTCACGTTGCATTCTACTTGGGTGCTTAGTACTTCTTGGGCCTTCCATCATCAAGCGTCAATATCACAGGTTTGCAAGGTGGCCACTTGGTTGTTGGTGTATACCTTCACTAAATTCTATAAAGTAGATATTTTGGCATTTGCGGATGCTTCTTTTGGCTGAAAGGTTTTGCTGGCTGTTGTTTAACCACTTGAGCCCCGGACCATTATGCCGCCTAAGAAGCAGAGGTCTTTTTCCAATTTGGCACTGCGTCGCTTTAACTGCTAATTGCGCGGTCATGCAATGCTGTACCCAAACGAAATTTGCGTCCTTTTCTTCCCACAAATAGAGCTTTCTTTTGATGGTATTTGATCACCTCTGCGTTTTTTATTTTTTGCGCTATAAACGGAAAAAGACCGAAAATTTTGAAAAAAAATGATATTTTCTACTGTTTGTTATAAAAAAAATCCAATAAACTCAATTTTAGTCATACATACTCGGCCACATGTCTTTGGTAAAAAAAATGTCAATAAGCGTATATTTATTGGTTTGCGCAAAAGTTATAGCGTCTACAAACTAGGGTACATTTTCTGTAATTTACACAGCTTTTAGTTTATGACTGCCTATGTCATTTCTTGAGGTGCTAAAATGGCAGGGCAGTACAAAACCCCCCCAAATGACCCCATTTTGGAAAGTAGACACCCCAAGGAAATTGCTGAGAGGCATGTTGAACCCATTGAATATTTATTTTTTTTGTCCCAAGTGATTAATGACAAAAAAAAAAAAATATTTACAAAAAGTTGTCACTAAATGATATATTGCTCACACAGGCCATGGGCCTATGTGGAATTGCACCCCAAAATACATTCTGCTGCTTCTCCTGAGTATGGGGATACCACATGTGTGGGACTTTTTTGGAGCCTAGCTGCGTACGGGGCCCCGAAAACCAATCATCGCCTTCAGGATTTCTAAGGGTGTAAATTTATGATTTCACTCTTCACTGCCTATCACAGTTTCGGAGGCCATGGAATGCCCAGGGGGCACAAAACCCCCCCAAATGACCCCATTTTGGAAAGTAGACACCCCAAGCTATTTGCTGAGAGGCATGTTGAGTCCCTGGAATATTTTATATTTTGACACAAGTTGCGGGAAAGTGACACTTTTTTTTTTTTTTTTTGCACAAAGTTGTCACTAAATGATATATTGCTCACACAGGCCATGGGCATATGTGGAATTGCACCCCAAAACACATTTAGCTGCTTCTCCTGAGTATGGGGATACCACATGTGTGGGACTTTTTGGGAGCCTAGCCGCGTACGGGGCCCCGAAAACCAAGCACCGCCTTCAGGATTTCTAAGGGTGAAAATTTTTGATTTCACTCTTCACTGCCTATCACAGTTTCGGAGGCCATGGAATGCCCAGGTGGCACAAACCCCCCCCCCCACATGACCCCATTTTGGAAAGTAGACACCCCAAGCTATTTGCTGAGAGGCATGGTGAGTATTTTGCAGCTCTCATTTGTTTTTGAAAATGAAGAAAGACAAGAAAAAACATTTTTTTTTTCTTTTTTCAATTTTCAAAACTTTGTGACAAAAAGTGAGGTCTGCAAAATACTCACTATACCGCTCAGCAAATAGCTTGGGGTGTCTACTTTCCAAAATGGGGTCATTTGGGGGGGGGTTTTGTGCCACCTGGGCATTCCATGGTCTCCGAAACTGTGATAGGCAGTGAAGAGCGAAATCAAAAATTCACGCCCTTAGAAAGCCTGAAGGCGGTGCTTGGTTTTCGGGGTCCCGTGCGCGGCTAGGCTCCCAAAAAGTCTCACACATGTGGTATCCCCGTACTCAGGAGAAGCAGCAGAATGTATTTTGGGGTGTAATTTCACAAATCCCCATGGCATGTTTGAGCAATATATCATTTAGTGACAATTTTGTGCAAAAAAAAAAAAAAAATTTGTCTCTTTCCCGCAACTTGTGTCGCAATATAAAATATTCCATGGACTCGACATGACTCTCAGCAAATAGCTTGGGGTGTCTACGTTCCAAAATGGGGTCATTTGGGGGGTTTTGAACTGTCCTGGCATTTTATGCACAACATTTAGAAGCTTATGTCACACATCACCCACTCTTCTAACCACTTGAAGACAAAGCCCTTTCTGATACTTATTGTTTACATGAAAAAGTTTTTTTTTTTTTTTGCAAGAAAATTACTTTGAACCCCCAAACATTATATATTTTTTTAAAGCAAATGCCCTACAGATAAAAATGGTGGGTGTTTCATTTTTTTTTTCACACAGTATTTGCGCAGCGATTTTTCAAACGCATTTTTTGGGGAAAAAACACACTTTTTTAAATTTTAATGCACTAAAACACACTATATTGCCCAAATGTTTGATGAAATAAAAAAGATGATCTTAGGCCGAGTACATGGATACCAAACATGACATGCTTTACAATTGCGCACAAACGTGCAGTGGCAACAAAATAAATACATTTTTAAAAGCCTTTACAGGTTACCACTTTAGATTTACAGAGGAGGTCTACTGCTAAAATTACTGCCCTCGATCTGACCTTCGCGGTGATACCTCACATGCATGGTGCAATTGCTATTTACGTTTGACGACAGACCGCCGATTGCGTTCGCCTTAGCGCGAGAGCGGGGGGGACAGGGGTGATTTTTTTTTTTTTTTTTTTCTTTATTATTTTTTTGCTTTTTTATCTTATTTTTAAACTGTTCCTTTCATTTTTTTTTAAAATCATTTTTATTGTTATCTCAGGGAATGTAAATATCCCCTATGATAGCAATAGGTAGTGACAGGTACTCTTTTTTTGAAAAAATTGGAGTCTATTAGACCCTAGATCTCTCCTCTGCCCTCAAAGTATCTGACCACACCAAGATCGGTGTGATAAAATGCTTCCCCAATTTCCCAATGGCGCTATTTACATCCGGCGAAATCTAAGTCATAAATGCTCGTAGCTTCCGGTTTCTTAGGCCATAGAGATGTTTGGAGCCACTCTGGTCTCTGATCAGCTCTATGGTCAGCTGGCTGAATCACCGGCTGCATTCTCAGGTTCCCTGTTGAGACAGGAGAGCCAGAGAAAAACATGGAAGACGGTGGGGGGGGGGGGCATTCCTTCCCACTGCTTGTAAAAGCAGTCTAGAGGCTAATTAGCCGCTAGGATTGCTTTTACATGAAAGCCGACCGCTGGCTGAAAATGATACCAAGATGATACCTAAACCTGCAGGCATCATTCTGGTATAACCACTCAAAGTTGTGAATGGCGTACCTGAAGACAAAAAAATGGTTAACAATAAAGCACAGTAAACGGTAAAGTATAAAAAATTGCATACCTGAAAAGCAAACATGATAAAACATAATAACAATAAAACATTGCAGAATAGAATACAGTAAAAAAGAGCAGAACAATAGAGAGAATAGAGAGAGAGGGAACAATAAAACGACAACTATTTTTTTTTATTTTATATATTTTTTTTTTTTTTTTTACACTTTTTTTGTAACTAACTTTTATAACTGTAACCGGTTCCAGGTTCGGGTCTCAAAATGCGATGGCATCTTGAGAGACCCTGTGAAAGTGTGTCTAGTCTGTGGAATGCTGTACCCTACGCTAATACTCAACTAGTGTATGGTAGCGTTCAAAACATTCACCAATGCAAAGACCAGGATTGTCAGGACAGGAGGGACAATAATAGTGGGTGTCACGCCTATATCCGCGCTTGCTGCAGACACAACATCTTTTTTGGGGGGGTTCGTTGGGTAGGGGTACTCGGGAGGACATAAAGAAAATGCCTCTCATGCAGCCGACTGCATTTGGTTGGGGATGTGAATGGGGGAAGTACGGGCGCTGCAGAAGTGGTGGGTTCCCAATTAGGATTGGCGAATGCAGTAGGAAGGGCATTATGGGCACGACGGGCCTGTGTTTATCTTCTTGGTGGCAGCGGGACACTACTTGTGCTTGCCACCTCACCAGCTTGAACTGCACTTATGGGACTCGCCACGTCACCAAGTGTTACTGCAGTGCTGGTTTGACTATGACCGGGGTGTACTAGGCCGCTGGCGCTTGCCAGTTCACCAAAACACTACCAAAAAAACTGTTAGCGATCGCAGGGATCAGGCCTGACTCTGCGAACGCTGCAGTTATGCGTTTAGTCTTTTGAAAGTGACAGTGATCGATCGATACTGCACTTGGGTGGGCTGGGCTGGGCGGAGGGGCAAAACGCAGGTGCTAGCAGGTATCTGGGCTGATCCCGCTAACACTGCGTTTTTGGGAACCCTAAACTGCTGGTGACGCTAGTATAGATCTGATCGGATCAGATATTGATCCATTCAGATACTATACCACTAAGGGAGGTGTACGGTGCGTGCGTGGGTGTTAGCGGTACTGGCGCTAACCTGACGCTGCCTGGGGCTGGTGCTTGCCAGTTCCCCAAAACGCTACCAAAAAAACTGTTAGCGATCGCAGGGATCAGGCCTGACTCTGCGAACGCTGCAGTTATGCATTTAGTGTTTTGTAAGTGTCAGTGATCGATCGATACTGCACTTGGGTGGGCTGGGCTGGGCCGGGCGGAGGGGCAAAACGCAGGTGCTTAGCAGGTATCTGGGCTGATCCCGCTAACACTGCGTTTTTGGGAACCCTAAACTGCTGGGGACGCTAGTATAGATCTGATCGGATCAGATATTGATGCGTTCAGATACTATACCACTAAGGGAGGCGTATGCTGCGTGTGTGGGTGTTAGCGGTACTGGCGCTAACCTGACACTGCCTGGGGCGACGCATATCACCGCCGGGCGATCAGGGGGCTAAACCTTTATTCGGTAATAAACGGCGGGTGCCCTGACACTATAAAAAATGAACGAACTAACCAGCGTCACCCGTAACGGTTATACGGTGATCAGTGGTGAAAGGGTTAACTAGGGGGCCATCAAGGGGTTAAAACATTTATTAGGTAGTATATGGGGGTCCCTGTCGCTTTAAAACGCTGACGGCGAACCTCAATATTTACGTCCCTAACTAGCGTCACCAGCGACACTAATACAGCGATCAGAAAAATGATCGCTTAGTGACACTGGTGACAGGGGGTGATCAAGGGGTTAAAACTTTTTTAGGGGGGGTTAGGGGGGTATCCTAGACCTAAAGGGGGCTAATATTCACTGTCCCAACACTGTAACTGTCACAAACTGACACCAATGCAGTAATCAGAGAAAGAAAAAACTGCTGGTGTCAGTTTGTGACGGGGGGGGGGGGTGATTGGGGGGGGATCGGGGGGGGATCGGGGTGTTTAGTGTGCCTGGCATGTTCTACTGTGTGTGTGTAGTGTGTTGTGCACTCACATTACAGTCTTCTCTCCTCGGGCCGGAATGGAAATTACCGAGCTGAGGAGAGATGACATAATTTCCTTTGCTGCTGTTTAGCATACAGCAGCAAAGGAATGATGTGATTGGCCGGCGGCGATCGCGAGGGGGGGGCCACGAACGGATGGCCTCCCCCTCACCTCCGATCGCCGTGGGACAAAAGACGACCGCCTCGGGCACCGGGGGGGGGTCCGATCGGACCCCCCACCCGCGGAAGGCAAATCACGTAGATGTACGTGATTTTGCCTGTCCGTGCCACCTTGCCAACGTACATCGGCGTGAGGCGGTCGTCAAGTGGTTAAAGAGGAGGGTTCCCTCTTGAGGGGTGTTTTTCTTTAAATTTTTATTTTTATCAGATGGGGCTCCTGTGTCCTGGTTAAGGCTCTTGTGTTTAAATACTGGGTTATTTTCACCACCCCTCATTTTTCTTTGGCACTGCTTTTGAACGCCCCAATGGTCAAGATTAAGGAGGCGCTGTGTCCGTTGAACGAAGGAGAAAATGGGATTTTCCATAAAATCCATTTCTCTGAGTTCTTTGACGGACACAGCACCCACTCCTCTATGGAGTTTTTGATACTTCTATTACTGCTTGCTACTAAACTGAATACCTAGAGCAGGGAAGGGGTTATATAGTGACTGAGGATAGCCCATGTGGCGTAGCCAAGTTTTACGTTCTGCCTAGTCCTACTCCTGCAGAGGCTATATAACCCAATGATCAAGATAAGGGAGACACTGTGTCCATCGATGAACTCAGAGAAATGGATTTTACAGTGAGTACAAAAATCACATTTTTCCTTTGCACAAGCTAGCTGATCTCTTCACCTCATTCACTAAGCTAAGAGAAAATTCCTTTACAAAGTGAGCAATCTATTTGCCTTTAGTAAAGTAACCCCATTGTGTCTGAAAGAAAATAACCAATGCTGTGTTCTCTTGTTAGTTAACTCGCAGTGCTCTGGGAATCTTGTGTCATAAATACACCCTGTAAGAAATTTGTTTTGCAAATTAGCATGAAAAATAAATATATTTTCTAAAATGCATTCCCTTTTAACCGCATGCCGACCAGCGCACAACAGTGTATGTGGCTATAATGGCACCGCTGGGCACAGGGACTTACAGGTACCTGATGTCCGCCGGGGCCCGCGATCATGTCACGGAGTGGCAGAACGGGGAGATGCCTTTGCAAACAAGGCACTTCCCTGTTCTGCCTTGTGATATGACAGAGCTACTGCTCCCAGCCTAATCCCACAATGGATCAACCCGGACCAGACTGGTTTTGTCCCGGGGAGAGAGGGGCGGGACAACAGCCTAAAATCATTACTGATGTTGCACAAGAAGGTGCAGAATGAGACCCCAGTTCTATTCCTGTCATTGGATGCAGAAAAAGCATTCGACAGGGTAGACTGGGGTTTCATGATGGATACATTGCGGCACTTGGGTATCGGGCCAAAAATGATGAAGTGGATAACAAATTTGTATAATGGCCCGACAGCAGTCGTAAAAGTGAACGGTAGACTCTCTCCAAAAATTAAGATGCAGAACGGAACACGGCAAGGCTGTCCACTGTCTCCACTATTATACGTATTGGCTTTAGAACCATTATTAGCAACACTCCGCAATAACAAAGAGGTAGAAGGAGCGAGACTAGGAGGAAAAGAGCATAAGATCGCAGCTTACGCGGACGACATCTTGATGTACGTATCCAACCCAAGAGTGTCACTCCCAAACATATTGAAAGAAATAAAAAAATACGGAGAACTGTCAAACTTCAAAATTAATCCAATAAAAACGGAAATATTAAACATAGGACTAGAGAAAAAGGAAGTTCAGTTTTTACAAAAAGAATTCCCATTTACGTGGGTAAAAGAAATATATTACCTTGGAATTAAAATAACTCCTAGAGTGGAAAAAATTTACCAGGCAAATTTTATCCCATTGATCAATGAGGTCAAAGAAGAAATGAAAAAGTTAAGAATACAGCCACTTTCATGGATTGGAAGAATAAATATGTTCAAGATGATGATACTACCCAAAATAAATTACAGATTACAGATGTTACCAGTAAAGATCCCGCAGAGCTTTTTTAAAATAATTAAAACAATTTTGTTAAAATACATATGGTTTAATAAAAAACCAAGAATCAAATACACGCTGATTACAAGGAAAAAGGAGCACGGAGGTCTGGCCGCTCCAGATATAAGTAGGTACTATAAAGCCATAGTTTTAACACGAATGTTAGAGTGGACAAATGAGAAAAATGAAAAAAAATGGGTGGAAATGGAAAACATAATAAGCGGAGTCACATTACATAAGAATATTTGGATTCCACGGAAATATAGAACATTGGACACTGACACACACGAAATAACAAAAAATGTATTTAAAATTTGGGACACCATTCACTTAAAGAATGAATGGAAATATAATTCACCACTATTAGCACTCACAGGATCGAATTTCTTCACCCCTGGGAAGGAAATATTTGGAATTCAAGGAATACGTAACCCACAATTGAAAGATATCACTAGAAATGGCAAAATAAGAACACGAGTAGAAATAGAGGAAAGGAATGGATGGAAGATGAATGAATGGAATTATAATCAACTAAGGCACTTAGTAAGCACAATACCACACCCACTGAGAGACGAAACGAAATTAACCGCACTGGAAAAGCTATGTAGCAATGAAATACCATTGAAAAACGGAACATCAAAAATTTATAGTACACTGACAGATTTGGAAGCACAAGAAAGACCAGAATACATAAATCAATGGGAAAAAGAAATGAATATAAAAATAGATAACCAAAAAGTGGACAAAATGATAGAAATGGGATATAATAAGGCCTGGGACATGAAGACTATTGAAATGAATTATAAACTAGTATCAAGATGGTATATGACCCCAGTAAGAATACACAGATTTCATCAAGACAAAACCTCTTTGTGTTGGACAAAATGTGGCCAAATAGCAACGATCATACACATATGGTGGGAATGCCCAATAATAATGGAGTACTGGAAGGAAGTGTTAAATAACATAAAAGAAATAACTGAAGAAGAAATAGAACAAAACATCTGGACTTGCCTCTTCCATATCTATAATAAACCTAAGAAACAATAGAATATAGAAAATCAATAGTACCTAACCTCCTGAATGCGGCCAAGGCCTTAATTTCCAAGAATTGGCTAAAAAGTGGAAAACCAGACATTAGAAACTGGCTAAAGGAAATAGATTATCACTACAAAATGGAAGGAGGAGAGAAAAGGGATAATAGTAGATGGAAAAGTTGGAAAAAATACAAAGTCTCAGACATTTATTTAGATAAGATAAAAGAAAGAATAGGTGCAGAGCCAAGTGGATAAATAAATAACATAAAGGAACGGACCAAACACAGGGGAGGGGGAGGGGGGGTGGGGGGAAATAAGAGGGACTGAGAGAGAATAAGATAATAGTGGGTTCATATTTATAGGAGGCGTTTTGTCGTCGATTTTTAAAATTATTAAAGAATATCCTAGAAGGGAAAAACAATAAAGATGTGACGGAAACAATCCACAATAATGTGAAAAATGAGAAGAGATAAAGTTTGACATATAAAGTTGAAATAATGTCTCTCAGAAAAATTTTCGCTGAAGTGGAAAAAAAAAGAGAAGGAAAAAAAAAAAAAAAATTAACTCGCAGTGCTTTGGGAATCTTGTGTCATAAATACACCCTGTAAGAAATTTGTTTTGTAAATTAGCATGAAAAATAAATATATTTTCTAAAATGCATTCCCTTTTAACCGCATGCCGACCAGCGCACAACAGTGTATGTGGCTATAATGGCACCGCTGGGAACAGGGACTTACAGGTACCTGATGTCCGCCGGGGCCCGCGATCATGTCACGGAGTGGCAGAACGGGGAGATGCCTTTGCAAACAAGGCACTTCCCTGTTCTGCCTTGTGATATGACAGATCTACTGCTCCCAGCCTATCCCCCCAGTTAGAATAACTCCCTAGGGCACACTTAACCCCTTGATCGCCCCCTAGTGTTTAACCCCCTTCCCTGACAGTGTCATTTACACAGTAATCAGTGCATTTTTATTGCACTGGTCCCAAAATAGTGTAAAAAGTGTCCGATGTGTCTGCCATAATGTCGCAGTCACAATAAAAGTCACAGATCACCACCATTACTAATAAAAAAAATAATAAAAATGCCATAAATACGCTATAACTTTTGCACAAACCAATCAATATACGCTTACTGCGATTTTTTTTTTTTTTTTTTTTTACCAAAAATATGTAGAAGAATACATATCGGCCTAAACTGAGAAAGAAATTTTTATATATTTTTGGGGTGATGGTTATTATAGCAAAAAGAAATAAAAAATATTGCTTTTCTTTCAAAATTGCCACTCTTTTTTTGTTTATAGAACAAAAAATAAAAACCGCAGAGGTGATCAAATACCACCAAAAGAAAGCTCTGTTTGTGAGAAAAAAAGGACGTCAATTTTATTTGGGTACAACATTGCACGACCGCGCAATTGTCAGGTAAAGCGGCGCAGTGCCAAATCTGGTTAGGAAAGGGGAAAAATCTTCCGGGGCTGGTTAAAATTCAAATAAAATTAGCTCTTAACCATTACCTTTAGATAAGGCAATTAGTCTTCAACATGTAAGTGGTAATTGGTCAATATGGAATCAGGAATAAAATACAGAAAATGTAGGATGGTTTTACCTGGAACCCGGTGATTTCTCCCCATTCCTCAGACAGTCTCCATCTAATTGTGTTATCTTCCATTGATGGGACTTTCAGTATTTCAGGCTGACTTGTAACTGCATGGAAAAAAAATGTTACAGAATGTAATCAGGGTAATCTGTCCGTACACACAGAGGTCAGTGTCTCCTTCCTCCTGCAATGAGCCACAGAACTAAAATATGGAGATATTAAATTGAGAAAGACACACATCTGCTAGTGGTTTTTTCTTTGTATCCAAAAATTTTTTGTTTCCAAAAAAAAAGCTTTATTGTAACTTGCAGAAACCTAAAAATCCAAACGGAAGCACAATTCTCACCACCAGACCCCATTTCTTCTGTTACACTAAACCCCACTCCTATTCCTTCTATTCCACCAAACCCTACTCCTATTCTCTCTATTCCAGCAGACCCCGTTCCTATTCCTTCTCCTCCACCAGACCTCCACTCACATTCCTTCTATTCCACCAGAGCCCACTCCTATTCTTTCTATTCCACCAGACCCTGCTCTTATTCCTTCTATTTCACCAGAGCCCACTCATATTCCTTCTTTTCTACCAGACTCCGCTTCTATGTCTTCTTTTCTACCAGACCCTGCTCCTATTCCCTCTATGCCACCAGAGCCTGCTCCTATTCCTTCAAGTCAACTAGACACCCCTTCTATTCCTTTTATTCCACGAGACCCCACTCCTATTCCTTCTATTCCACCAGACCCCACACCTATGTCTTCTTTTCTACCAGACCCCGCTCCTATTCCTTCTATGCCACCAGACCCTGTTCTTATTCCTTCTATTCCATCAGACTCCACTCCTAACTCTTCTATTCCATCAGACCCTGCTACTATTCCAACAGACACCACTCCTATTCCTTCTATTTCACCAGACCCCACTCCTATTCCTTCTATTCCACCAGACCCCGTTTCTATTCCATCTATCCCATCAGACCCCACTCCTTTTCCTTCTATTCCACTAGAGCCCACTCTTATACTTCTATTCCACAATACCGACTCCTATGTCTTCATTTCACCAGACCCTGCTTTTATTCCTTCTATTACACCAGACCCCGCTCATTTTCCTTCTATTCCACCAAACCCCACTCCTTTTCCTTCAATTCCCACTTCTATTCCTTCTGTTCAACAAGACCCCTGTCCTATTCCTTGTATTCTAAATTCCTCCTATTTCACCAGACCCCCACTCCTATTCCTTCTATTCCACCAGACCCCCACTCCTATTCCTTCTATTCCATGAGACCCCACTCCTATTCCTCCTATTTCATCAGACCTCACTCTTATTCCTTCTATTCCACCAGAGCTCACTCCTATTCCTTCTATTCCACGAATACCTACTTCTATTCCACCAGTGCCCATTTCTTTCCCTTCTGTTCCACTAGACCCCACTCCTATTCATTCTATTCCAACAGACTCTGTTCCTATTCCCTCTATTCTACCAGACAATGCTCCTATTCCTTCTATTTCACTTGTGCCCACTCCTATTCTTTCTATTCCACCAGACCCCACTCTTATTCCATTTATTCCACCAGACCCCACTCCTTTTCCTTCTGTTCCACCAGTGCCTGCTTCTATTCCTTCTGTTCTACCAAACTCTGCTCCTATTCATTCAATTCTAACAGACTCTGTTCCTATTCCTTTTATTCCACTAGACTCCACTGCTATTCCTTCTATTCCCCAATACTCCACTCCTATGTCTTCTTTTCTACTAGACCTCACTCTTATTACTTCTATTCCACCAGAGCCCACTCCTATTCTTTCTTTTCCATGAATGCCCGCTTCTATTCCGCCAGTGCCCATTTCTTTTCCTTCTGTTCCACTAGACCCCACTCCTATTCATTCTATTCCAACAGACTCTATTCCTATTCCTTTTATTCCCCAATACTCCACTCCTATGTCTTCTTTTCTACTAGACCCTGCTCCTCTGCCTCTTCACCAAACCTCACTCTTATTACTTCTATTCCATGAGACCTCACTCCTATTCTTCCTATTTCACCCCACCCCACTCCTATTCCTCCTATTTCATCAGACCTCACTCTTATTCCTTCTATTCCACCAGACTCCGCTCCTATACCTACTATGCCACCAAACCTTGCTCCTATTCCTTCTATTCCACCAGACCTCGCTCCTAATCCTTCTATGCCTTTTACCCAAACCCCAAACTTAGTCAAAGAAGGAGAGTAATGGAGTCACTTTAATTCTAATCAGGCATCATCTGAATGATATATGTGTGTCTAATAAGGAGGCTACAGTGTGTTCAAGATCATAACTTTGAACACTTAGTGGCCAATGAACCCCACAGGAGCCACTGGAAATCAACTGGGTCCTCCTATTTAGAGGCTGCCCTGTTTCTAGTCCCAGTAGCTCACTGAGAAACTCCAACTAGCTCCAGTCTAGTGATCTCTTCATGGTTTATTGAAGAACATATTTAAATTGCAGGGAGGAGGGTTCGGGTGCAGGTTGCTTCCTAAATATTTTATCCCAGCAGTATTATATTTTGAGACTGCTGCTAAATGACCTGACAGGCTGAGTATTATGTGCGGTGTTTGCTGATATCAGAACAGACAATACTTGTATAAGAACAGACCATTCTCTCACCTGAGTCATCCGTCCAGATAACTTTGTTCACCAGGTTGAATTGTCCCAGCTCTGTATGAAGTTCAGTTTGTATAATATATCTAGAGGATGGCTTTAGATCGGTGAATGTCCCACCTTTACCATATAAATCTTTACATGACTTTTGATCGAAATAATAATCTGCCTTAGGACACAACTGCACAGTAAATCTCCAGGTATCGGGACATTGAGGAGTGCAGGAGAACTGGAAGCTGACACTGATTGAGGTGACTTTCCAATCTGTAAATGTGACTTCTGACAAAGAAAAGATGGAGACATTAAACTCAGAGATGATTTATAATAGAGGGAAGATATCTGCTCTCTATTACATTCAACGGTATTTCTCAATACCAGGATCTGTATTTTGCAGTCTATTCATAAAACTGATCCAGAGGAAGTTCAAAAATGTCTCCCTGGTTAACACAGCAGAGAGCTCCATGATTGGAAGAGAGCCCGCCATAGTCACATCACAGGGTTCTCATGGTATTTTTTTTTTTTTTTACAACCCCATTCATTTTTAGATCTCCCAAAGCCTTCAGGCTATGCACATTTATTAACCACATTAAAAGAAAAAAGCACTATGGCTGTAATACAACAACACCTGCTCCTAAATGGAGCTCAGTGTCAGTGCCTTGTCATAGGAAGATCTGTCTGTGTATGTGTAGCACCCTTCAGTGTGCTACTAGTGGTAGTGCAGGTAAATTGTAGTTTGGCTCAGGGCTAAGCCTGAGCCATGGAATCTGAGTCAGGGTTCATTAGAGTTCAGGGCTGGATGACTCATCCAGGCAGTTCTCTGGTGCCTCCCCCTGGTTCTAGAGTATTGGAGAATATTATAGAAAATAGTGGGCGGAAGCTAGGTCTATGTAGCAGGTCTCTCTTAATGACATCAGTGTGCTTAAGACTTCTACCTTGCCATGGGAAAACTCCAGTGTGTCAGTTGGGTTGGACTGGTGCAGCGTCAGTGGGGTAGACTGGGAAGAAGTAGCAGCCAGGTGGGCTGGTGAAGAGGCAGCCAGGTAGGCTAGCATTTCCTGTAAGAAGTAGAGCTGGGACCAGTGTCTACAGGGGAGCTGAAGGAGTTTCAGGATGCACTTTATTTCACATGTGCTACTTATCTAATGGACAGAGTTCGTAACCTGTAAGGGTCTTTTGCTGAGCTAAGAGACTGTTCGTTTTTACTAAAAGAAGTGAATCAAGCGAAGCTGTACAGAGGATCAAGTGGAGCTGTAAATAGGAAGGAAGTTGTCCCAGGTTCGTTTTTTACTGTCAAATTGGGCATCCCATAACCCCTAACCCCAATCCACGTTATTATCCCCTCAAAACGAAAACAAGCTCAAGGACTGTTTTCTGAGTCTGGATGCAAGTTGAAAATGCTATGTGATTGGCTGTGCAGCAGTGGGGAACCCTGACATTTGAAACTCTTATGCCCTGTACACACGGTCGGATTTTGCGACGGAAAATGTGCGATCGGAGCGTGTTGTCGGAAATTCCGACCGTGTGTGAGCTCCATCGGACATTTTCCATTGGATTTTCCGACACGGAAAGTTTGAGAGCAGGCAAAAAATTTTTTAATTCCGACCGCGTGTGGACAATTCCGACGCACAAAGTGTCACGCATGCTCAGAAGAAATTCTGAGACGGAACAGCTCGGTCTGGTAAAATTAGCATTCGGAATGGATCTAGCACTTTCGTCAGGCTGCAATGTTTAAAATTGTTTAATGCAGTCTCTCTTCTTCTTTATAATGTAAGAAGAATGAAGTTGTTTTGCTGCTCATATTCGCACAGCGTTGTTACAAACTTCTTTCTTTATTATTTATCATGATTTCATCAATATATTTTGATTTGTTACATCTGTCAAAAAAGATATGTTTTTTTTTGGGTTTGTATTTTTTTCAAGCCTGATCGTGTTTTTTTTTTTTATTTACTTTTTTTTTTTTTTTACTCGAATATTTTTGGGTGTGTTTTGTGTGTCAAGTTACCACAACACAATTATTTTCTCTTTATTATTTATCGGGATTCCCTTAATATATTTTGATCTGACAATTTTTTTTTTTTTTTTTTTTTTTTAAAGGCAGAATTTTTTTTTTATTTTAGGTTTGTATTTTTTCCAAGGCTGATCTTTGTTTTATTTTATTTTTAGTTTTACTCCAGAATATTTTTGTGTGTTTTGTGTGTCAAGTTACCACAACACCATTATTATCTTGTATTATTTAATCTCAAGGAGATTGTTTGGTGTTGGTGTCTCTTGTTAATTTCACATTGTATTTTTGAAATGTACCTGCCTCCTCACAAACAAACTGTCCTTTTAGAAGGAAAATACACATAGGCAAGTATAATTGAAACAAAAAATCCTTTATTAAGGGATCAGAACCAAACAAAGAGGGAGGCAACGCTGGATAAACATCATGAATTGACGAAGCCTTTGGCCCCCAGGGCAGACATCAATTCTTTTACAGCAAAATTGGTGGCCTGAGGAGCCCATATTTAAGGGAGTGCAGTCTGGTCCAGAAGTGCCAGAGATCATGAAAGCAGCAGATGACATGTATGTTCCCAGGCTGTGGTCATACAAGAGGCTGCATCTTTTGCCAGACCAGACTGAACCCAGGCCATCACTCTCTGGTCTTCCTTACACGCTTCCTTCCCGGCTGTGGCTCTGGTGTTGGAGGTGTGGCAGGAGGAGGAGTAGGACCTGGAGGAGGAGGAGCTGGAGGAGGACCATGGGTGATCTGACAAATGTGGGTTTCACATGTGAGTTGGCCCCTCAACCCTTTATTTAGAGCTTCCACAATTAAAAACTCGCATAAGAGGCGTTGGCCCTCCTCCATCTGCATCATTTTGCATGCTGTTAGGTCAGCAAAATCCTCTTCCACGCTGTGGGGTGTTCTGAGGGCCTCAGTAGCCTTCCAAAATAGACCTATTGCAGCCTCCTCCAGGTTACTCCTCTTCCTGCCACTTTGTCTTTGAAGGCGGAGGGGAGGGACCTGGGTATTGGGCAGCCTGCTTGGCCCGGCCACCTCCTGGCTGAGACTTCCCTGTGTATGAAAAAGGGACATCGTTTTAGTTTTTGGTTCATCAATCACAATCATAAATTAGTACTCCAAACTAACATATATTTAACATGATTTATTGGACAACCAGAAATATTTAGAAGAATGCTATACCTGGCTCAAGCTGGGCTCCTCCACATGTTGCTGCCTGGAAGGCCAAGGTTGGGTGTCAGAAGCCTCAGCTGGGGGGGAAGGAAGCGTGGAAGGAAGAGTGGAGAGTGCTGGCCTGGGTTTAGTCTGACCTTCCAGAAAATGCAGTCTGTCATAGTACCACAACCTGGGGACATAAATGTCATCTGCAGCTCCTGATCTCTGGGAATCCTGGACCTTCTTGCGCTCCCTTGGATAAGTGCTCCTCATGCCACCAATTAGGGCCTTCAAATAGGTGATGTCTGCCGTTGGGATCACTGGTTTCACAAATTGCAGCAAATTATCCAGCGCTGCCTTTCTCTTTGTTTGGTTCTTATAATCAGGGTGGTTTACCTGCCACAGACAGGGCAGCTCCCTGAACATATCAATGAATATGGGGATAAAGTCCTGATCCTTCAAGATACCCATTTTCTCTGCAAGACACAACACAAGACAAACCCTAATGTCAATCTAAAGTCTCCTTATCTTGTCACAATATATGCCTCAATCTAGAAGCAGTATAGGCCCAATTTTAAATCTTACCTTCGTTATCACGATCGGCGCCTCCGATACTCCTTCCTCCGCTCACAGATCGTACGTACTACGCACGCGTGTTACGCTTTATATACACTGCACATGCGTCAAACTCCTCCCGCCACTGACGTTCTTTCTAGTCTATTCCCCGCCCCTTCTCATTCGGCGCAGTGGGGGAAGAGCACATGGCGGAGACAGAGCAGGTGTCTGATAATTACACCAACGAGGAGGAGGAGGAGGAGAGCCCGAAGCCAGAAACGTCCCGATCCTGGAAGAGACGATTTAAGGCCTCAAATATGTCCTTTGGGGAGATGTTGGAGATGGTCGACATAATGAAGAGGGCCGACTATAACGGGAAGCATGGACCTTACCCCAACCCCAATGTCAGAAAGGCCAAGATCATGGTGAAAGTAGTCAAGAGTCTGCAGAAGAATTTTGGGGTACGACGATCCACGGATCAGCTCAGGAAGCGGTGGTCGGACCTCAAATTAAGGGAGCACGATCAGTACAGAAGGATCAGGAGAGTGCTGCAAAAAAGTAAGTAGTTGTCCTGTGTTCCTATTCTTTATTTTTCTAACGTTCATGCTGCTCCATGTGCTTTTCTTTACTGTTGTACAGTTTAAAATTGCAACTTTCATGTTCATGGGCACATTGTTCTTTCGTATGAAACATTGTTCGTTCGGCATAGAAAACCCCATTGTTTTGGCCATATGCATTTGAATACCTTTTTTCTCGCCTACTTCTCCTCAAATAATTTTGTTGTGTAGATGGGTTTGTAACTAGAATGTCATGCGAACTAGATTCTGTGTAAGGAGAGGACACTCAGCAGCTGTTTACACATTTGGACTTTGGAGCACTAGTGTGGGACACCAGAACACCCTTTTTATTAGGGGGTCCCACACAGGTGCTCCAATGTATACTATAGGGGTGTCTCCATCTGTGAAGCTTGTACAAAATAGGTAAGTATTCAAGCTTGACAAAGGAAAACAATATTTCTTTGTAAAGGAAATTTGGTTGCACGCAGAGCACACAGCCAAATCTCCTGTTTCTAATAATAACAATTTATATCTAATGATATAAATGCATATCACCTTTTGATCATATGTCTTTCCTTCTGCCATAGCTCATCCTCTGGTTTGTGCCCCATGCTCACAAATAGACCCAACACATCCTCATGTTATCAGCTCCAACCTCGCTCTGCCAGCCAGCCTGCTTCAGCTGTCTGAGTGAGCTACTTTATTAGCACATCAATAGGAAGTCCCAAAGCTCGAGGGTTGGGCTTCCAACAGCCAAACACCTCTGACCATATAAGGATTTAACACTACAACAAAATACATACAACCAAATGACGATGACTAGAGTTCCTCATGGATGGGAGATTATCTGCAGGTGTACGTCATGGCACCCTAAACATGTTGATCAGCCATACCAGGGGTGACCAGAGGAAACAACCGCTAAACCGATAATGTCTTTGCAGAGCGAACGCATCCCCACCAGACGATCGTTCTGTGCATTGCACAGGGGCCCTTTGCTGGCGGACATGTCTTCTCTCCGCAAACACCTCTCTCCAAACACCAGGAAGTTTTCCACTACCGAACAGGTCTCAACCAGCGTCAGTCTGCCCAGTAAGCTCTTTAGAGCGGGCTGCGAGACGACAGACACTGGGAGACTCTTATGACAATACATTAATATAAAATTTTCCACAACCGTTCCCTCCTCTTGTCATATGATCCCATGTGTCCCTCGATGAATCCTGATCTTCTTCTTAGTCCATAAAAATTAAAACACGGCTTGACATGTAGACTTTGTTGGAGATGACGTGGTGAGCTGTAGTAGTCGCTGGTCGGTCTGGGATCCTCTGTGTCTTGTGTCTCTGGGCTTCAGGTGTCTCATCAGGGAAGATGTGGTCATCTGCTTAGGCTCTGGTCACGCGTCCAATCAGGCAACAGGAGCACCTCATCATGGCATATAGAAGGAATAGAAACAAAAACAACATGAGTATATATACCCCTACTTCCTTCACTATGATCCGCTGCAAGATAAAAGTTAAATCCCCAACAATTCCCAAACCCTTAAAGTATTCCAACCTTCACTATCTATAGCTCTGGCTTTGCCTTGCAGGGATCTAAACCTTATTCATATGGGCCTGAACTTTGTCACTACTATCCCCGATCCAGATATAACAATCTTTACTTATGAATTCCCAGAAACCCCCTTGGACTGTGGGAACTTCCTTGTAGCTTCAACAGTTACATGAAAACATCTCATCCTCTATGGATGAGAAATTGTTCAAGCGTTTCATAAGCTCAAGCCCCCACCGTGTACAAGCAATTCCCTTTCAGCTGTCCCTGCCATTCTTACCTTCTCTTGCGCCATCAGATCCTCACAATCGGCCGTGACATAAGCACACATGAACCTCTTGCCTTAGGGGAATTACCTTATAAGCTGCAGATCGCATTAATACCAAACTACAGTTAAGGGCACACTTATGGGCTACCTAGTTATCCCGATACCAAAGCTGGCAAGAACCAGAGCTATTGTTAAAATTATCATTCATTTTACCCTCTAGAAATGTTTTGTTAAGTTCTTTTGACAGGTGTCTGTGTCAGGGACCTGTCAGCACCAGACCAGCACATGTGTGTGCGCCAATGCGCCGGCGCGCTCCTGCTCAGGCAATTTAGCAATCTCCAGCTGTTGTCGTGCGTCAGCGCGGCGCTCGGGCGCGCACGGGTGCGCGGCGCGGGTGTGTACGCGCGCACGAGCGCGCATTCGCATTAGGGCTGTTTTGGCGCCAAGAGGTGCATAAAAGTTCTCCTGTTGCAGGAATGCACTGCTGTATCGTCTCAGCTCTGTGGATCTGCTTAACCTGTACCTGATTGATTGATTACCTATTGACTCGGCTTGTCTGACCATTCCTCCTTCTCCAATCTGACCCGGCCTGCCTGATTCTGCTACTGCATTTACCAATACCGTTGCCGACCTCTGCCTGCCTACCGACTCTGCCTCTGCCTACTGTATTAACCACCTTGCTGCCTGCTGACCCGGACTGTTTGACCTTGCCTGTGCCTGCCGTTTGCTGCTGTGCTGTTGCACCCTCAGCTCCAGCTCCAGTGACTTCTGCATCTGCATCTCCAGTGCTGCAGCCTGCTGCTTCCTGTTATCACCTTACCTGCAGTCCAGCCATCCCTGGAGGGATCTCTACTCTGCTCCAGCATCAGAGCCTTCATCTCAGCAGGCACTCCTACCCCACTGTGCTCACGAGACCACTGTCCCCACTCCAGTGGCTCTTGAACCAGCGTTGTATGAGAGGTCTTCTCCTACAAGTCAGGCTCACTACCAGGTACGTAACAGTACGAAACAGCCATGACTGAGCCTGCAGGAGATACCTCCCCGATGAAGGAGATCTGCACGCACCTTGCAGCCCTCACTCAAGCGGTGCAAGCCCTTCAGGATAATTATACCAGACTTGAGGGACAAGTTCAGAATCTCGCTGGCCCTAGTCCCATGGCTTCCTCCTCAGTCGCAGCTCCAACACCGCCTGCTCATGCTCCCTCCGTTGTGATGCTCCCACCTGAACTAAGGGTCCCCATCCCAGAGAGATTTTCCGGAGATCGGACCAAGTTTCGGGCCTTTCGCAATGCCTGCCAACTCTTCTTTGCTCTACAACCCCGAACCTTTTCACTGGAAGTTACTAAAGTGGGGTTTGTGATTTCCCTCCTACAAGGGGAACCCCAGACCTGGGCTCACTGTTTACTGGAGGGGGACTCAGCCTTAACCCAATCGTTACCCTCCTTTTTTGAAGCCATGGCTCAGCTCTATGAGAAACCTCAGCGGACTGCCACAGCTGAGTCAGCTCTGTTCGCGCTCCAGCAAGCCCGCAGACCGGCTGAGGACTATGTCACTGACTTCAGACGCTGGAGCGCGGACACGCAGTGGAACGATGCGGCACTGCGTCATCAGTTCCACATGGGCCTATCTGAAGGGCTAAAAGATGAACTTGCTCGAGTTGGCATACCAGACACTCTTGAAGCGTTGATTTCTTTGGCAATCCAGATTGATCGTCGTCTTCGAGAACGTCGATCCGAACGCTCTGCCCAGCAAACCCGCCCAGCCTGGATGACAGCACGGGCTCCGGTTCCTGCAGCACGTTACTTACCTTCACCCAGTATGAATCCAGTCAACACCACGCCCGACACTTCGGAACCCATGCAGCTAGGACTGATGCGACCTGCCTTGTCCCCTGAAGAACGGGGACGTTGTCGTCAACTTAACCTGTGCCTCTATTGTGGTGGAACTGGTCACTATGTCCATAATTGCCCAGTCAAGATAAGTAAGTGCTAATCCTCTATGTCTACCAATCTCTCTGCTTTGTCTGCCAACTCTACCCACCTTGCCATTCCTCTCTCGTTACAGCTCCAGGAAGAGATAATTCCAGTCAACGCCATCATTGACTCCGGAGCTTGCAGCTGCTTTATCGACTTGACCTTTGCCAGCCAACATAACATCCCGTTACGGACTAAAACCCATAGACTTTCTGTTTTCTTAGCTAATGGCTCCCGCATTAGATCTGGACAAGTAATTCAGGAAACTCTTCCCTTGCCTGCTACTACTTCTTCTCAACAAAAGGAACTGCTGACCCTTGATGCCATTACTTCTCCTCTATTTCTAATTATCTTGGGCATTCCCTGGCTTCAAGCCCACAATCCGCACATCAACTGGGTCTCTGGAGAAGTAAAATTTGTATCATGCTACTGTCAGGAACACTGTCTGGTGGGAGACCCCGACTCTTCAGCTACTCTGCTATGCCTTGACACTGACCAGAAACTATGCCAGTCCATACCTAAACATTACCATGAGTTCATCGATGTTTTTAGTAAGGGGGCAGACTCCCTTCTGCCTCATCGCCCCTACGACTGCCCAATTGAGTTGTTGCCAGGATCCGAGATTCCATTCGGACGTATCTTCCCTTTATCGGAGAAGGAGCAAGAGGCACTAAAAACATATGTTGATGAGAACTTGGCTAAGGGGTTCATCCGCCACTCAACTTCCCCAGCAGGTGCCGGAATATTTTTTGTCACCAAGAAGGACAAGACTCTTCGCCCGTGTATAGATTACCGGGAACTGAACAAAATTACGGTTAAAAATCGGTATCCCCTACCCTTGATACCTGAACTGTTCCAAAAGTTAAGGACTGCAGTTATCTTTACTAAACTCGATCTAAGAGGAGCTTACAACCTGATCCGCATTCGGGCCGGGCATGAGTGGAAAACAGCTTTTCGGACCCGATTCGAGCACTACGAATACTTGGTTATGCCCTTCGGACTCTGCAACCTTCCAACATCTGATTAACGATGTTCTCAGGGACTTTCTAGACGTGTTTGATCGCATACCTGGATGATATCCTGATATTTTCGGAATCTCTTGATCTGCATCAAGAACATGTCCGCAGGGTGTTGGGTCGCCTCCGTTTACACAGACTTTATGCAAAGGCAGAGAAATGCGAGTTCGAGCATCAAAGCATCCAATTTCTGGGACTGATAATCTCTCCAACAGGCATTAAAATGGATCCCCAGAAGGTATCCGCTGTGCTGGACTGGCCGGTACCCCTAGACAAGAAGGGAATTCAGCGTTTTATTGGGTTTGCAAACTTTTATAGAAAATTCATCAGGGGATTCTTGGCCATAATTGCACCCATCACACAGTTGACCAAACAGAATGCCCATTTTTCCTGGAACCAGTCAGCCCACGATGCCTTTTGAGAATCTCAAAAGACTGTTTACCTCGGCCCCAATCCTCAGCCATTCCGAACCATCACTACTGTTCATTTTGGAAGTTGACACTTCTGAAATAGCAGTGGGTGCAATACTATCACAACGAAGGGGCAGCAAAGACCTAAGGCATCCTGTGGGGTTTTTCTCCCGTAAACTTTCTCCCGCGGAGAAGAACTACGATGTTGGCGACCGGGAGCTCCTCGCTATTAAAACTGCTCTGGAGGAGTGGAGATACCTGTTGGAGGGAGCTGTGAATCCGGTATTAATATACACTGACCAAAAGAACCTAGAGTACTTGAGATCTGCTAAACGACTGAAGCCTCGGCAAGCCCGCTGGGCCCTGTTTTTCTCCCATTTTTGTTTTCATATAACTTACTGGCCAGGCTCAAAAAATATCAAACCGGATGCATTATCACGCATGCATGACAACCTGAAGGACTCATCCATTCCTGACACCATCTTGCCCGCAAACAATTTCCTACTCCTGCAAACGGATCTACTCTCCCAGATTAAAGAAGCATCCTCTGAGTCATCTAGGCCTACAGGGATTACTCTGACATCCAGAGATGGATTGCTATGGAAGGGGAGTCAAATTTTTGTCCCTGAGAAGGTTCGGATCAAGGTCTTGATGCTTCTTCATGATCATCCACTGGCAGGCCATTTTGGGGTCCGCAAGATCCTGGAACTTGTGCAACGCACATTCTGGTGGCCCAATCTGAAAGACTTTTGTGAGAAATATGTCAGCTCCTGCCCTACCTGCACCCAGAATAAGAGGTCTAGAAATCGAGCTTGGGGTCTGTTAAAACCTTTGCCTGTACCTGATAGACCCTGGAAAATGGTTTCTATGGACTTTATAGTAGAGCTTCCATGTTCTGAGGGGTGTTCAGCCATCCTTGTGGTGGTAGACCGTCTAACCAAGATGGCCCACTTCCTTCCTTTAAGGGGAACTCCATCTGCTATTGAAACCGCCCGCATATTCATTAAGGAAATCATCAGACTACATGGAGTACCTGCAAGTATAGTTTCGGACAGAGGGGTACAATTCACCTCACATTTTTGAAGAGCCCTGTGTGAAATCCTAAAAATTGAACTGGCCTTGTCCTCGGCCTATCATCCTCAAACTTATGGGCAGACAGAGAGGACCAATCAGACTCTTGAACAATATATCAGATGCTTTACTTCCTTCACACAGGATGATTGGGTGTCCCTGCTACCCTTAGCAGAATTCGCATACAACAATGCCAAACATTCAGCCACCAGTCAATCTCCTTTTTTCACCAATTATGGCTTCCATTTAACCTTTCTACCCGATTTACATTCAGAATCCTCAGTTCCGGCAGTGCAGAATACAGTGGATTTCCTCAGCCACAACAACCAGATGTTGCAAGAGGCAGTGTCCAAGGCCCAGGCGGACAGCAAGAGAGTCTTCGATCGAAGAAGAGGGGAGTTGAAGTTAAAACTTGGTGATCAGGTATGGCTTTCTACCACCAATATCAAGTTAGCATGTCCATCTAAGAAGCTGGCACCTAGATTTATGGGACCTTTTCCGGTTAAGAGAAAAATTAATGAAGTGCCTTATGAACTGCCTTTGACTGATTCTCTCAAGATTCACCCGGTATTTCATGTGTCTCTGCTATACCTGATCCCTTCCCTGATAGAGTAACTAGACCTCCTGAACCCATCTTAGTAGATGGAAGTGAGGAATTTGAGGTTGAGGCTATTCTTGACTGTAGAAGAAGACAAGGACAAAATCAATTTCTTATTAAATGGAAAGGTTACGGCGCAGAAAGTAACTCATGGGAACCAGACAGCAATGTCCACGCCAGGCGATTAGTCTGCGCCTTCTTCTCTGCCCACCCTGAGAAAAGAAGGCGTGTGGGCATCTGGAGGCTGCCCTTTGGAGGAAGGGCAATGTCAGGGACCTGTCAGCACCAGACCGACGCATGTGCGTGCGCCAATGTGCCGGCGCGCTCCTGCTCAGGCAATTCATCAATCTCCAGCTGTTGCCGCGCGGCGCTCGGGCACGTGTGCGTGTGCGCGCGCACGGGCGCGCGCATTCGCATAAGCGCCATTTTGCCGCCAAGAGGTGCATAAAAGTTCTCCTGTTGCAGGAATGCGCTGCTGTTTCGTCTCAGCTCTGTGGATCTGCTTAACCTGTACCTGATTGATTGATTACCTATTGACCCGGCTTGTCTGACCATTCCTCCTTCTCCAATCCGACCCGGCCTGCCTGATTCTACTACTGCATTTACCAATACCGTTGCCGACCTCTGCCTGCCTACCGACTCTCGTTGCCTCTGCCTACTGTATTACCGCCTTGCTGCCTGCTGACCCGGACTGTTTGACCTTGCCTGTACCTGCCGTTTGCTGCTGTGCTGTTGCACCTCCAGCTCCAGTGACTTCTGCATCTGCATCTTCAGTGCTGCAGCCTGCTGCTTCCTGTTATCACCTTACCTGCAGTCCAGCCATCCCTGGAGGGATCTCTACTCTGCTCCAGCATCAGAGCCTTCATCTCAGCAGGCACTCCTACCCCACTGTGCTCACAAGACCACTGTCCCCACTCCAGTGGCTCTTGAACCAGCGTTGTATGAGAGGTCTTCTCCTACAAGTCAGGCTCACTACCAGGTACCTAACAGTCTGTTTGGATTTTACTAGGTTGTCAAAACTCCTCACACCAATATGAACGTCACATATAGCATGTACCACCGTCATCGCTGGGGCACTAGTAGACCCAACCATGTGTCCTGTTCTCTTTCTTAGCTAGTTGAAAATACACTTTAAAAATATAAATAAACAAAGATACTCCTCATCCTTTTGGTGTAGATGGTCCGCTTCTTGCAGTGGCTGGCATGGTCTCATCCCTCAAGCTTCTTTACAATGACCCAGTCACCTGGTTGGAAAGAATGTAAACTGGTTATTGTGTCAGGGTCCAGGATGGACTCGTGAACCCTGTGGTGGACCTTTTGAACTTCACGTTACAGTGATTGCACCCACCCCATCAACTGAGAATGTAGGTGATAACTAATGAGGAAAGTACAACTCTGGTTTTGTTTGACCTTCAAACAAACCTCATATGACAATAACCCAGACATCGGGACTGTGGTCACTGCATAACCTGTGTGTGGCTTACCATCTTGGGTGTAATACCTGGAACCAGTGACAAAAAGGTTCTTAGCATCTGGGATGAGAGCCTACTTCACCAGACTGCTGATTGCTGATTCAAATTCCATCAAAGAAAGACAGTCTTGGCACAAACTTGGTTGGAATTAGAGCGGTTAGTATTGGTTTGAAAATGTGTCATTCTCACCACTCTCATCCCCCCTTTTCTTCCCTCCTCATTACAAACTGGAGGAAGACATGCAGGGTTTAAAATGTTGCAGAATAAAACAGTGAAATAGCCTCTGATACTTTTACCTTCTTATACACCTGTACACACACTTCCAGAAACTCTTTGGACCTGAAAAGATACTTATAAACAAAAGTTATTAAATCTATCCTTCAAAGAATGGTAAACATAACATTCACGTACATTGGTAAATTGTCACTGATCTTCCACAAAACCGATAATAACTAAACCCTCTGTAAATCTTACTTTCACGTTTTTTTTTTTTTTTTCTAAAATACAACAGCCGCGACACGCAAGAGGGCTGTCACGGTAGGTTCAAACATCTTGTTACCACATACAAACAATGAAACAAAGACAAACATTTAGATACAAATGTGGGGGAGATATTTCATAGTTCCCAAAAACGAAAATGAAAAAAAAAATAAAAACGACCAGATGGAATGCTGCCTTCACTCTTTTAGCGATAGAAAAAGAATACAATTTGAAAGGCACGAGAGCATTTTGAAATCTTTGCATGGACCAGCCACACAAAGTTCAAAAACAAGCCTGTGTATTTTTAATCACACAAACGTGTACTACACATCCATCAACTCACTCAACATTACAGATTTCTGAAGCCACAGTCGCGCAACATCAACTCCAGAGGGATACCCAAAATAGTATCCTTGGACCACCTATGTCAATCTTTCTGGGGTTTAATGGCCTTTTCCTCAGAACTAGACTCCATGCTCTTGTGCATCCGTTTGACTGTGGGAGGCCTTGCATTCCTTCCCTTGCACGGACTGCCATTGCCTATGGCGATTCGAATCGGCTTATCGTCTTATCCCTGCGTCCAGGAAAAACCCTTGCACCCATTTCAGAGACCACCACCTGGTGTCTTCTTACACGGTGGATTGAAAGACTACAACCACTATTAGTCACTCAACTAGAAACACTAAAACGAGGCATCAACTCTATGGCTTGTTGTCCCAACACTTTTGGCACGGAACTACAGAGTACAACTCTTTTAACAACCAACTATTAACTATGCCAAATGATTCGCCAACAACCACAGATCAACCCCCGAATTATGTCTCAACCCCTCACAGTGTATGCATACACAAGCGCATTGCGCTGTACATTCTTCATCTTGGAACTCTGCCAAAAGAGACAATTGTACCCCACTTCCAAGCAATGTTTCACATTCCTATTTCTGTCATCAAATATCTTTGTGCTAAATATACCTATTTTTTTTACATAGGGGAGAAAAGACTCGGAGGACACCACTCATCCGAGGAGACCACAGACCCCCCACCTCTGGAAGAAGGGGAAATCCCCCAAAGCCAAGCAGAGCAGAAGGAGGAAGACGTGGTGGAACTAGTTACCACAACAGGTCAGTGTCTGCGACCACAGGCTCAGGTAAGAGATGGATGCCGACATATTTATAATACATGTTTTTTTTTTTTCATTTATTTTTGTAGGTGATCGTGATGTTATGGATCCAGGTCATTTCACCAGTGGGAGTGCCCAGATCCTGATCGGGGAGATCATGGGGTGTAATAGGGACTTGGAAAACATCCAGAAAAACATCAATGATGTTAAAAACAAAATGAAGAATATCATTGATGTTTTAGGGAGAGTATAAAAGATCTCCAAATCTCTGACTTTTTTGTGGTATTTGTAATGGAAGAATTTGTTACATTTTTTGCCATTTTATAGAAAAGCCAAATTTTGAAGATGCACAGTGTGTCAACATGTGCTATCTGCCATCACGGGAGATCAATGTTGGCATTTTGGGGGTGCAACCCCTTCCTCAATAATAAAGTAGCTATGAGGAAGGGGTTGCACCCCCAAAACACGTCCATTGATCCCCCGTGATGGCAGTTAGCACATGTTAACATTCGGCAATTTGTGTGCATCTTCAAAATTTGGCTTTTCCAGGAGTGACTTCACCCCATCTGAACGCAATATCAAACACAGTTTATAAATACTCATGTCTGATATTGCCTTCAATTTCTACAAAAGTCGAACTTTGTAAGTTCCAGATTTGTGTATTTCTTGTTTGTTTGAAACATGCCTGTTTTACCTTAAATGGACATTTCTACTTTTATTAATGTCACCCAAAAAATTGTTATACAACAAACATGGTGGTTTGTTTTAAAAACCTTTTAAAAAATACACATGTGATTGTGCTGGTATTAAAAAGATTGATACTCAAGAATGTGCGGATTATTGTTTCAATGCTCCTTAAATTTTGTGGTTGTAAAATAGTGGTTTTCAGTGACAATGGTGGTTATTTCCTAAGGGCAAATCCACTTTGCACTACAAGTGCAGTTTCAGTGCAGGCTCAAGTGCACTTGTAGTGCAAAGTGGATTTTCCTTTACTAAATAAAACCCAACAGTGCTTTTTTATGTTACACAATCAAGCCATTTTCAGGACTCCCCACATTTCTGTCAGGGTCAGCTAAAAGAAACACAAGCAGTAAATGTCACCAAAGATTTTAGTAGTTAAAATGCTTTTTTAATTTGAAAAAAGTACCAGACATTGTCTGACATATTGATGGCACCCTACACACAAAGTATTCAAGGTATCTAAGACGGACCTCATGGGCACTCAGGGGGGGCAAGCCAGGACGGCCAGCCTCAAGCGTCGTCAGGGTTGTTTCAGTTTCAGGAATTCTGGCCTCAGGCCCAACTGAGGCAGCATAGTTGGCAGAATTTTGCCTTACAAAGTTGTGGAGAACACAGCACGCCAGGATGATATGATTCAGTTTATACTCCGCCATGTGTATGGGTGTAAGAAATAGGCGGAACCGGCTGGCCATGATTCCAAATGTGTTCTCCACCACTCTTCTGGCTCTGGCCAGCCGGTAATTAAAAACCCTCTGGTCCGGGGTAATGGTCCTCATAGGGAATGGCCACATAAGATGGTCCCCCAGCGCAAACGCTTCATCCGCAACGAAGACGAATGGGAGTCCTTCCACATTGTCTGTCCTCTGGAGGTGGCAAGTCCAAACTGCCATTCTGGAGACGCCTGTAGAACTCAGTCTGGGCGATGACTCCACCATCTGACATCCAGCCATTCTTCCCCACGTCCACATACAGGAACTCATAAGTAGCCGACACCACCGCCAACATCACAATACTATTGAACCCCTTGTAGTTGTAATAGTATGACCGCGAGTTGGGTGGTGGGACGATGTGGACGTGTTTCCCATCAATTGCCCCTCCGCAGTTAGGAAAGTCTCACTGCTGGGCAAAGTGGGAGGCCACAGTCTACCATTCCTGTGGCGTGGAAAGAAACTGTGGAGTCAAACAAGAAAATCAAATTAATCATTTTGCACATAAACATGGAAAGCAGATTAGACACCAATATTCTTGGCCAACATCAGTATAAAATGTATTTTAGGGAGTATTTAAAGACAAAGGTATAAGGTCCACCTATCAGATCCCCCCCCTCTCATGGGCCATTTGCAAAATTTTAAAGGGGGGGGATATTTTTGGGACAGGTAACCCTCTCCACTTCATTAAGAGACGAATGCCTAAATAATGTGTATTACTTTGGCCAGCCCCTCCTTACTTTACACTATTGGCAGCCCACTGGACAGATAAGTGTCATAATACAAAGATAAAAACACACACTGTACAAATGGAAGCACATTTTTACATTCTGCTATTACCTATCAAGATAATAATAGGATCCAAAAACTTTAAACAGTACCATTTGTAAGTATTCAGGCAGGCCCTTGCACTACATGCTTTGGGGAATTCATCCATAAATATGACCCCTAAAGAGGTGAGTATAGTGTGTATGGGTTTGCCAAAGTCAGCAGATAGATGATTGGTATCAGCTGAGTTAGCAGTTGGGGGGGGAGGGAGGGTTCCAAATGATTTTGGGATACAAAAAAAAGCCTCTGCCACTCTGCCTGAATTTCAAACACACATCACAATTTTCTACATTTTAGGGGGTATTTGGGGTAAAGCACTACTATGGAGCTGACAAAATACATTGTTAATTGAGTAGACGACGAGGTGAATATAGGCCCAGGAGAGCATGCTGGGGAAGTAAGTGAAGGCAAATATGTATGATGGACAAAAAAAAACTAAAATATAAGCATGCATGAGGACAAAGGGGACATTCACAGCATATTACAATCATGGTAATTAGGTAATGAGGAAAGAAATACAATATATTAACAAACATTATATACAATAAAATGTGATATTAAAGGATAAATCTTACCTTAATATAGTCCTTCAGCAGGACCTGGATGATGGCAGAACAGGTCTCTGGGATAATGATCCCCAGAGCCTGGGGGGAGATGCCTGTCGAACTTGAGGTCCTGTAGACTTCTCCCCGTCGCCAAGTACCACAGGGTGGGGACTAGCCTCTGCTCCGGAGTGATGGCTTGCCTCATGCAGGTATCCTGTCTGCTGATATAGGGGGTCAGCAAAGCCAACAAACGGTGAAATACGGGGTCCGTCATCCTGAGAAAGTCCCTGAAATCATCAGGATTATTCTTACGAATCTCATGGAGCAAAGGCATATGACAGAACTGGTCACGCTGGAGCAACCAATTTTTGGTCCATGAACTCCTCCCCACCCTGTTCATGGACTGGACTTGTGTCAAGGTAAGGACCCCAACACCAAGCCCCCGCACAGCACGAACTCTACGAAGAGTACGTATACGCAACATGGCTAGAAAACGGTCGGCTGCTCAGTACGAAGTAACAGAACACACTCAAGAACAGCAAGGCCTGTGAAGAGCGACCTTAAAAACAAAAAAAACAACGCACTGAAGACCAGATACAAACCCTCAAGCACAAACTGAACAGCAGAAAACGATCTGAAAACCACGAGTCTGAAAAAGCGCGAATCGTCTCTTACCAAACTTTTACTAACACGAGATTAGCAAAAGGAGCCCAAAGGGTGCCGCGCTTGGTTCTGAACTGCCCTTTTATAGTCTCGTCGTACGTGGTGTATATGTACGTCTTGGCTCCCCCAAGAATATCGAGGGCTATCTGAATTTACCTCTCCCACTACCACTCATGCTCTGAAATTATAGGATGCTTTAAATAATTTGGGACAGCTAGCCCCTCTGGTTTCCCCTCTTGCTCCCTTAGGGGGCTCCCCTTGGTTCACTCCAGGGGAACACCTCTCCTTTTTTTGCTCCTGGGCGGCTGATGGGGAAGTGAGATGTAACAGGTTTGTACAAGACCAGGGACTGCTACCCTTGGCTAGACTTGGAGAACAATAACGTTGCTTTCCTGTAGACGACTGGTGTTACAGACAACTTCAACATTTTACTTGTAGTCTGCCTCAAGTCACCCACCCCCTTCCTCCTTGGCCCCTTTTAAGAAGCTCTGTATGTCAACCTCCAGGATTCCACATTAAATTTCTGTTTTATATGGGATGTTGCAATCGGCGGAGCCTAGAGGAAAACTTGTATACATAAGAGAGTGGGAGAGAGACCTGCAACCCGTGTTTACTGAGGCGCAACTTGACCATCTCTGCTGCCTCACCCACACCAGCTCCGTGGATATAAAAATGCAATAAAATGGTTTTAAATTACTTACCCGCTGGTATAGGGTTCCCTCTAAACTAGCTAGAATTTACCCAGCTCTGTCAGATGCTTGTTGGAGGGAGTGTGGGCATCGGTGCACGTTCCTACACATTTAGTGGGCGTCCCGCAGCTGCAACCCTACTGGCAAGACATTAGATCCCAAATTAAAGTGATTTTGAATATTGAGTTGCCTAATTCCCCAGTGGAGCTTTTTTTTTTTAAGTCCCCTTTATCCCTCTCAGCGATTACCGCAAATCAGTGTTACCATATCTTCTAAATGCAGCTAGACGATTGATTTCTGTGTACTGGAAGAAAGCTTGAATTCCGGGCCTTGAAGAGTGGATTCATTGGGTGAATAATATTATGGCTGCGGAGGAATGGATGGTGACATGTAAGGGTCACCACCATAAATTTTATAGCATCTGGGCCACATGGATTCATTACACAGGCAATGCCCTACCAGGATATAAAACAGCCCCATCTGAGCGGCCCCTAACCCCGACACAGTCAGGGTTATCTAAGGCCCTCGACCATGTGGGTTTCTTGTTGGTCATTTAAAATCGACTAGACCTGATCCCAAGAGATCCCTAACGCATAGGGATCTAGCGCTGCTCTACTTCGGGCAGTATATTATTGTAAGTTCTCATCTGTTATAGTGTTAGTTATGTTGCTTTTTCTGCCCTAACACCCTCTATGCAGGGTGGCTAACTGGACTCCCTCATTTCCTGTTGGTTATGTTTATGCGTATCATGACCACTGCCTATTTGGACTCATTCTCTTCCTTTATGTTATTTATTTGTCTGTTTTAAGACTTTTGCATGTGAAATGATAAAAATATAAATAAAACTATAAATAAAACAAAAAAAACACAAAAGAAATGGTTTTTGCCTGCTCACTTACATTTTCTTACAGTACATACTGTATATTACTAATTCTCCAAGGGTATGCAAACTTTTGAGCACAACTGTATACCACCCCGATCTAGTGGCGGCCCGTCCATTAGGGGCACATGGGCGCCACCCCCATCCATCTGTCTGGCCCCCTAATCTACATGCAGGGTGCCGAACGCATGGATTCCAATGGGTGGGGTGTTTTTTGGGGGACCCCCACGCCATTTTTTTTATTTTGGCGCGGGGTTCCCCTTAAAATCCTTACCAGACCTGGTATGGAATTTGGGGGGACCCGCACGCCATTTTTTTTATTTTGGAGCGGGGTTCCCCTTAATATCCATACTAGACCTGGTATGGAATTTGGGGGGACCCCCACACAATTTTTTTTTTTTAATTTTGGTTCGGGGTTCCCCTTAATATTAATACCAGACCCAAAGGGCCTGGTAATGGACTGTGAGGGGAAAGCATGACGTTTTTTTCAATTACTTTTATGTGTATTGCTGGGACCGACAATTCATTATAGGAAAAGACCCTAAAAATAGGGAACTTATGTATCCCCCAGTATAGTGGGACTTTATAGGCGAACAGAACGATTACATTTAAGTAAAAAGTCTTATTTATTTAGAAAAAACATAAAAACAAGATATACTAGACATAAATCTCTACAAAAGTACTTAAGCAATGGATTTTCTTTCATATGATTATTATATACTTCCATCTATGGACACATGTTTCTCTAGAAGCCTGACATGTTTCAGGACGGTGTCCCTTCTTCAGAGGCGTATTGCAGAGAGAAAAATTATGTATGTGGAAGATACATTCTGAAAAAACAAATGAGAACAATTTGCATATTATAGCATTATACAGAGAAGAAGAAAGTTTCACAGCAACGCATCCAACAATGTCCACCATACATACCAGTAAGATAGTCCTTTAAGACTGAAAACTGAAACTGGTGTTTCCAGCGGTCTCTTTCCGATAGAGGCCACTGGATAGAGAGCCATCTATAGATTTGGTTATGCTTAAATCAAGAAAGGTAATCGAGGTGTCACGGAAAGTCATCGTGAAATATAGATTGGAGTTGTTTTGGTTCATGATTTGTATAAAGGAATGTAGAGCCTCTGATGTCCCATTCCATATCATAAATATATCGTCTATATACCCGAACCATGCTGCTACATGGGTGGTATATGACGAAAGGCTGTCGTCTGACAAAAGCAACTACTCCCACTCCCCCAGGTACAGGTTGGCATACGATGGAGCACAACAAGTCCCCATCACAACCCCCTGCACCTGGAGGTAGTGGGAGCCGAACGAAAAAATATTGTGTGTTAAAATGAAATCTAATGCTTCCAGAAGGAAGGAATTGAGTTTGCGGTCATCTTTGTGAGATTGTGATAGAATATGTCTGATGACTGAAAGACCTGAATCATGCGGAATAGAGCTATATAGAGCCTCTACATCGATGGCCACTAGAAGCGAGTGTGGTAATGTGTGTAATTCTTCCAAGTTTTGCAACAAATAGATAGTGCCCTTAATATATGAGAATAGACCCGCAACGTAGGGTCTAAGATAGCTGTCTACGAATTTACTTAAGTTTTCGGTTTTGTTTTTTTGTCAGACGACAGCCTTTCGTCATATACCACCCATGTAGCAGCATGGTTCAGGTATATAGACGATATATTTATGATATGGAATAGGACATCAGAGGCTCTACATTCCTTTATACAAATCATGAACCAAAACAACTCCAATCTATATTTCACGATGACTTTCAGTGACACCTCGATTACCTTTCTTGATTTAAGCATAACCAAATCTATAGATGGCTCTCTATCCAGCGGCCTCTATCGGAAAGAATCAGCTGGAAACACCATTTTACATGCGTCAAGCTCACATCCCAAATCATTAGTCTCATCTATCCCATACGGGCAATATTTAAGACTCAGACGTAACTGCTCAAACGATACTGACTTTGTTCGAGAGCCAAATAAATTAAGAGAAAGACTCCGAGAGCGAGGATACTCACCCACATGTCTGAAAAAAGCCTTTAAAAGAGCCCGGGGACAATTAAGGCACAACATTCTGTTCTCCAAAAAAAACATCTTCTAACTCTCAACCAGCTATTAGAGTAATTACCACTTATAATAAACAGCATGTGATTATTAAAAGCATCCTACAGAAACATTGGCATCTACTACAAATAGACCCCAATTTAAAACCACATATATCTGCAACACCCACCATTACCTACAGAAAAGCTCGTTCATTAGGGGACCATCTCGTAAAAAGCGAATATACGGGCACCTTTCGATCAGATACATGTAAGAGACTAGGAACTTTCACATGTGGTGGGTGTTCATGTTGCCGCTATATGAACACACAAACCAAATTTAAACTATCCAATGGAAGAATGTATAGGCCGAGATATTTTGCCAATTGCAAGACCTCTGGAGTCATTTATCTGCTAACGTGCCAATGTAAATGTTTTTATGTTGGAAAAACCAAATTAGAGTTTCACAAAAGGGCGGCACGACATATCACTAGCATGAGGCAATCGGACCCAGACCTCCCTCTGGGGCGACATGTGCGAGACCACCACACGGGAAAATTTCCCCTTGTCCATTTCACCATCCTCAACCGAATTCATCCGGATACGAGAGGTGGTGATTGGAACAAGATCTTGCTCCAGAGGGAGGTCCGTTGGATCGCGAGTCTCAATGCAACACAATTTCCAGGTTTAAATACCCAAATGAGTTTCCGTCCTTTTTTGGAGGGTTTTGTTTCGGGAGGATGCGAAAAAGAATAAGAATCCAATACTGCATACCTGAAAACATCCAGGATATGCATTCTTGGAGGACACTCTTGAACAATCCAAAAGTAATGAGACAATTGATTATAATCTGGTGACAAACCCTTCGTATACACTTTTTGAATGTTGTTACCTTTGTTCATATAATATTGTCAAAATACATCTGTGAATGTACAATGCTTTACATATTGTATTCAACATATCTATATATCTGTACATGTTATTGACATTTTTTTTTCCTTCACTTGAGATAATGCATAAATATTTTATACGCTGTTCTGCATCTGATCTTCATTCATGTCACCCATTCGCTGCGCGTCCAGCCATGTCCACTATACTTAATTTATCAGATTATTATTTTTGAGAATTATTACTTCCATATACTTAGATATACAGTCATTAAAGACATCAATTAATTTTGTCTTTGACATATAACTTTTTCTCAACCTCCCTTTATTCTTTTAGTTTCTTGGTTTTGGATTTATCTCCGCCCGGCGCACGGGGGCCATGCCGGCCCATCCATGATGAAGGCATTGCATCTTTTTACACTGCAGACTTATCCGGTTTTTCGGGCATGTCATGACGTTGTTTCATGCGTCGGTGGGGCCTGCCTGCATGATGCTCCCCCAAAGCTTAGGTTCTGGGTGGGCGCCGTGCAGACTCGTCCCTGGGGCCTCACTATTGGATGTCCCAAGTCCCCAGTCCCCTGTTTCTTCCATTATTTCCTCATTTCATTAGTTCAATTTCCATTATAAATTAAACATATCCATGCATTTTGCTCTCCCTTGTGCGGCTGTATTCCCTGTAATAACTTGTAACATGGCTTGATTGCCTTTTTCTTTTTCCCCTTTTTCTTTTTTGTTTTGCCTTTTGGCACTGCCCCTTCAGTTGCCATAGTGATGGCTGATTTCCCCTTCCCTCGATGGCGTTATATGGCCCTGCGTTGCAGCAGGCATCGCAGTGTTACCACGTCACCGCGCTTTGTGCTGTGCGCGGTGACGCAATCATCCAAGGACGCCGCGGCCTTGGAGATCTCTCAGGCCATCATTCATTTAGCTTCCCTGGATCTGTTGCCTCGTTTGACGCATGCACGTCACGCGTAATGGCATCTTTTCACCATTGCTGACACCTCTTATGCAATCTACACTGCGCAGGCGCCGGCGAATATTTAAAGCCGCTTTCGGCGTCCTGTCCAGTATGTTATCCCACCTACCAAGGCTCATTACGCTCCAGCTGCCCTTTCGTTATACCCAAATTCGAACAAGTAAGTAATTAAAAAACCTTTTCAATGTCATATATACTTTTATGCATGACATGCCCCTTGGGAGATAGAAGCAGGGATACCTTGCCATTTCTTCATTATCCCCTGAAATGATGCCTGGATGGCTAAGCTCCAGCCGCATAACTACTCCTTGTCTACATACAAGGATAAAGGGTTTCTCTTTTAACTTAGGGATTGGAGCATTAGTGATATCCTGATGTCTTAAGTTCTCTCTAATTATTCCATTGAAATTAGAAGTTTTGGAATGAGTGGCCCTGTAGCTATAGGATAAAAGCCATAGTTGCTGTTTAAAACTAAAGAGAAAGCTACCTATAGCAAATCAAAATGCATGTAATAAGCCCACAGGATCTGATATTTCATATAAAAACCTCCTCTTCCTTTTCTTTTTAAGGTCATTCTGGGGACTCAGCAGGGTCGTCCTCTCATTTGGGGGCCTTTGCGGAGCTATTTCTGAAGCCGGGGGACAACCATCATATCTGCTATTTGGCCAATCGACGGCCACTGTTATTTTATCAAAAGTATTTTTTCTTTTTATTCAACACAAAAGTTTGCGCATGTGCACATCTTATGCACTTGTTTTCAGTCTTAAAGGACTATCTTACTGGTATGTATGGTGGACATTGTTGGATGCGTTGCTGTGAAACTTTCTTCTTCTCTGTATAATGCTATAATATACAAATTGTTCTCATTTGTTTTTTCAGAATGTATCTTCCACATACATAATATTTCTCTCTGCAATACACCTCTGAAGAAGGGACACCGTCCTGAAACATGTCAGGCTTCTAGAGAAACATGTGTCTATAGATGGAAGTATATAATAATCATATGAAAGAAAATCCATTGCATAAGCACTTTTGTAGAGATTTATGTCTAGTATATCTTGTTTTTATGTTTTTGCTAAATAAATAAGACTTTTTACTTAAATGTAATCGCTCTGTTCGCCTATAAAGTCCCACTGTACTGGGGGGTACATAAGTTTCCTATTTTTAGGGTCTTTTCCTATGCACCGACTTGGGATGTTGGCAACATGTTGAAGGCAATATAGTTGACCTTCGGTGGTTCACTTTACTATATCTAGACAATTAATTATAGCCGCGAGTAGTTTTAACCGGTTCCCGACCGACGCACGCCGATGTACGTTGGCAGAATGGCACGGCTGCGCAAATGGGCATACCTGTATGTCCCTTTAAATTTGCTGCCGTGCCATCGCGCGCCGCGAGCTCCGCAAGTAGGATCGTGGGTCCCGTGGACTCGATGTCTGCAGGGATACCCGCGATTGTCTCACGGAGAGGAAGAACGGGAAGATGCTAATGTAAACAAGCATGTCCCTGTTCTGCCTAGTGACACTGTCACTGATCATAGCTCCCTGTGATCGGGAGCTATGATCAGTGATGTCACACATAGCCCATACCCCCACAGTTAGAATTACTCCCTAGGACACGCCTAACCCCTACAGCGCCACCTAGTGTTAACCCCCTTCACTGCCAGTCACATTTACACAGTAATCAATGCAATTTTAATCGCACTGATCGCTGTATAAATGTGAATGGTCCCAAAATCACGCCAAATTTGTCTGACGTGTCCGCCATAATGTCGCAGTCACGATAAAAATCGCTGATCGCCGCCATTACTAGGGAAAAATAATTAATAAAAATGCCATAAAAATATCCCCTATTTTGTAAACGCTACAACTTTTGCGCAAACCAATCAATAAGCGCTTATTGCGATTTTTTTTTTTTTTTTTTCTACCAAAAATATGTAGAATAATACGTATCAGCCTAAACTGAGGGAAAACATTTTTATATATTTTTTGGGGATATTTATTATAGCAAAAAGCAAAAAATATTGCTTTTTTTTTCAAAATTGTCGCTCATTTTTTTTGTTTATAGCACAAAAAATAAAAACCGCAGAGGTGATCAAATACCACCAAAAAAAAGCTCTATTTGTGGGAAAAAAAGGACATCAATTTTGTTTGGGAGCCACGTCGCACGACCGCGCAATTGTCAGTTAAAGCAACGGAGTGCCAAATTGCAAAAAGTGCTCTGGTCTTTGGCCAGCCAAATGGTCCGGGGCTTAAGTGGTTAAATGACTTTTTTTCCTTTAGAAGTGTCATTTTGCTCTCAGACTGTTCTAAACACGGGAAACATGCGCCACTTTACAGGCATATTATAGACACCCCCCAGGTACGAAATTGAAAGGAACATTTCACTTTTATTTTTTCACTTTAAGCATTATTAAAATCACTGCTCCCCGAAAAACGGCCGTTTTTTAAAACTTTTGTTTGCATTGATCCATGTCCCCTGGGGCAGGACCCAGTTAACCAAACACTTTTTATGACAATAACTTGCATATTAACCTTTAAAATTAGCACTTTTGGTTTCTCTCATAGACTTTTAAAGGGTGTTCCGTGGCTTTCGAATTTGCCGCGAACACCCCAAATTGTTCGCTATTCGGCTCATGTTCGACCCGAACATAAAGCTCATCCCTAATGAGTACGGTGCCGAACATTGGCTGTTTGCCTGGTCGAACACCTGAATTATCGGGGCATTCAACCATTTGTTTGGCCCACCGAATGACCAACGCACTGCGCCGCCGCACAGTGCATTGGAATCCCTGATTGTCTGAAGCAATAAAATCTTTTCCCAATCGGGGCACAGAGCACTGTCAGAGCCATGATTAGACCCTGTCATGGTGACCAATCATGGCTCTTTGCTCTTAGTCCCGCCCCACGCTATAAAAGTATTCTTTCAATAGCGGACAATTTTAGTGTGATATTGGCATGTAGAGAGATAGAACAGGGCTCTGTTCAGTGCTACTAAACAGTTAGTGTGCTATTCTGATTATAATGTCAGTGTAGAATATCAGTTTAGTGAAAATCTAATGATAGTTCAGTCAGTGTGAGTGTAGTGACCGTTTAACGCAGTATATTTCAGTACATTAGTGCACGTTAAAAAAAGTATATTTCAGTGTGTTAGTGCAAGTTTAATGCTGTATATTTCAGTGCCTTACGTGCCGTTTAATGCAGTATATTTCTGTGCGTTACTGCAAGTTTAAAGCTGTGTATTTCAGTGTGTTACAGCAAGTTTAACACCGTATATTTTAGTGCATTACTGCACGTTTAACACAGTATATTTCTGTGCGTTATAGTGTATATGGTTTATTATAGTGTATCTGTGGTGTCTGTGTAGTGAGTACTCAAGTTAAAGTGCACCAAACACCAGTTTCCATTGATTAAAGTGCATCCATGTACACATTTACACATCTTTATTACAATTTGTTAATAAGCACCCCTCCCTTCCATCATGTCTGGGAGGACAACAAGGAGAGGCAGACATTCCCATGGCACTGTGAGGGGGCCAGCAGCGTATTTGTCCACAGGCAAAGATAAACGTGGTCAGTCCCCAGGCAGGGCATCATTTCCTCTATTTAGTGATGTTGCCCGAGCTATCCAGCCACAGCATGCATCAGAGGTGGTGGACTGGCTTACCAAACCATCCTCATCCTCCGTCACCCAAGTAGAGACTAGTGCACAGTCCACTGCAGCTGCCAGAGTGGCTAAATCTGCCTCCTTGTCCACAGCTATTCCTGCCATACATGCAGAATCAGGCATGGGGGAGTCAGCTGAGTTATTTAAACACAGGGTCAATCACTTGCTCCTTGATGATGCACAGCAATTACTTGATTCAGATGTTGGTTCTAAGGTTAAGGGAGGCAGGAACATGAGCCTACAGAGGGGAGAACACCGGTATACAAATTGGCAGTCATGTTCCCACAGCTGCAGCGTATTGCCAAGTTGTCTCCAGTGGTAATGAGGATGGAGGAAATGATTAATGGTCACTGACATGACTTGGGTGATGGAGCAGAGGAGGAAAGTGAGGGTAAGGGTGAGGCACAACCCTAATGAGGCAGCCATCATGGAACAGTAGAGAGAAGCCACCCTATTACATCACATTGTGGAGCTGTTATCTCCGGGCCCACTTCCTACAGCTCAGCTGTCTGGGCCTTTTTTTTTTGCTGCTGGCTTTACAACTTTTGCCTTTCCATCTGCTGAATTCTGCCCCCTTCTGTGAATTTGCAGAATGTGCTGTAAGACAAAGGCAGCTTCCCAATCGCTATTTCTTTTAACGTAAGGCCATTCCAACTCTGTACCATCATGTGGCAGGAAATTTTGTGGCATCGTTAGGCACGTTACTGTTGACACGTGATTCAGAAAGCATGGTCAGGGACAATATATTTTGTTCACAGCACACTGGGTAACTCTGCTTGCAACTCAGAAGGATGCAGGACAGGGCTCAGTGATGTAACTTGTTGTGCTCTCACATCTCCACACAGCTAGTGGTGATCATGTGAGATTTGTCAGCTCTAGCCCATCCTCTTCTTCCATGCCCTCCTCTGCTGAATTGTCCTATGAACCACAAGTACCCCCTAAGTGTTCAAGGGGCTATTCAATGAGTCAGGCTAAAAGGTGCCATGCAGTGCTTCAGCTGGTGTGTCTAGGGAACAGGAACCACATTCAGATTCTTACAGCTATGCAGGGGCAGGCCCAGAGGTGGTTCTCGCCATGCCAGCTGGAGCCAGGAATGGTGTGCGATAATGGCACAAACCTCCTGTCCACCCTTAGACAGGGAAAGTTGACACATGTGCCATGCCTGGCACATTTTCTCAATTTGGTGGTGTAGTATAAATAGGTACCCAGGGTTGGAAGATCTGCTAAAGCAGGCCAGAAGAGTCTGTAGCCATTTCAGAAGGTCATACACAGCCAGTGCTCAGTTGGCTGAAATTCAGCGGGAATTCCACCTGCCTGTAAACCACCTGATTTGTGACATGCCCACCAGGTGGAACTCAACTTTGGCAATGCTGCAGAGTGCCCCCCCTCCTGAACTGTACCAGGCCACATGCCCTCAACATTGGGACCCCAAACACCCTGTCCCCATGTTGATGGGGACAAGGGCCTCATCCCCACAACCCTTGCCCGGTGGTTGTGGGGGTCTGCGGGCAGGGGGCTTATCGAAATCTGGAAGCCCCCTTTAACAAGGGACCCCCAGATCCTGGCAACCCCCTGTGTGAAATAGTAAGTGTACCCCTACCATTTCACAAAAAAAGTGTCAAAAATGTTAAAAATGACAAGAGACAGCTTTTGACAATTCCTTTATTTAAAGTCTTCTCTTTACATCTTCTTTCTTCTATCTTCCTTCGGTTTCTTCTTCCATCTTCTTCTTCCTCTGGTTCTTTCTCCGATCCTCTGCTTCTTGCTCCGGTGTTCCTGTCTGGCATCTTCCTCTGCGGCGTCTTCTTCGTTCTCGGGCCGCTCCGCATCCATGATATATACTGCGGCAGAAGGGCACGTACAGGCAAACTAGCATACCTGTATGTTGCCCTTTAAGAGGCGACCTGCGGGCGCGTGCCCGCGGCAAGCTCCGCGAGTCGGGTCACAGGTCCCACTGACTCGATAGTCTCACGGAGAGGAAGAACAGGTAGATGCTAATGTAAACAAGCATCTCCCCGTACTGCCTAGTGACAGTGTCATTGATCTCTGCTCCCTGTGATCAGGAGCAGAGATCAGTGACATGCCACACGTAGCCACGCCCCCCCACAGTTAGAAACACTCCCCAGGACACACTTAACCCCTTAATTGCCACTAGTGGTTAACCCCTTCACTGCCAGTGTCATTTACAGAGGAAGCAGTGCATTTGTATAGCACTGATTGCTGTATAAATGACAATGGTCCAAAAATGTGTCAAAAATGTCCGATGTGTCTGCCATAATGTCGCAGTCACAATAAAAATCGCTGATCACCGCCATTACTAGTAAAAAAAAATATTAATAAAAATGCCATAAAACTATCCCCTAGTTTGGTTTGCGCAAAATTTAAAGTGTTTACAATCAATCGCTTATTGCGATTTTCTTTTTTTTTTTTTTATTTATACCAAAAATATGTAGAATGAAGAATACGAATCGGCCTAAACTGAGGAAAAACAATGTTTTTTTTTATATATTTTTAGGGGGATATTTATTATAGCAAAATGTAAAAAATAATGAGGTTTTTTTTCTAAATTGTCGCTCTTTTTTTTGCTAGTGCAAAAAATAAACTGCAGGGGTGATCAAATGCCACCAAAAGAAAGTTCTTCTTGCTTTCATCTTGAGTACCTCTATAGAGTTACAGTGTGAAGACCAATTTTTCTGCACCTGTATCTTTTATTCAAAGTCTGTGGAAGAGACACCAGAATGTATCCAAAAAAATCTCTAATCTTCCCAGTGCACTATATTGTGGCCTCATCATACAGACTGGCTCTGTAAGCTGTTGCTTACAAAATAAAGAAAGCTTGCAGGGAAAATGTCATTTTTTTGGCTTTATAAATCCAATTATTGCAGCTTCTACAGTATATACAGTACATATTACATACTAAACAGGTAGACTAAGGGGATCCCCCAGGCACTATATTGAAAAGATTTTTTTCATTTTTATGCTTTCACTTTAAGCATCCATAAATCACTGCTCATTTAAAAATATACGTTTTTACAAACTTTTTTTTCATTGATACATGTCCTCCAGTGCAGTAACCAGACCCGTATAACCATTGTATGCTTAATTACTTGCATATAAGCCTTCAAAATGGGCACTTTTGGACCTAGGATGCTACATAGGATTATGGCGTCGTATTCCAATCCTAGAGAAAAAATATGAACGAATGGGATACTTTCCGATTACTTACAAATATCAAATGGCACCCGACAAGGATGCCCCTTATCTCCCCTATTGTATGTAATAGTTATGGAGCATTTGACTACAGCTATCCGAAACAATGGGGATATTCAAGGGATAAGGCCCCTTTCACACGGACGGATAGAATTGTGCTTTTAGCTGCGGATTTTCTAATTTTCTACCGCAGCTAAAAGCACACAATGCTTTCCTATAGCTCCATTCACACACTGCGTTTAGCTGCGAATTTGATACATGCGGTTCTGTGCGGATAGAAAAAATAGAATTGCCTGCGTCCAGGAGCGATTTAGCGCAGCTATCCACACATAACCGCAGGTATTCGCAGTGCACTGTGTCAGCTGCGGATAACAGCGCCGAGCTGCTCATCGGGAAAGGAAAAATGATTTTTCGTTTCCCAATGAGCGACAAGCACGGATCCCCGCCAATGCCCGGCACTGTTTGGTATGAATCTTGAGGGGGTACTCCACGCCAAATTTTAAATAAAAAAACGGCGTGGGGTTCCCCCCAGAATCCATACCAGACCCTTATCCAAGCACGCAGCCCGGCCGGTCAGGAAAGGGGGTGGGGACGAGCGCCCCCCCCCCTCCTGAGCCGTACCAGGCCGCATACCCTCAACATGGGGGGGTTGGTGCTTTGGGGGAGGGGCGCCCTGCGGCCCCCCCACCCCAAAGCACCTTGTCCCCATGTTGATGAGGACAAGGGCCTCTTCCCGACAACCCTGGGGACAATGGCCTCTTCCCGACAACCCTGGCCGTTGGTTGTCAGGGTCTGCGGGCAGGGGCTTATCGGAATCCGGGAGCCCCCTTTAATAAGGGGGCCCCCAGATCCCGGTACCCCACCCTATGTGAATGAGTATGGGGTACATGGTACCCCTACCCTTTCACCTAGTGAAAAAGTGTAAAAAAAAACATTACACAGGTTTTTAAAGTAATTTATTAGACAGCTCCGGGGGTCTTCTTCCGGCTTCGGGGGTCTCTCCGGTTCTTCTCCGTGCTCTCCGGGTCTTCTGCAGGGCTCCTCCGCTATCTTCTGCTCTTTTGCCGCTCTTTTTGCTAGCGGAGGAGCCTGGTCTGCTGCCTTCTGCCTTCTTCCCTCTTCTCTTCTTCCGATGTTGACACAACGCTCTCTCCGGCTGGAATGCTCTCTGTGCACTCCGCTCTGACTTATATAGGCAGGGACCCCGTCCCCTTATGCCGTCACAGTCCCTGGGCATGCTGGGTCTGTGACGTTTTAGGGGCGTGGTCAACATCACCCGGTGACCACGCCCCCTAAAACGTCACAGTCCCAGCATGCCCAGGGACTGTGACGGCATAAGGGGACGGGGTCTCCGCCTATATAAGTCAGAGCGTAGCGCACAGAGAGCATTCTAGCCTGAGAGAGCATTGTGTCAACATCAGAAGAAGAGAAGAGGGAAGAAGCCAAGAAGCCAGAAGCCAGAAGTCCAGACACCCGCTAGCAAAAGAGCGGCATGAAGATAGCGGAGAAGCCGGCAGAAGAACTGGAACACCGGGAGAAGAGGCCAGAGACAGCGGCGAAGAACCAACGCTGGGAGAAGAGGATCTGGGGGGACCCCTGAAGTCAGAAGAAGACCCCCGAAGCCGGAAGAAGACCCCCCCCCAGCTGTCAAATAATTTACTTTAAAAACCTGTGTAGTGTGTTTTATTATTGACACTTTTTCCCTAGGTGAATGGGTAGGGGTACCATGTACCCCGTACTCATTCACATAGAGTGGGGGGGCCAGGATCCGGGGGCCTTCTTATTAAAGGGGGCTCCCGAAATCTGATAAGCCCCCCGCCCGCAGACCCCGACAAACAATGGCCAGGGTTTGTCGAGAAGAGGCCCTTGTCCTCATCAACATGGAGACAAGGTACTTTGTGGTGGGGGGGGCCCCGCAGGGCGCCCCTCCCTCAAAGCACCCACCCCCCATGTTAAGGGCATGCGGCCTGGTACGGTTCAGGAGGGGGGGCGCTCACTCGTCCCCACCCCCTTTTCTGACCGGCCGAGCTGCGTTCTCAGATCGGGGTTTGTTATGGATTTTGGGGGGACCCCCACGCTGTTTTTTTAACATCCATACCAGACCGAAGGGCCTGGTATGCCCCTGGGGGGGAACCCACGCCAGTTTTTTATTTAAAATTTGGTGCGGAGTTCCCCCTCAAGATTCATACCAAGCAGTGCGAGTTGGTACCCTGTCGGGTTGCCATGGAAATGGCAAACCGCAGCTAAACGCAACCGCAGCTAATTGCACTGGCAACTGCAGCTAATCGCACTGTGCAAATGCAGCTGATCGCAGTGCCTGGAGTCTTGAATTTCACAGGAAAAAAAACATGCTTTTAACTGCAGCAGAATAGGCATCCGTGTGAAAGACGCCTAGGAGTTAAGGGAAAGGAGTATAAAATGTCAGTATATGCGGACGACTTATTAATATATGTTACCAATCCAAGAGTGACATTACCAAATCTTGTAAAGGAATTTAAGAGATTTGGTAATTTTAAGAAATTTTAAAGTCAACTACGATAAGTCGGAGATGTTACATATATCATTCTCAAATAAAGATCAGGAGCTTCTCCAGAAAAATTTCCCCTTTAAATGGCAAAAAGTAGCAATTAAATATCTCTATATATTCCAACAGATTTGACCAAATTACAGGAATTAAACTATTTCCCAATGATAGGTAAGATTCTAAAAATACTCCCAAAATATGATAAAATGGTCCACTCATGGATGGGGAGAAATAATGCAGTGAAAATTGATATTTTACCAAAATTACTCTATTTATTTCAAGCTATACCTCTACCCCCCCCCCCCCACCACCACCTAATTTAATGGCGCAGCTACGTAAGGATGTAGGAAGCTTTATTTGGGCTCATAAAACACCACGAATAAGAAGGGACATTTTAATTAGGACAAAAAAGAACAGAGGCCTTGCTATACCTGATTTCACAAAATATCTACAAGCTGCGTCTTTAAATAGGATTATAAATTGGTATCATAATATGGAACATAAACAGTGGGTAACTCTGGAAGAAGAGATCATTGCATTGGACAAATCTCTTCCATGGGTTAAACCCCAGCTTAGACCGGAGAAAAGAGATCTAACATTATTTACATTATCAACTCTAAAGATATGGGATAAGATCTTGAAAAGGGGAGGCCTATCAGCATTAATAGGACCATTGACTCCATTATTTTTGAAACCAGAATTTCCTCCAGCATTAGAGGTTAATGATTTTCTCAACAGGAAAAGGATTGAAAATGTAAGGATAGTCTAGGCCCTAGTGGATGGCAAGCTCCCTTGATTGCATGAACTGGAACCTGAACCTGAACATAAATGGATGCAATTTCAACAGTTAAATACATATATTAGGACTAAGATACAATCTTCCTTAGTTGACAGGCAACTAACCATTTTTGCACAATTATTAATAAAGGGACAAAGACCGACTCATAATTTGTCAACTATATATAAGCTCTTACTTCCTATGGAATCTCTTAATGAGTTAATGTGAATGAAAAAATGGGAGAATGAAATAGGGAGCTTGATCCTACTGGTGGAGTGGGATAGGGCATTTTCTTTGGTACATGAAACCTCAATAGCGATAAGAAATCAAGAAAGGAATTATAAAATCATTATGAGATGGTATAGGACCCCGGTGGATTTACATAAAATAAATGGAGACAATGCAGATATATGTTGGAGATGCTTTAAGGAAAGAGGGACTATGACACATATATGGCATAACTGCAATAGTGAAGGATTTCTGGGATAAAATTTATTGAAAGATAGCTGGCTCTGAGATACAGTCAAGTGTAAATTTCTCAATATTAACTATTATTCCAGGAGCTAGAAAAACAATCAAGACAGATATCCTTCACCATATAATAACAGCAGCCAAGACAATAATAGCTTGAAATTGGCGGCAAGTAAAAAGTCCCACAGTGGCAGAATGGGTTTGTGAAATGAGGGAAATACAGCAAATAGAGATTATGATAAGTATTGAGGAGAAAATGAATACCCAAAACTCAGAAATATGGAAAAAATGGGAAGAGTTTATATTTATAATAATATTATAATAATTTATGAATACGGGGTACCTAGGAGTGAGCATGTGTGAGTGAGTGCTCCACCCCCCCTCCGTGTTCCCGGGCTGATCCCACAAGCAACCAGCTGAACTGCAGATCAGCGTGTGTGAGTGAGTGCCCCACCATCCTCTTTGTTCCCGGGCTTCCACAAGCAACCAGCTGAGCGGCTGCCCAGCTGAATATGACAACTCGCAGACAAGCCGCACTACAGCCAGCGGGAAGGGGGCGGAGCTCGATGGACGGCATCCGAGCTTACTTGTCACCCCATGCCCCAGAGCACGGAGAGGGATGACAAGCAGGGAGACAGGACGCAAGGAAGCACAGTGGAGCTAACGTCACCGGCGGCATGGAGAAAATGGAGGGGGGATCCCGACAAAGAAACCCGATACCCAGGCGACAGGAGAAGGTCCCGCAGTGTACGGTAGGAGATCACCTACAGTAGGCAGGGGGAGGAAAACCCTCTGAACAAAGCTCCCCAGGTGGTGGACGGAGCCCCAGGAAGAATGGGGAGGAAGTGGGGGCCAAGGAACAGGGTCAATTAAACCCCGGAGTAGGAAACCCATTAGCGGACATTGACCAAGGTGTACTGGACCATTTGGAGGCTAATGGGGGGACATTAGAGGCCATTCAAGGTACAGAGACTGTGTTGGCGACAGGAGGGGAAGCCCCAGCTTCTAATATAGATGAAATTGCTATACAGGGCTCCCAAACAGCAGCAGAAGCGGACCCCGGTCAGTGCTTGCCTGAATATAATCAGGTGTTAATGTTTAACCAGATGAGCCCCAAAAACGTGGACAAGAGGTCTCAGGGATCAAATGGACAGAAGGCGGACTCGGAGAGGGACATCTGGGAACTATTGAGGGCCCTCCCCAGTAAAAATGACATTCGACAACTGATTAGCGCAGTGGAACAGTCATGCCTGCAAGCAGTGGAAAGTTTAAAGGAGGACATTAGGGATCTGAGGGCATAGAGTAGAGAAAGTGGAAAACGAACAAGAGACCATAGTACATGCAGTGGCAGACGTTCAAGACACCTTTAAAAAGTATGAGGAGGTATTAAATTCTTACAGGGACCAGTTGGATGATTATGAAAAAAGGGACAGAAGACAGAACATTTGTATAAAAGGACTGCCTGAATCAATTCCAATGTTAGAATTAGTCCCAATAGCTCAAAAAATTTTCGGACAGATTATGGGTAGGGATGAGTCGAACACCCCCCTGTTCGGTTTGCACCAGAACATGCGAACAGGAAAAAAGTTTGTCCGAACACGTGAACACCGTTAAAGTCTATGGGAAACGAACATGAATAATCAAAAGTGCTAATTTTAAAGGCTAATATGCAAGTTATTGTCATAAAAAGTGTTTGGGGACCTGGGTCCTGTCCCAGGGGACATGGATCAATGCAAAAAAAGTTTTAAAAAGGGCCGTTTTTTCAGGAGCAGTGATTTTAATAATGCTTAAAGTCAAACAATAAAAGTGTAATATCCCTTTAAATTTCATACCTGGGGAGTGTCTATAGTATGCCTGTAAAGGGGCGCATGTTTCCTGTGTTTAGAACAATCTGACAGAAAAATGACATTTTGAAGGAAAAAACCCATTTAAAACTACCCGCGGCTATTGCATTGCCGACAATACACATAGAAGTTCATTGATAAAAACGGCATGGGAATTCCCCAAAGGGGAACCCCGAACCAAAATTAAAAAAAAAAAATGACAGGAGAGTCCCCCTAAATTCCATACCAGGCCCTTCAGGTCTGGTATGGATATTAGGGGAACCCCGGCCAAAATTTAAAAAAAAATGACGTGGGGTTCCCCCTAAATTCCATACCAGACCCTTCAGGTCTGGTATGGATTTTAAGGGGAACCCCGCGCCAAAAAAACAAAAAAAAACGGCGTGGGGTCCCCCAAAAATCCATACCAGACCCTTATCCGAGCACGCAACCTGGCAGGCCGCAGGAAAAGAGGGGGGGACGAGAGTGCGCCCCCCCCTCCTGAACCGTACCAGGCCACATGCCCTCAACATTGGGAGGGTGCATTGGGGTAGCCCCCAAAACACCTTGTCCCCATGTTGATGAGGACAAGGGCCTCATCCCCACAACCCCAGTGACCCCGCCCCCCTCTGACGCACGGGACATGACGGGACTTCCCTGTGGCATTCCCCGTGACGTCACAGGTAAGTCCCGTCAAGTCACCGTGCGTCAGAGGGGGCGGGGTCACCGGGTGGTCCCGCCCCCGTCATTTAAGAATTGTCAGACGAGGAGCGCTGTCACACAGCGGGAGCCTCCCTCCATGCCAGCATGGGTGCGGAGCGGCCCGGAGAAGAAAATGAAGAAGAGAAGAAAAGAAGAAGAGAAGAGCGGGAGCCTCCCCCCCATGCCATGGGTGCGGAGCGGCCCGAGGAGAAAAAGATAGAAGACGCCGCGGAGGAAATGCTGGACGACAACGCCGGAGGAAGAACCAGAAGAGCCAGAAGAACCAGAAGATGAAGGATGATAGAAGAAAGAAGAAGCATTTAAATAAAGGAATTGTCAAAAACTGTCTCTTGTCATTTTTAACATTTTTGACAGTTTTTTAGTGAAATGGTAGGGGTAAGTACCCCCTTACCATTTCACACAGGGGGGGGGCGGGATCTGGGGATCTCCTTGTTAAAGGGGGCTTCCAGATTCCGATAAGCCCCCCGCCCGCAGACCCCCACAACCACCGGTCAGGGTTGTGGGGATGAGGCCCTTGTCCTCATCAACATGGGGACAAAGTGTTTTGGGGGCTACCCCAAAGCACCCTCCCAATGTTGAGGGCATGTGGCCTGGTATGGTTCAGGAGGGGGGGGCGCACTCTCATCCCCCCCTCTTTTCCTGCAGCCTGCCAGGTTGCGTGCTCGGATAAGGGTCTGGTATGGATCTTTGGGGGGACCCCACCCCGTTTTTTTTTTTTTTTTTTGGCGCGGGGTTCCCCTTAAAATCCATACCAGACCTGAAGGGTCTGGTATGGAATTTAGGGGGAACCCCACATCATTTTTTTTTTTAAATTTTGGTTCGGGGTTCCCCTTTGGGGAATTCCCATGCCGTTTTTATCAATGAACTTCTATGTGTATTGTCGGCAATGCAATAGCCGCGGGTAGTTTTAAATGGGTTTTTTCCTTCAAAATGTCATTTTGCTGTCAGACTGTTCTAAACACAGGAAACATGCACCCCTTTACAGGCATACTATAGACACCCCCCAGGTACGAAATTTAAAGAGATATTACACTTTTATTGTTTGACTTTAAGCATTATTAAAATCACTGCTCCTGAAAAAAAGGCAGTTTTTAGAACTTTTTTTTGCATTGATACATGTCCCCTGGGGCAGGACCCAGGTCCCCAAACACTTTTTATGACAATAACTTGCATATTAGCCTTTAAAATTAGCACTTTTGATTTCTCCCATAGACTTTTAAAGGCTGTTCCGCGGCATTCGAATTTGCCGCGAACACCCCAAATTGTTCGCTGTTCTGCGAACTTGCGAACAGCCAATGTTCGAGTCGAAAATGAGTTCGACTCGAACTCGAAGCTCATCCCTAATTATGGGGGACCAAGCACCGGAAGCCATAGATATAGACCGAATACACCGGGTTCCACCCCACAATACAAAGGCTGGGACAGCAAGAGATGTTATTTGTAAAGTGCATAAGTATGCAGTAAAAGAGAACATAATGAGGATGGTCCGTAGTAAGCCTATGATCGTGTTTGAAGGTTTAAATATAGCACTGTACCCAGATATATCACGTCGGACTCTTTATAAGCGACAGTCAGTCCAACCCCTGTTAGAAGCCCTACGAGTGGCGGAGATTAAATATCGGTGGGGGTACCCATTTAGTTTGATAGCCTCCAGGAACGGGAAAACAGCAATATTACGAACTAAAGATGACCTAGAATCATTTGTGGGGAAATTGGACCTCCCTATGGTAGATTTTACAGATTAGAGAATACATTTTTCAGGGCCCCCCCTACAGCGGTATGAGCAGTGGCAAGAAATACCGGCAAAAGCCAATACGGGCATGGCCCAAAGAAGACCCAGATAGTTGATAAAAGGACTAAGTAGAGGAGGGGATCTGTATAGAATTGAAGTTTTGTGGTTTTCTTCTTTTTTTTTTCTCTTCTTTTTTTCTTCTTTTTTTTTCACCTAGGAAAGGAATTGTAAGCAAATACCCGGGAGGAGGGGGGAATGAGGGTGTATGGTGGGAAATGGTGACCATTTTTTGGTCAATAGGTCAGTCCCGATTGAGGGGATTAGTTAACCTGCTAAAAGCAGGGAAGGGAGGTGACCGGTGCATAAGAGGTGTTTATTTGCACAGGCCCCCTACCCGATATGAAGATACACTCCAGGAGGGAGGTTGTCAGGAAATGTTCCATCCGCTGGTAAGACCTGTTATTTGGCATGCAGTACTGAGGCCCACCAGCAGGTGTCTCCTGGCAGTTTGGAACTGTCAGGAGAGCTTTTCCCTGTTTATAATATATCATCTTTGGGCCGCAGTACTGGCGTCCACCAGCGGATGGATCCTGGCAGTGTGGAGCAGACAGTACCTCCTACAATCAGGTGTCACTTGAGGCCAATCGTAGGCCTATAAATACCCGGCAAACATTTACATGTTTGCCTTGACTTCGTCATTGCCTCCTGACCCGCAAGCTATCTGATCCTGTAACCTGTGCCCTGAACCTGTGCCCTGAACCTGTGCCCTGAACCTGTGCCCTGATCCTGTCCCCTGGTCCTGTCTCCCTGTCTGGGACCCTATCCTGTCCCACCTGTTACCCTGCATCCCTGCCTGCAGCCTGACCCATCCATCCTCTCCCTGTCCTGTGTTCCATACCCCATCTGCCGATCTCCCTGTGTATGACCCTGGCCTGGCTAACGTGTTTGATTTTGGTACTTCCTTTTGGCTGTATATATTATCTGTTGTCTGTGGGTTTTCTGTTGGTTGGTTGGTTGGTTGAGCACTATTTGTATTTGGGGTGTTTACTTATTTATATCACTTATTTTAATTAAACATTATTCTTATTCACTTTTACATGTGTTTTGGTTTCCTCTTGGCAGTCCACACAATCTGGTCACACCTGTTCCTAACAGTAAGTCAAGGCCATCCCTGACCAGAAGTGGCTGCACAGGGGAACCATTTTGATTCGGTCGGTTGCAACCATGAATGCCGATGAGATTATTTATTTTTCTCTGCTTGCATCTGAAAGTGGTGATTATTGCCGCCAGGCTTTGAAAGGATGGTCTAGTGACCAGTTGTTTGCCACTATACGTCTGGCTCACTCCCTGGTCGATCAGGGTTATATATTGTTTGGGGAGGTGCAGCCTTTGATCAAGCTATGTACTGAGCTGGCCCTGCCCTGTATTCCAAAGGGCCGTGATGATTTCACTCCTCCTTTTGATATGAACCAGGTTGTATCACTAGTTTGGCTTTTTGAAGATGATCCAGACGATTTTTGTGAGCACTATTCAGTCTGTTCCTCACAGGTGATTGCTGAGTGCATTGTGTCTGCTCAGTCTTTTGTCAGACAGGGAGACTTAAAAGCACAGTTTGTACAACCTATACTTTCAGCATGGTCTGACATGATGCAAGCAGCTCCAGTCAAACAAATCACCTCTGCCACCAAACACCAACCTACCCAAATGTATGTTTCCCCATCACCCATGTCAACCGCAGTTGCAGCTCAGTATACGCTGCTGCCAAACAAATACTCATATCCAGTCTCTGCTCCCTGTACCTATCCTGCATTCAACCCACCTGTCTCTTCCCTGCTGCCTGCAAACCCACACGAACTTCCTCCAGCCACTGTTACCTCTTCCCTGCCATATCCCAATCCTCCTCTCCAGTCTGCTGCACCCCTCACCTACAGATCTTCAGTAGTTAAGCCCAAGAAGAAACGGAAGTTCTTCCCCACTCACACAATCCTGCCAGTAACCCAACCTGCTCCCAATTTGCAGTCTGATGTTCCAGCCTTCCAGTCTGATGTTCCAGCCTTCCAGTCTGATGTTCCAGCCTTCCAGTCTGATGTTCCAGCTTTGCAGTCTGATGTTCCAGCTTTGCAGTCTGATGTTCCAGCTTTCCAGCCTGGTGTCCCGGTGTCTGCCCTCCAGCCTGATGTCCCGGTGCCTGCCCTCCAGCCTGATGTCCCCGTGCCTGCCCTCCAGCCTGATGTCCCCGTGCCTGCCCTCCAGCCTGATGTCCCGGTGTCTGCCCTCCAGCCTGATGTCCCGGTGTCTGCCCTCCAGCCTGATGTCCCGGTGTCTGCCCTCCAGCCTGATGTCCCGGTGTCTGCCCTCCAGCCTGATGTCCCGGTGTCTGCCCTCCAGCCTGATGTCCCGGTGTCTGCCCTCCAGCCTGATGTCCCGGTGTCTGCCCTCCAGCCTGATGTCCCGGTGTCTGCCCTCCAGCCTGATGTCCCGGTGTCTGCCCTCCAGCCTGATGTCCCGGTGTCTGCCTCCAGCCTGATGTCCCGGTGTCTGCCCTCCAGCCTGATGTCCCGGTGTCTGCCCTCCAGCTTGATGAGGCCGCTGCCCAGCTTGAAGTGCCCGAGCCCGCCGCCCAGCTTGAAGTGCCCGAGCCCGCCGCCCAGCTTGAAGTGCCCGAGCCAGCTGCCCAGCTTGAAGTGCCTGAGCCAGCTGCCCAGCTTGAAGTGCCTGAGCCAGCTGCCCAGCTTGAAGTGCCTGAGCCAGCTGCCCAGCTTGAAGTGCCCATGCCAGCTGCCCAGCTTGAAGTGCCCATGCCAGCTGCCCAGCTTGAAGTGCCCATGCCAGCTGCCCAGCTTGAAGTGCCCATGCCAGCTGCCCAGCTTGAAGTGCCCATGCCAGCTGCCCAGCTTGGAGTGTTCCTGTCCGCTGCCCAGCCTGGAGTGTTCCTGTCCGCTGCCCAGCCTGATGTGCCCACTGCCCAGCTGGACACCATGGACTTTCCCCAGCAACGGCTAGTTAGAGCGCCCGGAGGTCGCTCCTTTGAGAGGGGGTACTGTCAGGAAATGTTCCATCCGCTGGTAAGACCTGTTATTTGGCATGCAGTACTGAGGCCCACCAGCAGGTGTCTCCTGGCAGTTTGGAACTGTCAGGAGAGCTTTTCTCTGTTTATAATATATCATCTTTGGGCCGCAGTACTGGTGTCCACCAGCGGATGGATCCTGGCAGTGTGGAGCAGACAGTACCTCCTACAATCAGGTGTCACTTGAGGCCAATCGTAGGCCTATAAATACCCGGCAAACATTTACATGTTTGCCTTGACTTCGTCATTGCCTCCTGACCCGCAAGCTATCTGATCCTGTAACCTGTGCCCTGAACCTGTGCCCTGAACCTGTGCCCTGAACCTGTGCCCTGATCCTGTCCCCTGGTCCTGTCTCCCTGTCTGGGACCCTATCCTGTCCCACCTGTTACCCTGCATCCCTGCCTGCAGCCTGACCCATCCATCCTCTCCCTGTCCTGTGTTCCATACCCCATCTGCCGATCTCCCTGTGTATGACCCTGGCCTGGCTAACGTGTTTGATTCTGGTACTTCCTTTTGGCTGTATATATTATCTGTTGTCTGTGGGTTTTCTGTTGGTTGGTTGGTTGAGCACTATTTGTATTTGGGGTGTTTACTTATTTATATCACTTATTTTAAATAAACATTATTCTTATACACTTTTACATGTGTTTTGGTTTCCTCTTGGCAGTCCACACAATCTGGTCACACCTGTTCCTAACAGAGGTTTTTGGTATGAAAGAGGATTATGCAAGGTGTTTTTTTATGGTATATATGAAGAGTTTTTCTTTTTTTATTGTGGTTTTGTGTTTAATGTTGAGTGTTTTAGTGGTAATTGGGTAGGTAGGATCAGCGGGAAGGAAGACAGAGAACAGGGTCAAGGGGACAATATCAAGGGATTGGTATGGGGAGTCCTAAGGATAATTTAAAAAAAGGCTGCCATAGTGAAAACTTTATCTTACAATGTAAGGGGGTTGCGCACACCGAATAAGAGAGAGCGCCTTTGGGTGGAATTGCAACATCATGGAGCAGATGTAGTCTTCTTACAAGAGACCCACTTTAGGGGTAGTTCCATCCCCAGTTTACCCCAGAATATAATGAATCAATGGTACCCTGCAGTGTCACCAATTGCAAGGGCAAGAGGAGTCACAATTGCTTTTAAGAAGTCTTGCCTATGGAAAACAGAGACCCTGCAAAGTGATCCAGAGGGACGTTTTCTATTTGTGAAGGGCACACTGCATGGTGTACAATATACGTTCGCATTGATATATGCACCAAATGAAGGGTCTGTTAATTTTCTGGTTAGAACATTTAGAAAATTGGAAGAATTTAGAGAAGGATGTTTAATGGTGGGCGGGGATTTCAACCTGGTGCTGGATCCAAGTATGGATACATCAACGGGTAGAACTGCCCTGTCCTTCAGAGCCATAAAGCAGGTCAAGCAAATTCTACATTCCCAACACCTTGTAGACAGCTGGTGTGTACTGCATACAGGAATTAAAGACTTTAGTTACTACTCTAAAACACATGATATTTACTCGCGGTTGGACCTTTTCTTGGTGGACCAATGTTATTTGGAGAACGTCCTCGCGAGTACAATTGAATCCATAACTATGTCAGATCATGCCCCAATAACCCTGTCCTTCTGTCCAATTCAAATGGGTCGTTTAGAGCGAAAGTGGCACTTGAATGAGTCATTATTATAAGGAGGAAATAGTGGAGAAGCTAGATATTAAAATAAAAGAATATTTTGAAATAAATAAGACAGAGGAAGTGTCAGACCAAGTGGTGTGGGAGGCCCATAAAACAGTAATAAGAGGGGATTTGATAGTTTATGGATCATATATAAAGAAAGAAGGTAAAAGAGAGATAAAGGAACTACTAGAGAAGATTAATGCTCTGGAGGCGAAACATAAGAAAAATCTCGACCCCGTAGATAGTAGGCACTTGGAGAGCTTATGAGCAGAGCTCTCACAGTGTCTAGAGGGAAGAGTAAAGAATAAAACCAGGTTTTTTGTGAATAGGGCATACGAACAGGGAAATAAGTATGGACGGTTATTGGCTAAACAACTTAGAATTTGGTAAATTTTATGAGGCATTATATAATACCTTCAAGACAGATCCACGAGGAGCAGGGGATGGAGAGAGATATGGTAGGAAAGAGATATGGGAGTATATTGAAGAAGCATCAATGCCCACGCTACCTAAAACAATTATAGACGAAATTGAGCGTCCAATTACAGTAGAGGAGTTGAGTAGAGCGATAGCAACCCTGCCACTTGGAAAGAGCCCAGGGCCGGATGGGCTGACAAATTTATACTATAAAAAATTTCTTCCAGTATTAGTAAAACCACTCTGTAACTATTTCAATTCAATTAACACTTTTGGCGTACCTAACGGTATTGCCAAAAGGGGGAAAAGACCCCCAAATCTGTGCAAACTACAGGCCTATCTCCCTACTCAACTCGGATACAAAACTGTTAGCAAAGATCCTAGCCTTGAGGCTTCAAGAGTATATTGGAGACTTAGTTCGTCTGGACCAGACGGGGTTCATGAGGCGAGGGATAATACTATTCGTGCGCTTCACGTTCTCCATTGGACGCAGTATGGCCTGGAGAGGGCCCCAAGCTGTCAATGGATGCCGAAATGGCGTTTGACAGGGTGAATTGGGGCTTTATGAGAGAAGTATTGAGGAGGGTAGAAAGAAGAAAAACAATAAATAATTGCGCTTCAAAAACCTTTGAAATAAATGACATAAAGCTGCGATGTCCTAGATTGTGACACAAACACAACAAAAGTGAGAGAGAAAAAAATATTGACTCGGGCTTAGCAAACTGGTGAATATGTGGCTAAGAGATGCCACACCAAAAAAACTGAATACAATATATACATGAATGAAATGTTGTACCAAACTATAACACACACAATATAGGAAAGTATAGGGGAATACATAAGCCCCTCTGGTGAACAGTGCGGTAATGTAACACAAACAGTGCAATCAAACTTCAAAATGAGTCCATGTGTGATGGATGTAAACCAGGGAGTAGATCATTAAGGTCCATATGGAAAGAAAACCAAAAAAATGATAGACAGCCCCAGGTGATTCAAATATGTAAGGTCATAAATGTGTGGGTCCACCACCAAAAGAGGGAGCCTGGCCGATTACCAGAACCCCATGACCCCCCGTTACAGAGGGTCTAGATGGGCTTTGAGATCCTGCTAGTCCAGAACTCCCAGGAGTGAGGGTAGAAACTGGAAGGACGTCAAGGACTGTGATGGAAATGGATGGATCCACAAGGAGGCTCAGCTCTCAGCATAGTGTAGTCATCATGGGAAGAAAGAAAGGGAGGGCTCCCATAGTGTAAAATCAAAAGGTAATTTATTGAAGTAAAAAACATAAACACTCACATGTAGGTATGGAAATCATCATCAATAGAAGAACAACCTGTGGCACCGGCCGGATGACCACAGATAGCCCGTCCTGCTGGTATACAGCGACAATGGGAGGTGGCGCGATGATGCCGCTCAGCCCTATGCTGCGTTTCGCAAAAAAATTGCTTCTTCCAGGGGCACGAGCTGCTCATTGCATTACCTCCCTTAAATAATAAAACATAAGCCTCACTCTGGGGTCACCCAGGCCCGTATCCGCATTAGCCTAAAGCGCACCTGATATCAATTCGCAGACGCACCGGGACTCTACTTCCGCACTAGCCTGGAACGCATAAGACCACGGCACTAGCGCGCATGCGCGCCCCAGGGCTCGGTCAGCATCTCCCGATATTGAATCAAATGATTGGTTCAGCGGCCTATGTCTATCCCTCTCATGTATTACATATTCAGGATGCCAAAGGTGAGCGCGGTGACAGTGAAAAGCAAATTGCCAATAGTAAATGTGAAATGAGGTTGACTAATACTATAGATATAAGGACCTGTGGCCCCAACCATCAGAACTAATAAAGAAGTCCATCACCCATATTGAACGATCACCCACAGAGGCGATCGTTACCCGCGATATATTGCATTGACTATAGTTGCCCAATAAAGCGGGGGGAGTGTATGCCCTCTAGATGTGAGCTACATCAAACCAGGTGCGTCAAATAAATAGATGCATCAAATTTGAACCAGCAACATATAAAACCCGAATATACACTGTTGAATGGCCTGAGTGGTGACACACAAAGGCCAAAATCGAGGGAAAGCATCATAGGGGGACATGAAAAATAAATGATGCAATGCGACCCCTAGCGGCCTTCCTAAAAATGCACGCACACTATTGTCTTGTTGTAAACAGTCAGGCTGCGGTATAGGTGTGCACACATAATGATTAAATAAAAATAAAGGTAAAAAACAAAATGAACAATAAAAACAAATAAATGAAGTTAAAATGCTAACTAGTATAGTGTGTTTAAGCACCTATAACTATGACCATCAAATGTAGTCCAAACTAACGCATACACCTAATGGTCACACATGCACCAAATGGTCATGTTAACATAAGGTGCATGGTTGGACTAAAGGAGTCATGCACTTAAGAATAGTATTACCCCAAGTTGGATATGTCAAAAAAGGGGGGCCGACCCACCTAATTTTAGACTATTTTCTAGTCTTGAACCATATTGGACATGTCTGGTGACACATGAAGGCCAGATCCAAAAATTGTGTCATAAGGGGACACAAAAAATGTGTAATGGTAAAAAATTATGATGAACATTAATCGCAGGGCTTATCCGGTGCTCCGGGCGTGGGGATCCAGAGAAAAGAAACAATAAATTATACACAAAAAAATTGTTTAAACTGTGGGTAAAAACCATCCTCAACATCATCCCATGAACTAGGCGTTATTGATAAAGGCATTAATTTCTGTATCGACATTCATGCCATACGGCACGTAACTTTTGACCCTATATATCCAAGACATCTCCAACTTGGAAATTTCCCAGACAAGTGAGCTGCCTCGCAAATGGGGTTTATATTTATCTATGCCCACAAATAATGTCTTAGAGGGATCTCTATCATGAAATTGGTCATAGTGTCTGGAAACGGGATGTTTATCATACCCTCTTCTGATGTTTCCTATGTGTTCGTTTAAACAGACACGTAGGGCCCTTTTGGTCCTCCCTATATATTGGAGCCCGCAAGGGCATTGCAAGAGATAGACCACCCCTTCAGAGCCACAAGTAATGAATGGTTCAATGTCATGTGAACACCCAGTGCTAGTGGATAAGAAAGTCGTGATGCGTCTGGATCTATTCACATTTAAAGAACACACCTGACATCTCCCGCATTTGTAGAACCCCGTCAGATTTTGAAGAAAGGATCTATTTTCCCCTGGGGGGTCTTGGACTGTGGGTGCTATCTTATTACCCAAGGAGGCTGCTCCCTTAAATATCACCCTAGGTCTTGTTGGTAAGGTGGCATTGAGAGTCGAGTCACTACTGAGAACATGCCAATGTTTTTGTATTAGCTGTTTAATGGCCCGATGTTGCACTGAATAGGTGGTGACAAACGGTACAGTGTCCAGAACCTCATTCCTAGGTCTGGGGGCCTCAGTCAGCAAAGCTGCTCTATCCCTGTCCCTTGCCGATTTCACGGCCTGGGAAAGGGAAAGGCGATCATAGCCTTTCTCCAGGAATCTTTCCATCAGAATAGATGCCTGATGATCGAAAGTGGCTATGTTTGAACAATTCCGCCTAAGGCGCAAAAATTGTCCATATGGATTGGCTTTCAGCCAGGGTTCGTGATGGCAGCTATCAACAGAAATATAGGAATTTCTGTCGGTTGCCTTAAAGTATGTAGATGTCACGAACTGTCCTTCCATGATACGAATCTCCAGGTCAAGGAAGTGGATAGTTTCTTGACTGGCTTCAAAGTTAAACCTGATACCTCTGCTATTGGCATTAAGATTGTTCATAAAATCATGGAGTTCAGCTTCTCCTCCATCCCATAGGAGGAGGACGTCGTCAATGTATCTAGCCCATAGGACCACCTCGGGTCTCCTAGGAGCATCGAAGACGTCCTCCTCCCACTTGGCCATGAAAATATTAGCCAGGCTCGGAGCGTATTTGGCTCCCATGGCCACACCATGGTCTTGCCCGTAAAACTGATGTTCAAACTAAAGGTAACTATGGCTCGCAGAATATTGCAAGAGATCCATTATGAATTGGATTTGTACCGGGGGTAGGTTGGAATCTCGATTAAGAAATAATTCCACCGCCTGTAGACCCAAGTGGTGGGGAATGATGGTATAAATGGATGAGACATCCGCGGTCACCATCCAGAGGCCCTCACTAGGAGTAATATTGGAGAGTGTGTTAATAACCTGCTTGGTGTCCTTAATGAATGATGGAATCTTCCCCACCAACGATTGTAGAAAAAAAATCGATGTACTTGCCCACCCGGGACATAATGACATATATAAAAAAAATAAAATAATTAAAATAAGAAATAAGATTAAAAAACAAAATGGGCACTTTTGATTTTTCCAGTTCGGGTCCCATAGTCTTCAATGGAGTTTGTACTCAGAGTCTCATGTAATCGTATTGGAAAGGTCTGAGTGGAAACGGGAAAAGTGACCTGGGGTGTGCCGAAAGTCACATGGTCAGTATGCCTAAAAGGGGGCAAAAATAAGACAGTAGTATGAGCTAGCAAAAGATTGATGAAAAGTAACCGTATGTGACATTGAGCAGCCAAACCGCATGAACGCCCATGACATCTCCACAAGTGAATCCGGGACTTATCCGGAGATGCATGCTGAATTTCACCTACCTAACTACTCCCCAACGTGAAACACGGATCCCTTGGAGAGAAGCAGCAGAAACTGCACCTATCCAAAAAGAATGGCCAACCTAGGTATGGGAGCAGGATATGGCAATGTTTTATGCACTGCGCTAGTGAAGAAGGGAGCACCAACGACAAGCAAAGTGGCCCGTCCCTGGGTACTTCCGCTGATGCCACCATGAGTCGATCTAGGACTGTGACCGGGAGCCAGCTTGTGGTAAGCTTGAGCTGAGAGTGGCAAAAGGCAATGAACGCAAGTAGATATAGAATGTATGTAACAAATAGAACCTAGGACACTGAGACGGAAAAACCTGGAAGGTATACCAGGCCGTGTAACCAGTCTTCCTAGGCTTAAATTGACAATGACTTGTAGACCAAGCTTCAATTGTAGCACGAAAGCCAGGACGTTTTAGCACAGGGGTGCATGGCTCGGACCTGCTGGAAAATCGGGTAACTAAAATGAGACAGAACATCTGCTGCTGTAAACACTACCTTACTGATGAACCTATAGTAATCGAAAAATGGAACTGAAAGGGCAGCCAAATCAGCCTACATACAACAAAGAGTAAAGACCTGGAACTGTTTGACACCACCTGAGGTAGACTGATTGTCCATGCGATCACAGGCCCAACCATCTCCCCTTGCCATCCGAGGGACGTGGGCACAGAGGAAAATGACGTTAGTTCCCGTTGAACAGCGGGACCCTTTTTTAAAACTATGATGAGGAGGAAATCGCCCACACAGTGGATAACTACCTGACAGCATACTACATGGGAGAGCCATGTACAGAACCCCTAACTGAAGCCGGATGGATGGAGGCAAAGTCTTCAATATCTGCTGCTGGTGAGATGACCTATGCAAACGAGAACAAACACTGTCATAAACAAGAGTTAACCAAATGAATCCCAACCTACCTTAAGAAAAAGTAAAATCTCATGCTTTCCTTACTGCTACTGATATGAAGGTGACCGAGAATAAATGACAAAGTAACCGTTATGCAGGACTGAAAATGTGACACTCTCCAGAAACTAGCAAGGCCGAGATACCTGAGGCATGTGAGGCAGATTAAAAACATAAATCAGGCCTATGCAACCTGAAGACGTGTCAGGCAAGAGACATGAGAAGTGTTATGTCATGACGTATGCACTCGTGACAAGACATGTGAGAAACAGATGAGGAGATTTGCCACTATACGAGCCAATTAAAAATAATTGTCTCAAACCTTTGGAACCCAAGAATGTAATAAGTAACCCTGCTGAGGAGCGTTGCCGTGAGATCTAATGTGTAGATATGAACCTGACTTGTGTATGAAATGATAATGAAAGGAATGTACGTACCAGTCTCAAGAAACTAGCCAAGCTAAGTTACCTGAGGCACACCAGGCAAATTAAAAAAGTAAACTCAGGCCTATCCAACCTGAAGACATGTCAGGCAAGTGATACTAGTAGTGAGATGTCATGACGTATGAACTTGTGACATGGTCATGAGCGAACGGATGAGGAGACTTGCCACTATACAAGCCAATTAGAAACGATTATCTCAATTCTTTGGCACCCATAACGTGATAGGTAACCTATACAGTGGAGTGTTGCTGAGAGACCTAAGGTGTAGATGAACCTGACTCATGAATAAAATGAAAATAAGAAATGTACGTTGTGACGGACTGAAAACGTACCAGTCTCAAGAAACTAGCCAAGCTGAGGCACATCAGGCAAATTAAAACGTAAACTCAGGCCTATGCAACTTGAAGACGTGTCAGGCAAGTGAAACGAGTAGTGAGATGTCATGACGTATGAACTTGTGACGTGGTTACAATGAACCTGAAAACATGTCAGGCAAGTGAAAACTTATTGAACAGAAATCGAGATGTAACACGGATGAGGAGACTTGCCACTACACAAGCCAATTAAAAATGACCAACTCAATCCGTGCGAACCTGAAACGGGGATGACCGGTGGGGGGATGGAGGGGAATCGGATGATGGAGCAGCGCTCCGTAGTGGGGTGAGAAAATAAAGATTTACCGAGGGTGGAGGAGCCGGCTCTGGAGACCGAGGCTGGGTGCTGCCCAACTGATCGAACCATTCACCTGACCTGACCTGTGTGTGAAAAGGCAGGCAGCACCCACTTGAGAATCCCACCCGCATAAACCGCAGGCGTGAGTGCCTACAGAAACAATATAAACCTGCTGCAGCCCAACCCGAGCTGCCATCACGCTGAACAAAAATCGGAAGTGCCGAAACCGGAAGTGACGACGGAGCCACCACTGCAACACGAGAGACACCGTCGACAGGCAAGGAGGAAGGAGGGAGGGTTTAAATACATCCCGACTCCTCCTACAAAATCAGGCTGCCCTGCGGTCAGCCTTCCATTTGTTATTCGGTTCGGAACTTTCGCAATGTTCGAAAGATCTGGTGCGAACTGAACAGGGGGTTGTTTGGCCCATCCCTAGTACTATATATAGCACCAATTCTGTATATAGCAAAGGTCATAGTACTGTATATAGCACCCATACTGTAACACAGGATATAGCACTGTATATAGCACCAATACTGTATATAGTACTGCATATGATGCTGATACTGTATATAGCACAAGATAAAGTACTTTATACAGCACAGGATATAGTACTGAATATGGCCCCAATACTGTAAATAGCACAGGATATAGCACTGACATTGTAAACACAAAGTACTAGTAGCACAGTACTCTATACAACCCTCTTCCCCTAAAGACAATGTCAGCCATCTCTCACTCTCACTAAACGCCCTCACCATGGCAAAGGGCAGCTGAGAGAACACATTTTATAGTGTGTGGGTTTCAACTTAGCCCCAAACCACCACTGGCCAGAGATTAGGTTCACGACTTTGACCAATGATGACTTTTGCAATGTATTGTGTGTATGTATCACTGAACAACCTGAAAGTCTGATTCGTTTGAACAACCTAGCAGCAAATGTTCGGTCCAAACTTGTGGACTGAGCAATCAGCTCATTCCAATGGTGAGGTGGGCAACAAGGAACCCTCCACTGGAAAGTAATGAGAGATATTTCTTCTGCAGAGAAGGGGGATGCTGTTGAACCGCTAGACATTGTATAAAGGCTCAGTGAGCAATTTCTATGGAAAGACATGGACACTGTTCAGTATGTCATTTGTGTGGTGGATTGGGGGTATTATGCAATGAGGAGTCTCTGGGGAAAGGGCTATCTGTGTGCTGGTGGTGGGATCTTACTGGAGAAAAAACAATGTGTGTGCTGGAGGTGGGATCTCAATGGGGAAAGACCTATCTGGGTGCTGGGGGTGGGATCTCACTGGGGTAAGTCCTTTATGTGTATGTTGGAGGTGGGATCTCAATAAGAAAGAGCCATCTGTATGCTTGCGGTGGGATCTCACTGGAAAAAAAGCCAATGTGTGTGCTGGAGTTATGATCTGATTTCACTGTTGAAAGACCAATGTGTGTGCTGGAGGTGGAATCTCACTGGGGAAAGACCAATATGTGTTTGATTGAAGTGTGATTTCACTGATTCAGCATGCTCTGTTCAACTGTTATGGAGGAAGAATCCACAAAGGACAAACGGCAATGTGAAAGTAGAAACATCTTCTATAATTTAAGTAGTACTAAAGGCTAAACATGTTTATCTTAATGCATTCATAGAATAAGTGTAAAATGCCCCAGTACTGGTGCTACCATCCATCCCCAAATACTTACCTGGTGTCTCTCTCACACTTGTTGGGCATTCCGAGAGCCGCATTGCTCCCCAAAACTCCGGAGTTGCAGAAGGAAGAGCTGAGGGTAGCCAAATGATTGGCTCTTGCAGCTGACTGTCAATACCTGAGTGGAGGGAGCAGGGGATTAGCTTGCAAGGTGCTGTGTGCAATGGAAACACACAGCCCCAGCCAGGAGAGCGTGTGCACAGGTGTCTCTTTAGGAGTGGCTGCCTAAGGGAGACAAACAGGAGTGGGGTGCAGCGGCTGTGGAATCATCCACCCAAGGAAAAATGCAAACATTCAAGGAAGCAGACTATACACAATGAACTTTCTTGAATAAAGTAAAGTTAGGATTGAGTATGACATTAAGGAAGGATATGTACATTTGTTCTGAATAAACTGTACAGAGTTCAGTACTCATACTGTGTGTATGATGGACGTGTTCTTGTACTCACTTATACAGGTAACAGTGGAAGGAATCCACTCCAGGGAGGCTTGGAGGTTGTCACATCTCATTGAGCTGGATGTCGGATAATATCCAACGTTGCACCGTATTGTTATGGTGTCTCCCTTATTATAATACCCCTTGTCCATAAAGTGAGGGTCCACATTGTCTATAGTTGGCTGTTTACACAGAGCTGGTAAATAAGAAGATAAAAGCATATCATTATACATTATATACAGTGTGAGGAGTAAAGTAATTGTGTGTGATGGGATGTATCAGTTGATAGGACCCTTCAGTGGTATATGGACCATGGTCTGACCTCCTCATTATGGGAAATTCCTGGGATCTGTCCAGTATTCTATGAAGACAATTATTAGAACATTTATCAAGAAGCCATTAGTATGGAGCAGAATATGGAGGAGTTCTGATATTGTGGGAACCCATGACCTGCCCCCTCCTGTGACATGTAGGTTATTGAAGTGTACATTTTACTTATATATCCATCAGGTGCCATAGAAGATCCTAAAATATAATTTTATTTTCACTAGACTGGGTGTTTCTCCTTATTTTCCCAGTTTCCTTGTCACAATTTAACTTACTCAAGCTCTGTGTATTTTCAGTGAAGTCACTCTAAGGCAGGGTTTCTCAGTCAGGGGTCCTCCAGAGGTTGCTAAGGGTTCCTTGAGCAATGAGCAATCTCTGCCTCTCAGATAAGTTCCCACTGACACTATTCATCTTTTTAGCGATCTGTAAGAGGGTAATTCTTCCCAATGTCCACAAGTGTAAGGAGCATTCTTCCCACTCACAATAACAGTAATGTAACGTGAGTATCAACATTTTTAGCAGGGTTACCTGAGACCGGAAAGTTATTTCAAGGGTTCCTTTGTGTTGGAAAGGTTAAGAAAGGCCGTCTAGGGTATGATATGAAGAGTAGTGATGATTGAAGAAACCTGAGTTTGATTCGGGAACTGTTTTGTGAGCCATGCTGAAAACCTGGTAAACCCAAAAACTGTGAACCCCTAAAAAGGCTATGGGGGCAAATTCTGCTAATAAATTCTGCCAATTTGTAGGACTAATCCATAAGCTATTGTCAAGCAACAGGCATGGAAAATAAGGCACTGCCATCGGGGTGTGTACAAAAGCCAGGTTTTATCTTTCAGTACCGTACAGTAGGGATATGGGCCTTTTCACATGGCTTGGAGGGCAACATTAAAAATACACAATCCTTTAAAATACAGGCTTGGGGGGATGCCTTAAAGCTGTATGCAGTGTTAAAGAGAAGTATAATTTTTAAGGACATCACAGTGAATGCAGGTGAACTTACACTCTACACTCCCAAGCTCCACAAACTGGAATTCACTGTCATGTATCCATATAAAATACACAGCATAGGATATAGGACTATGTATATAGCACTGATATGGTACATACAGTAATACAAAAACTGTATATAGCACAGTATATAGTACTGTACATATCACTAATGCTGTAAATAGCACAGGCTATAGTACTGTAAATAGCACAGAATATACAGTAGTACTGCATATAGCACAGGATATAATACTGTATATAGCACAAGATATAATACTGTATATAGCACAGGATATAGTACTGATATTGTAAGCAGAAAGCACTAATAGCACAGTACATTATCTAACACTACTGTCACCCTAAAAGCATGTAAGCCATCCCTCACTATCACTAAACTCCCACGCCATGACCAAGGCCTGCTGAGAGAGCATCTAAGAGATCTCCAACTTGGCTTCATACCATGACTGGACAGAGGTCAGGTGTAAGGTTTTGGCCAATGACAACTTTTGCAATGCATTATGGGACATTCACCTGCAGAGTTCCCACCGAACATCCATAAAGTTCATGAATCGTCTGAACAGCGAATAACCGGTCTGAACTTAGATTTGGACAGAACATGCAGCTCATCGAGAATGGTGAGGTGGGCAAACAGGAACTGAAAAATCCTCCATTGGAAAGCAACGTTCCTTCTGTAGAGAAGGGGGATGCTGCTGAACCTCTAGACTTTGTGCACAGGCTCAGTGTGCAAGGTCTACAGAAAGACATGGACAATGTTTAATGTCATTTGTGCAGTGAAGTGTGAATTGTGTGTGAATTGTGTGTGAATTGTGTGTGAATTGTGTAACACAGTAAGGTGTTACTGAGGAGAGACCTCTCTGTGCATTGGGGAAAGACCAATGTGTACTCTGGAGGTGGGAACTTACTGGACAAAGACTCATGTGTGTGCTGGAGGTGGGATCTCGCTGGGAAAATACCAATGTGTGTGCTGGGGGTGGGATCTCACTGGGAAAAGACCAATGTGTGTGCTGGAGGTGGGATCTCACTGGGGAAAGACCAATGTGTGTACTGGGGTGGGATTTAATGAAGTACCAATGTATGTACTGGAGTGGGATCTCACTGTAGAAGGACCAACTTGTGTGCTGGAGATAGGATCTCATCGGGGAAAGACTGATACGTGTGCTGGAGGTGGGATCTCCCTGGAGAAAGACCAATGTGTATACTGGAGATGGGATTGCCCTGGGAAAAGACCAATGTGTGTGCTGGAGATGGAATATCTCCAGGAAAAGATCTATCTGTGTGTGCTGGAGGTGAGATGTCTCCAGGGAAAGACCTATTTGTGTGTTCTGGAGAAGGGATCTCAAAAAACAAAAAAGTTAGACTTTATATGACTTTAAGGTAGTTTATTTTCTTCTAAATATAGCATGCATAGTTCAGTTCCCATACCATATTCATGACGGAAGTGTCCTCTGTAGTTATACTCACCTATACAGGTAATAGTGGGAGGAGTCCACTCCTGAGAAGAGCCGGGGTTGTCACATCTCATTGTTTCAGATGATGGTAAATATCCAGGTAAACATTGTACTGCTATCCATTCTCCCTTATTATAATTCCTCTTGTTTACATAAAAACTGGACACATTTCCAAGGGTCGGTTTTTTACAGTAACCTATGAAACCGGAAGGTAAAAGCAGATCATTATACATTATATGCAGTGTGTGGAGTAAAGTGATTGTGTGTGATGGGATGGATCAGTTGATGGAACATTTCAGTGGTATAGCAGAGGTAAAGGAGAGGCAGCTGTGTGGTCCTACCACTGCTTTTCCCTGCAGGACCTGCTGGCCCCCTATGGTGCTTTTGGTGCAACCTAGTTACTGCAGAGCAATGTGGCGATTGTGCACACCTGACACTCACAGATGTGCTCGCACGGTGAGATTATTTTCCATCGGCCGCATGGAAGGGGGTGATGGTGGGACCTCCCCATTCCCTCATACCTCTGCGAGTCCATTGGTGGATTACCACCATGATGGCGCTGAATGGGCGGGGCCCCCGGAGATCAGGACTATTTAGTCCAGACTCCTGTGTGGGTTGATTGCTGTGCGTTCATCTGTGCGGACCTCCGGTTGTCCGTGTTGGTCCCTCTTTCCCCTAAGGGTAAGTTACATTGGGACGTCTATCTAGGGGTTATGTTTTCATTTTATGGTCACTGGTTTGGTTTGCTATTGATTTATAGCATTCATGCCAGCTCAATATGGTTTGGTTTGTTGCGGATAATTCTTTATATTGAACACTGTTTAGCTATGTCACATTAGTTATTATATGCACTACCAACATTCATGTACATCTATAAACTTTTTTCATGAGCTTCATACATGTGTGCAGCATTTTTGTAACACTTAGACAATATTGGCATGGCAGCTCACCTATTAATGGTATATCGGCATCACATTTGCACCTCATTACACACACACACACAGTCACTCATCTTCACTTCACTCTTTCACTCCTTTCTATGTACTGATTGTGCACTTAAGATAAGCTAGTACCACTATCACATATTCTGTAAGAAATTGCAGACTTGTCTAATGGTCCAATTTGCTTATCGTTTTTTCAACATTTCAATGTTCAGTCACTGGTTATCCAAAGACAAAAGTTTCTATACTCCTATTGATCATACATACACAGTCATCACTTTCACTTCATTTACTTTCTTTTTATATTATTGTATATTATTATTTTAGGTGCGTGGAGTTTTTTTTCCCTTCCTTGTTGGATTCCACACTGACCGCTAGGGAATTTAGTCTGTGAGCATATCACATTTTTACCATCCCCCCGCCCCTTCACAGCTCCCAGGGGGAAGAGTACTGGACCTATTGCCACGTTCTGCGGAGACAGTCTGTATGTTACCATATATACTGTACATTGGAGTCTACCTTTCATTTTGTAGTCTGATCACCAATTGGGTGCGAGCTGGCCAGTATTTGGAATTAATTGTAAGTTGTGGACATTCAGACATATATGTGTGTATATATATATATATATATATATATATATATATATATATATATATATTTTTTTTTTTATTTTTTTTATTTTTTTTTTTTTTTCCTCTTAATACTGTTGTTCATTGATGCATTTTCATCTCCAGATACTTTCCCATGCTTCTCCTGAAGAAGCGAGATCCATCTTGCGAAACGCGTTGAGACCAGTTGCACAGTTGCTTGAGATGGATGGTGGTATCTATATGGTGCCTCTAGGTCCCACATACTAATTTCTTTCTATTTGATTTCAATGTAGCACTAGTCATGTTAATCCAGTTACTGTGCAATGTGTGTTTTTAAATGTATGTCAATAAATTTTTCATATTTTTTATAGATGTTGTTTGAGAGGTGACTGCTGATTGGTTGCTCTGGGTTGCTGCAGTCTATATTGAGGATTACTACTCACGTTTACATTCTGGAGGATTATTCCACTCAGTGGAGTACAGCCCATTCATACATTGTACAGAGGGATAAGAATTCCGGGATTCAATCGGACATTTTACTGTCACTGTATCTCCAATTTCATAAAATGTCTTCTCTGGATCCATCATCATCATTGTGTCTTTCGGCTTCCTACACAGAGCTGTAAAGTGATTAGAAGAATGAATTACATCTGAGAGATTTGGGTGCCAATGTGAAAAATACAATTAATTTTGTTCTTTATTACATAACATATGTATCTGTAGGATGATCAGTAGGGATGAATGATCTGACAATGTATGTATCTGTAGGATGATCAGTAGGGATGAATGACCTGACAATGTATGTATCTGTAGGATGATCAGTAGGGATGAATGACCTGACAATGTATGTATTTGTAGGATGATCAGTAGGGATGAATGACCTGACAATGTATGTATCTGTAGGATGATCAGTAGGGATGAATGACCTGACAATGTATGTATCTGTAGGGTGATCAGTAGGGATGAATGACCTGACAATGTATGTATCTGTAGGATGATCAGTAGGGATGAATGACCTGACAATGTATGTATCTGTAGGAGGAACAGTAGGGATGAATGACCTGACAATGTATATATCTGTAGGAGGAACAGTAGGGATGAATGACCTGACAATGTATGTATCTGTATGAGGATCAGTAGGGATGAATGACCTGACAATGTATGTATCTGTAGGGTGATCAGTAGGGATGAATGACCTGACAATGTATGTATCTGTAGGAGGACCAGTAGGGATGAATGACCTGACAATGTATGTATCCGTAGGATGATCAGTAGGGATGAATGACCTGACAATGTATGTATCTGTAGGATGATCAGTAGGGATGAATGATCTGACATTGTATGTATCTGTAGGGTGATCAGTAGGGATGAATGACCTGACAATGTATGTATCTGTAGGATGATCAGTAGGGATGAATGACCTGACAATGTATGTATCTGTAGGATGATCAGTAGGGATGAATGACCTGACAATGTATGTTTCTGCAGGAGGATCAGTAGGGATGAATGAACTGACAATGTATGTATCTGTAGGATGATCAGTAGGGATGAATGACCTGACAATGTATGTTTCTGCAGGAGGATCAGTAGGGATGAATGACCTGACAATGTATGTATCTGTAGGGTGATCAGTAGGGATGAATGACCTGAAAATGTATGTATCTGTAGGAGGATCAGTAGGGATGAATGACCTGACAATGTATGTATCTGTAGGGTGATCAGTAGGGATGAATGACCTGACAATGTATGTATCTGTAGGGTGATCAGTAGGGATGAATGACCTGACAATGTATGTATCTGTAGGGTGATCAGTAGGGATGAATGACCTGACAATGTATGTATTTGTAGGAGGATCAGTAGGAATGAATGACCTGACACTGTACGTATCTGTAGGAGGAACAGTAGGGATGAATGACCTGACAATGTATATATCTGTAGGAGGAACAGTAGGGATGAATGACCTGACAATGTATGTATCTGTATGAGGATCAGTAGGGATGAATGACCTGACAATGTATGTATCTGTAGGGTGATCAGTAGGGATGAATGACCTGACAATGTATGTATCTGTAGGAGGACCAGTAGGGATGAATGACCTGACAATGTATGTATCCGTAGGATGATCAGTAGGGATGAATGACCTGACAATGTATGTATCTGTAGGATGATCAGTAGGGATGAATGATCTGACATTGTATGTATCTGTAGGGTGATCAGTAGGGATGAATGACCTGACAATGTATGTATCTGTAGGATGATCAGTAGGGATGAATGACCTGACAATGTATGTATCTGTAGGATGATCAGTAGGGATGAATGACCTGACAATGTATGTTTCTGCAGGAGGATCAGTAGGGATGAATGAACTGACAATGTATGTATCTGTAGGATGATCAGTAGGGATGAATGACCTGACAATGTATGTTTCTGCAGGAGGATCAGTAGGGATGAATGACCTGACAATGTATGTATCTGTAGGGTGATCAGTAGGGATGAATGACCTGAAAATGTATGTATCTGTAGGAGGATCAGTAGGGATGAATGACCTGACAATGTATGTATCTGTAGGGTGATCAGTAGGGATGAATGACCTGACAATGTATGTATCTGTAGGGTGATCAGTAGGGATGAATGACCTGACAATGTATGTATCTGTAGGGTGATCAGTAGGGATGAATGACCTGACAATGTATGTATTTGTAGGAGGATCAGTAGGAATGAATGACCTGACACTGTACGTATCTGTAGGAGGATCAGTAGGGATGAATGATCTGACAATGTATGTATCTGTAGGGTGATCGGTAAGGATGAATGACCTGACAATGTATGTATCTGTAGGGTGATCAGTAGGGATGAATGACCTGACAATGTATGTATCTGTAGGGTGATCAGTAGGGATGAATGACCTGACAATGTATGTATCTGTAGGAGGATCAGTAGGGATGAATGACCTGACAATGTATGTATCTGTAGGGTGATCAGTGGGGATGAATGACCTGACAATGTATGTATCTGTAGATGATCAGTAGGAATGAATGACCTGACAATGTATGTATCTGTAGGGTGATCAGTAGGGATGAATGACCTGACAATGTATGTATCTGTAGGGTGATCAGTAGGAATGAATGACCTGGCAATGTATATATCTGTAGGGTGATCAGTAGAGATGAATGACCTGGCAATGTATGTATCTGTAGGATGATCAGTAGGGATGAATGACCTGACAATGTATGTATCTGTAGGGTGATCAGTAGAGATGAATGACCTGGCAATGTATGTATCTGTAGGAGGATCAGTAGGGATGAATGACCTGACAATGTATGTATCTTCACCCAAGTTGGGTGAAGTTGTGGGGGTATGAAGCTCAGAGGTGGCAGCCCTAGATGTCACTGCTTGTCCTAACAGCTGGGAGAGCAACCCATCTAGTAGGGGTGGTTAGGGGAGTGCAGGTAGGCCTAGACAGTTGGTGGGATTCTATAATCAGAAGGACTGTTAGAATAATTTGTCACCAGGATCACCTTAATCAAATGGTTTCCTGTCTCCCTGGTGCCAGGGTTCGGCATGTGGTGGACCGGGTTGATAAATTGCTGGGAGGGGCTGGGCATAACCCAGCTTTCTTGGTCCACATTGGAATCAATGACAGAATATATGGAAGGTGGAGGCTCCTTAGGAACCAATTTAAAGAACTAGGCTGCAAGTTGAAGGGCAGGCCCTCCAAGGTGATATTCTCACAAATATTGCCTGTGCCATGCACAACACAGGAAGGGCAGGGGGTGATTAAAGAGCTGAATGCATGGCTAAAGACCTGGTGTAAGGAGGAGGGATTTGGGTTTTTAGAGCACTTGTCTGACTTTTCATTGGGGTGCAACCTTAATGCTAAAGATGGTTTGCACCTAAATGGAAGGGGGTCTACTGTGCTACATAGTTACATAGTTACATAGTAGGCGAGGTTCAAAAAAGACACAAGTCCATCAAGTCCAACCTACTGTATGTGTGTGATTTTATGTCAGTATTACATTGTATATCCCTGTATGTTGTGGTCGTTCAGTTGCTAATCTAATAGTTTTTTGAAATTATCGATGCTCCCCGCTGAGACCACCGCCTGTAGAAGTGAATTCCACCTCCTTACCGCTCTTACAGTAAAGAACCCTCTACGAAGTTTAAGATTAAACCACTTTTCTTCTAATTTTAGTGAATGGCCGTGTGTCTTATTAAATTCCCTTTCACAGAAAAGTTTTATCCATAATGTGGGGTCACCAGTACGGTATTTGTACATTTAAATCATATCCCCTCGCAAGTGTCTCTTCTCCGGAGAGAATAAGTTCAGTGCTCGCAACCTTTCCTCATAACTAGGATCCTCCAGACCCTTTATTAGCTTTGTTGTCCTTCTCTGGACTCTCTCCATTTCCAGTACATCCTTCCTGAGGACTGGTGCCCAGAACTGGACAGGATACTCCAGGTGTGGCCGGACCAGAGTCTTGTAGAGCGGGAGAATTATCGTTTTATCTCTGGAGTTGATCCCCTTTTTAATGCCAATATTCTGTTTGCTTTGCTTGCAGCAGCTTGGTATTGCATGCCATTGCTGAGCCTATCATCTACTAGGCCTTCCAGGTCCTTTTCCATCCTAGATTCCCCCAGAGGTTCTCCCCCCAGTGTATAGATTGCATTCATATTTTTGCCACCCAAATGCATTATTTTACATTTTTCTACATTAAACCTCATTTGCCATGTAGTTGCCCACCCCATTAATTTGTTCAGATCTTCATGCAAGGTTTCCTCATCCTGCAGAGAAGTTATTGCCCTGCTTAGCTTAGTATCGTCCACATATACAGAGATTGAACTGTTTATCCCATCCTTCAAGTCGTTTATGAATAAATTAAATAGGATTGGTCCCATCACAGAACCCTGGGGGACCCCACTTTGCACCCCGGACCATTCCGAGTACTCCCCATTTATCACTACCCACTGAACTCACCCCTGTATGTACTCACCCTATGGTCCATGCCAACGGACCTTATTTTGTACAGTAAACATTTATGGGGAACTGTATCAAATGCTTTTGCAAAATCCAATTACATCACATCTACGGGCCTTCCTTTATCTAGATGGCAACTCACCTCCTTATAGAAGGTTAATAGATTGGTTTGGCAAGAAGGATTCTTCATGAATCTATGCTGGTTACTGCTAATGATACCGTTCTCATTACTAAAATCTTGTATATCCGGTTCCTGAGCGGCGAACGCCGATGTACCTCGGCAGAATGGCACGGCTTGGCAAATGGGCGTACCCGTACATCCCTTTAAATTAGCCGCCGTGCCATTGCTTGCACGCCGGCCGGGAGCTCTGTGAGTCAGGTCGCGGGTCCCGTGGACTCGATCGCTTCGGGGATACCCGCGATCGCCTCACGGAGAGGGCGAACGGGGAGATGCTAATGTAAACAAGCATCTCCCTGTTCTGCCTAGTGACAGTATCACTGATCTTTGCTCCCTGTAATTTTTTTTTTTTTTTACCAAAAATATGTAGAAGAATACGTATCGGCCTAAACTGAGGAAAAAAAATGTTTTTTTAAATACTTTTTGGGGATATTTATTATATCAAAATGTAAAAAATAATGCATTTTTTTTCAAAATTGTCGCTATTTATTTGTTTATAGCGCAAAAAATAAAAACCACAGAGGTGATCAAATACCACCAAAAGAAAGCTCTATTTGTGGGAAAAAAAGGACGTCAATTTTGTTTTGGAGCCACGTCGCATGACCGCGCAATTGTCAGTTAAAGCGATGCAGTGCCGAATCGCAAAAAACGCACTGGTCAGGAAGGGGGTAAATTCTTCCGGGGCTGAAGTGGTTAAAGTTCCTTATAATTCCCTCAAAGAGCTTGCATACAATTGATGTTAGGCTAACTGGTCTGTAATTCCCAGGGATGTATCTTGGCCCTTTTTTAAATATTGGTGCTACAATGGCTTTTCACCAATCAGCTGGTACCATTGCAGTCAGTAGGGATGAACTTCGAGTTCGTGTCGAACTCATGTTTGACTCGAACATTGGCTGTTCGCCAGTTCGCAGAACAGCAAACAATTTGGGGTGTTCGCGGCAAATTTGAAAGCCGCAGAACACAATTAAAAATTTTTAGGGAGAAATCAAAAGTGCTAATTTAAAGGCTTATGTGCATGGTATTGTCATAAAAAGTGTTTGGGGACCTGGGTCCTGCCCCAGGGGACATGTATCAATGCAAAAAAAGTTTTAAAAACTGCCTTTTTTCGGGAGCAGTGATTTTAATAATGCTTAAAGTGAACCAATAAAAGTGTAATATTCCTTTAAATTTCATACCTGGGGGGTGTCTATAGTATGCCTGTAAAGGGGCGCATGTTTCCGTGTTTAGAACAGTCTGACAGCAAAATGACATTTCAAAGGAAAAAAAGCCATTTAAAACTACTCGCGGCTATTAATGAATTGCCGGTCCGACAATACACATAAAAGTTCATTGATAAAAACGGCATGGGATTTCCCCACAGGGGAACCCCGAACCGAAATTTAAAAAATAATGGCGTGGGGGTCCCCCTAAATTCCATACCAGGCCCTTCAGGACTACTTTACTGTCAGTGTAGAACTCGGTGTCTTTGATTTCTAGGTTCATCTCTCTAGTGATTGTGTCGGCTAACCCCACAGCTAACACTGTGGCACGAAGTTCTAGCCTAGGCATTGTGTGTTCTGGGAGAGGGGCAAGTTTTGCTTTTCCCATGACAAAACCTATATGGCACTGTCCTTTCATGTCCTTGATCTTGAGGTAAGCTAAAGCAATGATTGCTTTGAAGGAAGCATCGCAGAAAACACAAAGTCTTTGGTCTTGGACTTCTGTAGATGGCACAGGAGCATATGGGTAAGGGACATCTAAGTTAAACAAGGCTATCAAGGAATTTTTCCACTCTGTCCACTGATCTCTTTTCTTGGGGGGAAGTGGATCATCCTAGTTCACTATCTCTTGAGTCAGGTCTGAGAAGTGCTTTACCCTCAATGGTGACTGGAGCTGTAAACCCTAGAGGGTCGTACAGACAGTTTACAGTTGACAGAACGCCTCTGCGTGTAAAGGGTTTTTCTTCCCGACTAACCAGGAAGGTGAAGGTGTCTGACCTTAAGTCCCAGAGTAGTCAGAGGCTACGTTGCTTTGGCAGAGAGTCAAAACCTAAGTGTCACGTACCTGGTTGAAGGCCGAAATGCCGAGAGGGCTCCCCTTGCGGCTGAGTGCAGTAAACCCCTGAAGTTAGGTACAGAGGGTGTAGTGCCCAGAGAAGCACAGATTGCCAGATGGATTCCGGAGAGAAGAGCTGATGGGCACCTGAAGGACACCGGGTAATACAGGAAACACAGCTGGGCTAAAGTCTATAAGAATCCTCGGTAATACTTGGCAAGGTGTGCACAGGGAACACTAGTGAAAGCCAGGCCAGGGGTCAAACACAGTAGATCCTGCAAGAGGAGGAGGCAGGTTGCAGAAACAGGGACAAGCCAAAGGTCTCGTATCAGGAAGCAGGCAGGAACAGGTAACTGTAGCAAAGTCTGTGATAGAAGTCGGGATCAGGTACAGGAGAAGACAAGTCGGTAAAGCAAGCCAGGGGGTCAAACCAGGAGAGCAGATCAGACAGGTCAGGAACAAGCCGGGTCACAACAGGAATCCAAACAGTAATTTGCACAGAGGCTCAGAAGCACAGGAAGACTGACAAACCAGCAACTGCAGACACTAGCAGACTTCCTTATATAGGCCCATGTGACCTGCTGGTAGAGATACTGGGTCCTCGAGCCCTTCTCCTGCCAGAGATGCTGGGTCCTAAAGTCCTTCTCCCGCCATAAGTGCTGGTAGAGATGCTGGGTCCTAGAGCCCTTCTCCTGCTGTTGGTGCCAGTTCTCCTACGGCCATTTCCCTGACACTAAGTCTAAGTCTTTGAACTCAGCAGAGTGGTCTTCAGAGGGGAAGGCCTTCATTAGTCCTACGCTGTTAGAGGCGATCTTGTGGAGCTTCAAATTAGAACAGACTAGCATCTCCTGCATTCTCTTGAGGAGACTGATAGCTGTTTTGGGGGTGGGTAGAGATTTCAAGCAATCATCTACATAAAAGTCTTTTTCTACTAAGTGTTTCACGTCAGACCCATAGATGGACTCACCTTCGCGAGCCGATCATCTAAGCTCGTAACTGGCAACTGTGGAGGAAGGGCTGTTCCCAAATATGTGGACCTTCATGCAGTACTCTATGATTTCTTTGGAAGGGTTGTTATCTTTAAACCAGAAAAATCTCAAAGTTCCTGTGTTCCTTTTTAACGAGAAAACAGTGGAACATCTGCTGAATGTCCGCCATGAATGCCTCAGAGTCTTTGCGGAAACGGAGGAGTACCCCAAGGAGTCTGTTGTTCAGGGCAGCACAGTGGTGTAGTGGATAGCACTTTCACCCTAGCAGCAATAGGGTCACTGGTTCAAATCCCGACCATGACACCATCTGCCTGGAGTTTGCATGTTCTCCCTGTGCCTGCGTGCGTGTACTCCGGTTTCCTCCCACGCTCTAAAGACATGCTGGTAGGTTAACAAAGGCTACCATCAGTAACACACTATGCCGCCAAGGACTCAGATCCTGCAGTGCCAGACGTGCCCCCCTGCTTAAGCCAGTACATGTCCGGGCCCATCTGAGGTTTGCTAGAGAGCATTTGGATGATCCAGAAGAGGATTGGGAGAATGTCATATGGTCAGGTGAAACCAAAGTAGAACTGTTTGGTAGAAACACAACTCGTCGTGTTTGGAGGAGAGAGAATGCTGAGTTGCAACCAAAGAACACCATACCTACTGTGAAGCATGGGAGTGGCAACATCATGCTTTGGGGCTGTTTTTCTGCAAAGGGAACAGGACGACTGATTTGTGTACATGAAAGAATGAATAGGGCCATGTATCCTGAGATTTTGAGTGCAAACCTCCTCCTATCAGCAAGGGCATTTAAGATGAAACGTGGCTGGGTCCTTCAGCATGACAATGATCCCAAACACACCGCCCGGGCAATGAAGGAGTGGCTTCATAAGAAGCATTTCAAGGTCCTGGAGTGGCCTAGCCAGTCTCCAGATCTCAACCCCATAGAAAACCTTTGGAGGGAGTTGAAAGTCTGTGTTGCCCAGTGACAGCCCCAAAACATCACTGCTCTAGAGGAGATCTGCATGGAGGAATGGGCCAACATACCAGCAACAGTGTGTGACAACCTTGTGAAGACTTACAGAAAACGTTTGACCTCTGTCATTGCCCAACAATGGATATATAACAAAGTATTGAGATTAACTTTTGATATTGACAAAATACTTATTTCCACCATAATTTGCAAATAAATTCTTTCCAAATCAGACAATGTGATTGTCTGGATTTGTTTCCACATTTTGTCTTTCATAGTTGAGGTATACCTATGATGACAAGTACAGGCTTCTCTCATCTTTTTAAGTGGGAGAACTTGCACAATTGGTGGCTGACTAAATACTTTTTTGCCCCACTGTATATATACAGTCAGTCTAGTGTATGTGTGTATGTGTGTGTGTATGCGACAATGGCACCAACCTTCTCTCTGCCCTCCGACAGGGACACTTAACCCATGTTCCATGTTTGGCACATATCCTGAATTTAGTGGTGCAGCAGTTCTTGAGCAGGTACCCAGGCTTACAGGATCTGCTGAGACAGGCCAGAAAAGTCTGGTCATTTCTGCCGGTCATACAATGCCAGTGCTCGGCTGGCTGACATTCAAAGGGAATGCAACCTGCCCACCAACCGCCTCATTTGTGACATGCCCACCAGGTGGAATTCTATGTTGGCAATGCTGCAGTGGCTACACACACAGCAGAGGGCCATTAATGAGTAACTGTGCGAGTATGGCACCAGGACAGGGTCAGGGGTGCTTGGCTTCTTTTTGCCATGCCAGTGGCTACTGATCAAGGATGCATGCACTGTCCTGTCACCATTTGAGGAGGCCACAAAGATGGTGAGCAGTGACAATGCATGCATCAGTGACACTGTCCCTCTTGCCTTCCTGTTGGAGCACACGCTTCGTGGAATAATGGACAGGGCACTTGAGGCAGGTGCAAGAGGAGGACTTCCTTACCTCTCAAGGCCCCCTTTATCCAGATAGTATTCCTGCGGGCCCGCTCTCGTAGAAGTCCGTGTGACGAAACGTACGTAGGGCGTGGCCTTTGACTGAACGCCTTGCTGACATCTCCCTGCAAAGCTGACGCTTAGGAACATCTTTGTAAGCATTGTACACCGCTCATTTTTTCCATTACAATGTGAGTACCCTTTTTATCTGACCTAATAAATAGTGGTTTTAAACGGTTTCACACTATGGAATCCTTTCTTCTTATGTCCTTATGATATCATCCTGGTCCTGGTCTTGCCAAGTACTGCTGCACAGTGGCACATACTGTGACTACTCGTTACCCCTGCAGGGGACATACAGCTGGTGAGTCTCTGCACAATCACAACGCGAGACACCAGTACTGGATTAACACCTGTTGTGTTCTTTGAGGAATCCTACAACGGATGCCTTTTTTCACTTATAGTGCACCGGGCACATACCCATATGAACTGTTTATTATCATAGAACCATTTGCATGGCACGTGTGTTTAGTACTTTTCAGAGTGACCTCTTTATAGGGCACTTGTCACTTTGCTATTTGCAACGTTTGTAGAGCAATATTTTAATATTTATTTATTTAGCACTAGACACTTTAGAATTTTTTGCATGTCACGTGTGATGTATTTATTGCAACTTTGTGTTTTCTAGTGTTTAGACATAGACCACTTCATGCTCTTAGCAGTGGTTAATACTGTTTTTTCCTTTTTGAGGGAATATAGCACTAGACTCCTTGGATGCGATTTATTGCACTCATTATGTTTCTTATGTTTAAATCACCAGTCACTTTAACCCACAGGAGTGGTAATAACTGCCACACATATTTCACTTAAGGGAATACACACGTGACACTTTGGATAAAATTGTATATGTGCAGACATTTCTTTTACAACTTTGGGACAGCGCCACACTCACACACTTTTCTTTTTTCACATTCCTGCGGGCCCGCCAAACACACAGGAAGAAGAGAAGGAGGATTGTGTCAGCATGGACATGGAGGATAACGCTCAGCAGCATTCTTCAAGGGATGGTTTTCAGTCCCCAGAAACCCAAGGAGTTGTACGTGGTTGGGAGGAGGTTGTTACGGATCATGTGATCCTTAGTGGCCCAGAGGACTCAGAATCGTATGCCTCTGAAAACTTGCACTGCATGGCCTCCCTGATTCTGCAAAGCCTGCAAAAGGACCCTAGGATTTGTGGTATCAAGGAGAGGGATCATTACTGGCTGGCAACCCTTCTTGATCCACGTTACAAAGGTAAGGTTGCAGAACTCATCCTGCCTTCGCAGAGGGAGCAGAGGATAAAATATCTTCAGGAAGCCTTGAAGAAAGGTTTGTGCAATGCATTTCCAGACCCTGGGAGGTTACAATTTCCTGGTGCTGGATAACGTGTTGCTGAGGTTTTGTTCAGTCAGAGGAAGAGCGGTGGAGAAGGTGGCCGGCTGACCGATGCCTTTAAACAATTTTTCAGTCCTCAGCGCCAAGGTCTGATAGATTCAAGCAACCATCGTCAGCATCTGCATTACATGGTGCAGGAATATCTAGGGGCAAGAGCAGACTTGGAGACCTTTCCAACAGAGTATCCACTGGGTTACTGGGTCTTGAGGATGGACCACTGGCCAGAACTTGCTCAATATGCAATTGAGCTACTGGCCTGTCCTGCATCCAGCGTTCTTTCTGAACGCACATTCAATGCTGCTGGAGAGTTTGTAACGGATCATAAAGTGCACCTGTCCACAGACTCTGTTGATAGGTTCACATTCATAAAAATGAATCAGTCTTGGATCAGCAGCTATTAAGCACCTGATGCTGATCAATATGATTGAATTTTCTATGAATGTGGGATCCCTTGAAGACTGCCTATGCTGAGTGACTATACTATTCCTCCTCAATCTTGATGATGCTAGCTTCCAACAATATTTTTGGTTTAGGGCACCACCACCACTAAGGCCCAATTTTTCTACCCCTTTTTAACAGGGGCATGTAATTACAATTTGTGATCTAATATTTCATAGAATGGCCCATTCCTGCGCCCACCAAGCGTAACTTTGAGGGCTTACAGTGTTGAGGCACCACCACCACCAAAGGCCCAATTTTTCTGCCCCGGTTTACCAGGGGCATGTACAACCCCTGGCAAAAATTATGGAATCACCAGTCCCTGAGGATGTTCCTTCAGTTGTTTATTGTTGTAGAAAAAAAGCAGATCACAGACATGGCCAAAAACTAAAGGCATTTCAAATAGGATTTCGTCGGACAATTCGATCGTGTGTGAGCTCCAGCGGACTTTGTTTGCTCAAAAGTTGGACGGACTTAGATTTGAAACATGTTTTAAATCTATCTGACGGACTCTTCTTTCTAGTGGACAAACCGGTCGTCTGTGTGCTAGTCCGACGAACTCAAACTGACGCATGCTCTGAAGCAATTACAAGACGGTAGCGCTCGGTCTGGTAAAACTAGCCTTCGTCTTGAAGCTAGCACATTCCTCTTCTGTGATCTTTTAATACAGCGCTTTTTGTAGGATTGATAATGCGAGAGGAATGAAGTTGTTTTTCTGCTTTATATTCACACAGAGTTCTCACAAACTACTTTCTTCATGATTTATCCTCATGCCATGACTAATATAATATTTGGAAAAAGCCAGATCTCCATAAATTAAAAAAATTAAATTAGATTTTGGACTCATCTTTATTTTTTTTTTTTATTTCAACACTTATCTATTTTACAATGTGTGTTAAATGATAACCACATTTTTTTGGTGTTTTTTGTGTGTATTTTCAAGTTACCACAATAACCTTAATATTTTGTGTTGTTTTAATGAACCTTAATGAGGTTGGTGTCCCTTGTTCATTAGACATAGGGGGTGTATTTAACAAAGGCAAAATCATTTTTCACTACAAGTTCTAATTCTACTTTGAATTCCACAGAAAGAGCATTTTGAAGTGCCTTCGCAGTGGATCCGAGGGGCACATGCAAGGAAGCCCAAATGAAATTAATTTTTATTGCACATGATTTTCTGAAAAAATCAGCAGAGCTTCCCCTAATTTCAGCTCTTCCCCTCAGATTTACAGCGACTGCACTTCCAACAAGTGCACTTGCTGTGCAATTTCTCAAGTGAACTTTTCATTAGTACTTTTCACTTGATATTCGAAATGATTTAGCCTTTTGTCAAAAACACACATAGGGGTTGATTTACTAAAGGGAAAAAGACTGTGCACTTTGTAAAGTGCAGTTGCCCTCTGCAAGAGCAGTTGCTCCAAAGCTTAGTAAATGAGCAGAAGCTCTGCTGACTTCCATCATCCAATCATGTGCAAGCAAAAATGCTGTTTTTAGAATTTTCCTTGCACAGGATTGGGTACTCTTTGCAAAGTTAGCTTTTAAATAATTTCTGATGCTCTGGAGCAATTGCACTTGCAGAGGGCAACTGCCCTCTGCAAAGTGTACAGTCTATTTGCTTTTCTCAAATCAACCCCATAGTCTTTTTGACCTGTACCTGCCTACTCCCAAACAAAATGGCGTTTTTTAATCAAAACACATAGGCAATAATGTAAGGTAACCAAAAAATACATTTATTTTTTTTATAAATAAAATTAGGAAGGCAACACTGGAGACACTTTTAGAATCTGGGAAGCCTTTCGTCCCCTAGGACACACATCAAGTTTGAGGACAAGAAAATGCTTCTCTGCAGCCTTCCTTGGAGGTTGTGCCTCTGGTGGTGTACTTGGGGCAGGAGGAGGAGGAGGAGTGGCTTCATCTGCCAGATATGTGGTAGCAGTAAGCTCCCCTCTCAAGCCCTTCTGGTAAGCCTCAAAAATCAGACCCTCACAGAGGAGGCGTTGGCCCTTTTCCAACTCCAGCAATCTGCTGGCTATATAGGTGCCATACGCCTCCTCTGCATTGGGTGGTTTGCTCAGGATGAGGCTTGCTTCCCGTATGAGGGCTAGGGATTCCTCCTCAGTTGGTGTCATTCTCCTGGGCCTTTTGTGGAGAATGCGGAGGGGAGGCACCTGACACTCTGTGCGGCTTTGACTTGGCCCAGCAACGGCCTCCTCCTCTCTCCCACTGGGCAAGGCCTCCTCCTCTCTCCCACTGGGCAAGGCCTCCTCCTGGCTGAGGTCATCCTGTGTCAAAAAAAGGGACATAGTTGTAATTTTGTGTTATGCAATCACACACAATTTTCAGCTCATGACTTTCAAATATAATTACACAAAATAGTAAAGGCTATCTATTTGACACCACCATTATTTCAGCTGATCAACAATATCTGAAGTTAAGTATATTTTTGGCCACTACTGTCTAGTGATATGTCTACATACTGTATTAATCTTTGTGCAGAAGTCATTTTTTATGAAGCACTTTAAAAATTAACACGTTAACATCATTAATAACATTTACACAATTACAAATTACAAAAAAAAGGATACCTGGCTGAAGTTGGGCGCATCAACTTCATCAATGCTGAAAAGGCCCAGTTCATCCTGGGACTCCTCAGCTGGGGTGGAGGTGGATGGAAGGCTGGAGGGAAGAGTGGAGGGAAGTCTGGAGAGAAGGGTGGGGGGAAGGGTGGAAAGTGATTGCCTGGCTTCGGTCTGGTCATCCAGGAATCGCATTTTGTTGTAGTACCACAACTTGGGTACATATACTTGGTCAGCTGCTGCACCGGATCTGAGCGACTCCTGGATTTTATTGTGTTCCCGCTTGTACATGTTTCGCAAGATACCAATTCTCTTGTCCACAAACTTGAGGTCTGCCTGGGGGACTTGAGTCTTCACAAACTCTAAAAGTGTGCCCAGTGTTGCCTTCCTAACATCCCTATTATAATATAGGGGGTGTTTGACCTCCCGCAGGTTTTTATTTTCCTGATAGAGCTCAATAAATTGGCACAAAAATTCTTCCTCTTTAAAGGGATTCATTTTTTCTGAAAGACAAGACACAAGATCCAAGCTAATGTCAGTCACAAATCACAGGATTATTTTTGGTTGTAATCTAGGGGACACATACATACACACACACACACACACCAAACACACACACACCCCCACTTTAATCTTACCTTCGTTTCTGACGCTCGCTACTTCCGCACGGACATACGTAGGCCATCGTAATAGCTTTATATATACTGCGCATGTGTCATGCTCCGCCTGCGTCGCCCACCCCTGACGTTCTTTAGTACGATTTGGCCCCGCCCCTTCACTCTTCGTTGCGCAGTGGGAGTAGATAGATAAAGATGGCGGAGAGAATCAGTGGAAGTAGCGCGGAGGAAAGCCCGGAGCTCCAAACATCCACATCCCAGAGGAGATATAAGGCCACCAACATGGCTTTTGAAGAGATGGTGGAGATGGTGTCCATATTGAGAAGGGAGGACTATGATGGGAAAAAAGGACCATACACACAACCGAATATGCGGAAGGACAAAATAATGTCCTCAGTTGTCACCACTCTAGAAGCAAAATTTGGCACAAAATGGTCGAAAGAACAATTGAGGAAGCGGTGGTCTGACATCAAAAGTCGGGAGCCAGAACAATATTGGCGAATAAAGAAGCTGCTTAAAAAAAGTAAGTACTTGTTGTGTTTTACTATTGAGATACTTAACTTGCATGTTGATCCTTATTTTTGGACTTTATACAGCATTGTTCGTAAAGACCTTTCTTTGTAAAATACATATGATACTTTAGAAAATGACGTTATTTTTTCGCCAAATACGATGGGACAGGGTTGGACATACATTTATGTCTTGATAATTTGTCAAATTACCACAATTTGTTGATGTGGTGTAGATGTGTTGGAAAATATAATGCTTCTTCAAAAAAGATTCAGTGTAATGTAGGGACAGGACACAGCAGCTGTTTCCACATCTGGACTCATGACCACTATAGTGTACTATGTGACCATAAATAAATTTTAGAGGGGTAATACACATAGGAGATCATTGAGGTGTCTGCATCTGTGAAACTTGCCAGAAAATGTGCATTGTTTATAATTGTTGTTCAGAGGGAATGTTCATCCTGTCTTCTAAATTTTTGATGATGAAAAAAGGCAATTGGCCACAACTCCATAACTCACATAACCAACGTTTAAGTTTATTTAATAAAATCTAAAATATCACTGTGTTTTAACTATACCTTTTGTTCAATTCTCATAGGGGAGAAGAGACTCAGACAACAGTCCAAGGATCCCAGGACCCCCCCCCAAGTCACCAGCCTGAGGCAGAAGATACCCCAAGCCCCAGCCCAAGACCACGCCTACCCGACGACCTGGAGGAAGGAGAGGTGGAGGAAGTGTGTGAGGTTTCAAGCCCACCAAGTGAGTGACTGACACCCCAGCTTGAGTTATTGTATTTTGGCGTGCATATTGTAAACCTTGTTTTTATTCACTCATTTTAGGTGAGTTTCTGGTTGTGGAAGGCCAAGCGGCAGAGCCATTCACCACAGACAGTGCGCAAAGACTGATTGGCCAGATAATGCTGTGGAATGGCCAACTAGATAAAATGCGTGAACAAATTCACAGCATGCAACTTCGCCTGGACTCCATGCAACAGGAAATAAAGAACATGATTGATGTTTTGGGCAGAATATAATAACATTTGGCCTAAAAACATCAATCATGTTCTTCATTTCCTTGTGAAGTTTGTTTTTTTGAAAAAATGTTTTTATAATTTTTTTTGGGATCCCAAAATTTACATTCTGATGCACACGGTGTGTCATCATGTGCTATCTTCCATCATAGGTTATCAATGTACCTGTTTTGTGTTTGCAACCCCTTCATCCTGAAAATTCTTTTGTGGTGATAGGAACCAAAAAAGGGATTGCACACACAAAACACGTACATTGCTCACCCATGATGGGAGATAGCACATGTTGACGTGACCCTTTTGTAAATCTCAATTTTGAGCATATTCTAAAAGAACGATTTCCAAGGGTGACATCACATGCACCGTTCTATAAATGTTGAACTAAGTTCTTTAATGTTTTGTTCTGTTTATAAAAACACTGTTGTGTATGTAAATCTTTTTAGAAAGGTCTATTTTGCTAAAATATGCCTTTAATAATTTTTTAAAAACATATATTTTTACACAACGTAAAATCTTTAAAAAAAAAAAAAAAATTCAAAAATGCACCTTTCAATGTGCACAAAGTAAAATTTTGTTCATAATACAATGTGTGTGGCTGATTATTGCAGACAAATTTTTGTTTTATTTTTTGGGGGCCTGATTAAATAAAGCTAAATGCACTTGCCACTAATACAAGTGCACTAGGAGACAGACATAACTAAATGCAAACAAGAATAAAAACAAGATATTTTCGAAAAAAAAAAATTATTTTATTTTATTTTTTTCCGAAAATTACAGCTGTTGCTGAATAGCAATGGCCCCCCGACCATTAAAATAATTTACATAACAGTCATGCACTTGATGTGCGGTTCGGGGGGCCAAGCCAATACGGCCAATTTCTAGGCCTGTCAAAGTGGTATCCTGTTCCAGTCCGGCCTCAGATCCAACAGAGGATATATATGTTGCTGAATGTCTCCTTAAAAAAGTTGTGCAAGATGCAGCAAGCAAGGATGACGTAGTTTAGTTTATAGTCCGCCAAATGAATTGAAGAAAGGAATAAACGGAACCGGCTGGCCAGAATCCCAAAGGCATTCTCCACAACTCTTCTTGCTCTGGCCAGCCGGTAATTAAATACCCTCCTCTCAGGGGTGAGTGTCCTTTGGGTGAATGGCCTCATCAAGTGCTCACCGAGAGCAAACGCTTCATCAGCAATAAAAACTGAGGGGAGTCCATCCACATTCTCATCATCAGGTGGCAATCCCAGGCCACCGGTCTGGAGACGATGGCACAGCTCGGTCTGTGCAAAGACTCCTCCATCAGACATCCGGCCGTTCTTCCCCACATCCACAAACAGAAAGTCCAAATGTGCCGAGACCACCGCCATCAAAACTACACTATGAAACCCCTTGTAGTTATAGAAATAAGACCCCGAATGCGGTGGTGGCACCATCCGGACATGCTTCCCGTCAATCGCCCCGACACAGTTGGGAAAGTCCCAACGGTCAGCGAACTGGGAGGCCACAGTCTGCCATTCCTGTGTACTTGAAGGAAACTGTGGAGTGCAAAAAAAAAAAAAATTAAGATAAGGACTTTAAAACCTAAATTGTATATCAGATTACACCAAAACATTAGTGAACAACAGCAGTCAAACATTATTAATATGTGTGTTTTGTAATTGAAATGTTCAAAAACATAAGGCACATTTATAAGATTAATCACCCCCTCTGATGGCCAATAGATACATTTGAATGTGGGGGGAGGGGTTATAATTCGGGCCCAAAACACACCTGACTGGTTGAAACATTTGTGGGGTGGGGGAGGGGTTCTAATTAGGTTAACAAACACACCTGACTGGTTGAAACATTTGTGGGGTGGGGGAGGGGTTCTAATTAGGTTAACAAACACACCTGACTGGTTCAAACATTTGTGGGGTGGGGGAGGGGTTCTAATTAGGTTAACAAACACACCTGACTGGTTCAAACATTTGTGGGGTGGGGGAGGGTCAAACAAGACAATGGAGCAGACAATATACATTGTTCAAGGGACTATAGGCTAGAGATATAAATGGACACAGGATTGCATGGTGGGGAGGTTATTGAAGGTAAATATGCATGTAGGGCAATAAATGATTAATGTCCAAAAACAGTCATGCATGAAGATAAAGGGGACATTCACAGCATATTGAAAGCATGGCAATTAGGTAAGGAGGTCAGTTATACAATACATCAAAAAACATTTTATACATATCATGTAATGTTAAAGGATAAAACTTACCTTCATATACTCCTTCTGCAGGACCTGAATAATAGCAGAACAGGTCTCTGGGATAATGATCCCCAGAGCCTGGGGGGAGATGCCTGTCGAGAACTTTAAGTCCTGAAGACTTCTCCCTGTCGCCAAGTAACGTAACGTGGCAACTAGCCTCTGCTCCGCACTGATGGCTTGCTTCATGCAGGTATCCTGCCTGCTGATATAGGGGGTCAGCATAGCCAGCAGACGCTCAAAGACGGGGTCCGTCATCCGGAGAAAATTCCTGAAATCCTCAGGATTATTCTCACAGAGCTCACGGAGCAAAGGCATATGCGAGACATAGTCACACTGGCGTAACCAATTCTTCATCCATGAACTCCTCCTCATCCTGTTCATGGACTGGACTCGGGTCAAAGTATTAACCCCAACACCAAGTCCCCACACAGCACGAACTCGAGAACGAGAACGTCCACGCGACATGGCTTCAAAATGGTCGGCTGGTCAAACAAACAAACTTATAACAAACGCACTGAAGAACAGCAAGGCCTATGAAGAACGACCTGAAAATCAGGAACGAGCGGACCAGAACTGCCTGCAAGGCAGGGTACGAACTGACCAACACGCACTGAAAAGCAGATACAAACCTCACAAGCACAAACTGAACCGCAGAAAACGATCAAAATAAGCTGAAGTGTGAAAAGCGCGAATCGTCTCTAACCAAACTTCTACTAACATGAGATAAACACAAGATTAGCAGAAGGAGCCCAAAGGGTGCCGTAGTGGGGCTTGAACTTCCTTTTTATAGTCCCGTCGTACGTGCTATACGTCACCGCGTTCCAAACCAGCGGACTTTTGCAGTGAGCGCGTGTGGCCAAGTCCGTCCGTTTTTAAGTCCGGCGCAAGGAGCCAACAAAGTCCGGCGAAAAGTCCGCCGAGCAAAGTCTCCTGTAAAGTCCGCTCGTGTGTACGCGGCATTAGAGTTATAGAACAAGCACAGGGAATAAATTATGGAATCACTCAATTCTGAGGAAAAAATTATGGAATCACCCTGTAAATTTTCATTACAAACACTAACACCTGCATCAGATTAAATCTGCTTGTTAGTATGTAGGTAAAAAGGAGTGATCACACCTTGGAGAGCTGTTGCAACAAGTGGACTGACATGAAGCATGGCTCCAACACCAGAGATGTCAATTGAAAAAAAGGAGAGGATTATCAAACTCCTTAAAGAGGGTAAATCATCACGCAGTGTTGCACAAGATGTTGGTTGTTCACAGTCGGCTGTGTCTAAAACATGGACCAAATACAAACAACATGGGAAGGTGGTTAAAGGCAAGCATACTGGTAGACCAAGGAAGACATCAAAGCGTCAAGACAGAAATCCAATCATCCACAGTCCACGATTGCCTTTCCTTAGCCCATTGTAACCTTGTTTTTTTGTGTTTAGGTGTTAGAGATGGCTTTCTTTTAGCTTTTCTGTATGTAAATCCCATTTCCTTTAGGCGGTTTCTTACAGTTCGGTCACAGATGTTGACTCCAGTTTCCTCCCATTTGTTCCTCATTTGTTTTGTTGTACATTTTCTATTTTCAAGGCATATTGCTTTAAGTTTTCTATCTTGACGCTTTGATGTCTTCCTTGGTCTACCAGTATTTAACCACCTTCCCATGTTGTTTGTATTTGGTCCATGTTTTAGACACAGCCGACTGTGAACAACCAACATCTTGTGCAACACTGCGTGATGATTTACCCTCTTTAAGGAGTTTGATAATCCTCTCCTTTTTTTTAATTGACATCTCTGGTGTTGGAGCCATGCTTCATGTCAGTCCACTTGTTGCAACAGCTCTCCAAGGTGTGATCACTCCTTTTTACCTACATACTAACAAGCAGATTTAATCTGATGCAGGTGTTAGTGTTTGTAATGAAAATTTACAGGGTGATTCCATAATTTTTTTCCTCAGAGTTGAGTGATTCCATAATTTATTCCCTTGCTTGTTCTATAAATCTGTTACTGGCCACCACAATTATTTTCCTTCATTTCTTGTAGTGTTTCTTAAAGCCAGAAAGTTGCCATTTGAAATGCCTTTAGTTTTTGGCCATGTCTGTGATCTGCTTTTTTTCTACAACAATAAACAACTGAAGGAACATCCTCAGGAACTGGTGATTCCATAATTTTTGCCAGGGGTTGTAATTCCAAATCTTGATATAATATTTCAGAGCAGGGCCCATTTCTGCGCCCAACAAAATTAACTGTGAGGGCTTACAGTGTTCTGGTACCACCACCAAAGGCCCAGTTTTTCTGCCCCTGTTTAACAGGAGCATGTAATTAAAATTTTTGATATACCGTATATACTCGAGTATAAGTCGAATTTTTCAGCCCATTTTTTGGGCTGAAAAAAGCCACTTCGACTTATACTCGAGTCATTTAACAAAAATGCAAGTATCGGAGGAGAAAAGGGGGCGGGGTCATGCCGCTGTGTTCGCTGACGCCGTCACTAGTTTGCTGGGACCGCAGGTTTCCCCAGCAACCAGTGACGCTGCGTGCGTGCACCCGCCCCCTGCTCCTCACCGCAGGTCTCGTGCCGCTGTGTTCGCTGACGCCGTCACTAGTTTGCTGGGACTGCGGGTTTCCCCAGCAACCAGTGACGCTGCGTGCGTGCGTGCGCCCGCCCCCTTCTCCTCACCGCAGGTCTCGAAGACGAGCTCGCACTCATGGGCAAGCAGGGGCATGACGTCACGTGCGCGCCCTGCCCCCCTGCTACTCGCGGTTCCCGGCTTAGGCTTTCTACATCTTTCTACATCAATCCGCCCCTCCTGCATTCAAGATACCGGTATGTGGGAACTAGTGATCACTAATGGCATGGCATATTTTGTTTAAGGTCACGCTGATGGGCACATTTTTTATGTTAAGGAGCACTCTGATGGACAGATTTTATTTTAAGGGGAACGCTGATGGGTATATTTTTAATGTGCACACTGATGGGCATATTTACTTAAGGGGCACACTGATGTACACATTTTGTTGTGCCCATCAGAGTGCCCTTTAACATAAAATGTGTCCATCAGCATGCACATTAAAAATATACCCATCAGCGTGCCCCTTAAAATAAAATATGCCCATCAGAGTGCCCCTTAACATAAAAGGTGCCCATCAGCGTGACCCTTATTTTATGTTAAGGGGCACGCTGATGGGCACATTTTATGTTAAGGGGCACTCTGATGGGCATATTTTATTTTAAGAGCAACACTGATGGGCACATTTTGTATTAAGGGGCACTTTGATTACCGGTAGCTGCTGCATTTCTCACCCTCGTCTTATACTCGGGTCAATAAGTTTTTTCCAGTTTTTTGTGGTAAATTAGGGGCCTCGACTTATACTCGGAACGACTTATACTCGAGTATATACGGTAATATTTCAACGCAGGGCCTGTTCCTGCGCCCAACAAGAGTATCTGTGAGGGGTTACAGTGTTGTGGCACCACCACCACTCAAGGCCCAATTTTTTTGTCCCATGTTTAACAGGGGCATGTAATTACAATTTTTGATACAGTATTTTACAGCAGGCCCGTTCCTGCGCCCAACAAGATTAACTGCGAAAGCTTACAGTGTTCTGGTACCACCAACAACCTAAGGCCCAATTTTCTGCCGAGTATATAGGGCAGGCCTTATAGTGTATATATACTTCTTTTCAGAGTTTATAGTGCCTGGGGGCCTGGGGGACCCCCACACCATTTTTTTTTAAATTTGGGTGTGGGGTTCCCCTTAATATCCATACTAGACCCAAAGGGCCTGGTAATGGACTGGGGGGGACCCATTCCATTTTTTTCAATGATTTTCATCTATATTGCCGGGACCCGACAATACATTACAGCCGTGATCAGTTTTAAATTACTTTTTTTCCTTTGGAAATGTCATTTTGCTGTGGTTTTGTTCTAAACACGGAAAAACTGTGCCATTTTACAGGCATACTATAGACACCCCCCAGGCATGATATTTAAAGGAATATTTCATTTTTGTTTCACTTTAAGCATTATTAGAATCACTGCTCCTGAAAAAACTGCAGTTTTTAAAAAATTTTTTGCATTGATACATGTCCCCTGGGGCAGGGCCCAGGTCCCCAAGCACTTTTTATGGCAATAACTTGCATATACAGTGGGGACGGAAAGTATTCAGACCCCCTTAAATTTTTCACTCTTTGTTATATTGCAGCCATTTGCTAAAATCATTTAAGTTCATTTTTTTCCCTCATTAATGTACACACAGCACCCCATATTGACAGAAATACACAGAATTGTTGACATTTTTGCAGATTTATTAAAAAAGAAAAACTCAGTTGTGCCCTTGAGCTGCTTCTTGCATCAACACTGAAATACCATTTAAGTGAACCTGCTCATGGACTTTTGATGGACATTATGGACTATTTTATATATCTTGACAATATTTATCTATATTGACCACATTGAGAACCCCAGGCACACACCAGCACCTACATCTTTGCACCAATAACCAATTTTAATTGTCCACTAAGACATTATGCTGCTCTCTCCTTCTGTTCAATTTGCACCACTCTTCTAGAATGAGCTTCTAGATTAAACATCATAGGGAAAAAGGCAACACACTCCTTTTGGAAGTGCTAAAAATACTTGCTTTGCAGGTACCACTGCAGGATCTTACATTTTAGGCAACAGCCTTACAAAAAGGAGGTGCAAAAAACCTGCATATAGATCATCCTCATCAGCATCTTCCTTTTAGGAATTGTTTGAAGAGGGTTAAAATGGCCAGTTGGCTGGTCCTGCGAGAAAAATGCTGGACACAGTTGAAAATCTATACACATGGAAGCCTCGTACAGACGATCGGATTTTCCAACGGGAATTGTGTGACAAGCTGTTGGTGGAAAATGCGACTGTTTGTACGCTCCATCAGACAATTGTTGGCCAACTTTCCATGGACAAATGTTGGATGGCAGGTTTACACATTTTCCGTGGATAACAGTCTGTTGTCGGATTTTCCGAGCGTGTGTACACAAGTCAGTCGGACAAACGTCCAAAGTACAAACACGTATGCTCGGAATCAATGCTCATCAAGCACAAAATTAGCAGAAGGTGCCAAAAGGGTGGCGCTCAAGAGCTGAAAATCTACGTAGTATGTCACTACATTTGTGTTTGTTGGCAGACAATTGTGTGCCGTTTGTATGCAAGACGAGTTTTTGACCAACGCCCTTCGGACAAAAGTCTGAGGCTTTGTCTGAGGAAAATCCGATCGTGTGTACGAGGCTGGAGAGTTCTAACAGACTCCTTTAGAGTGTCCTGACTACCTATGGCAAACTGTTGGTCATTGTCATCTTCCTCCTTTGATGTCTGAACAAAGCAAGAAATCCATACAGAGTTTTGCCTGCCAAGGCACAAGCATCAAGGGCCCAGTTTACCGTGTGCATAATACATGGACATCTGGAGAGGCTTAATAGCAAGTGTCTACTATTAGCCAGCTCCCCAAAAACCAGCTTTAGGAGGCCCGCAGAAGGGCATAAAATCCAGGAAACAGTACCAGTAAGGACCAGTAAGGAAGACACTGCTCCCCTCCAGCTATAACCTGCATAGAGCAGCCACAGCATAGAGGGATTAGACTGCCGGCTGCACAAGGACCTGTCACAGTAAGAAAAAAATCCCTGCTAAACAGAGACGTAAGGGAGAACTTGTTAAGAAAAAAAAAATTATAACATGTATAATTGCTACTCAAGTCATGTAGTAATTTATAAAATAACTTTCCCAATTCAAACTGCAGCTTCTGAAGTTTCCTAAGCTGTGAATAAAGACAAATGTAATAGTTGTTTCTGTTTGCTAGGTGAGAAAAACCCCTTATGCCCCGTACACACGGTTGGATTTTCCGATGGAAAATGTCCGATCGGATCGTGTTGTCGGAAATTCCGACCGTGTGTGGGCTCCATCGGACATTTTCCATCGGATTTTCCGACACCCAAAGTTGGAGAGCAGGCTATAAATTTTCCGACAACAAAACCTGATCGCGTCAATTCCGAACGTGTGTGGCCTGTTCCAACGCACAAAGGGCCACGCATGCTCAGAAGAAATTCCGAGACGGAACAGCTCGGTCTGGTAAACTTAGCGTTCGCAATGGATACAACACTTTCGTCACGGTGCAATGTTAAAAATGGTTTAATACAGCGCACTTTCTTCTTCTTTATAATGTGAGAAGAATGAAGTAGTTTTGCTGCTCATATTCACACAGACGTCTCACAAACGTATTTCTTTATTATTTATCGGGATTCCCTTAATATATTTTGATCTGACAAAAATGTTTTTGTTTTTTTTTAAAAGGCAGAATTTTTTTTTATTTTAGGTTTGTATTTTTTCCAAGGCTGATCTTTGTTTTATTTTATTTTTAGTTTTACTCCAGGATATTTTTGTGTGTGTTTTGTGTGTCAAGTTACCACAATAACCAGGTCGGGTTATTTTAACATTCGAAATGGTACCAGACAGGGTTGTCCCCTGTCTCCTCTAATCTTTATTCTTACCTTGGAACCTCTGCTCGGGCCAACCCCCAAATAGAGGGCTTCCGTAAAACATCTGGAGCCCACAAGGTCGCCGCTTTCGCGGATGACCTTATCTTTTTTTTGGCTGACCCCATTGCCTCACTCCCCGTCTTGCTTCATTCCTTGAGGGAGTACGGAGCTTTGTCTCTATTTAAAATAAACATGTCTAAATCCTCCATGCTTAATATCACATTGTGCTCGCAAAATATCCGACAATTGCGCCTGAACTACAAGTTCCACTGGGCAACCGATACTATTCCGTACCTAGGAGTGGCCATCACCGCGGACCCCGCCGACCTTTACCAAGCAAACTTTGCCACTCTTCTACACAGACTTAAAACAGACCTGCAACATTGGCACTCCCTCACTCTAACGTGGTTTGGACGCTGTAATGCCATCAAGATGACAGCTCTCCCGAGGATACTCTATCTCCTGCAGGCCCTCCCCATACATCTCCCGCCCTCCTTCTTCAAGCGAATCGACGCACTTTTCCGAGATTTTGTCTGGTCGCACAGGCAGCCTCGCATCAAATTACAACTACTTTATATGGCAAAACGTAGGGGTGGGGTGGGACTACCAGACGTAAAAGCCTACTACAGGGCAACACATCTTACCAGACTGATAGACTGGTACTGCCACTCAGAGGCCAAACAATGGGTCACTATGGAGATAGAGGACTCCGATGGTACGGCTAGGAGTTGGCCGTGGCTTTCCACTCCGATCCCGAAGATCATCGCTGAACACCCAACTCTGGGAAACACATTAAGAGTGGCCAGAGAAACCTTTCGTAAAACCCTGATATCACCTATTCCTTCCCCTATGGTGCCGATACTGGGCAACCCTGATTTCTTGCCGGGCTGCCAGGGACCGATCTATAGAGCCCTATCGGAGGGAGATAGATGACCACACCTCTACGACTTCCTGGATTCAGGTGGCCGGCTCAGGACGGCCACGGGAATAGAGGACCTGGACACGCCATTGGATTTCCTGAGCGGTCTCCAACTGCGTAATTTCTTACGCCGAAGTGCTCAGACTTTAGGTCCCCCACGCCCACTCACGGAATTGGAACGTATCTGCCACCGCAGGGAGCCCGTACGCCACTCTCTGTCCTCGATCTACCTCTCTCTGATTGCCCCGGCTGAGGGCTTTGTGCCCCCCTTCCTCACTAAATGGGAGACAGAATTAGGAGTGCATTTTAATGAAGCACAAAGGGAAAAGATCTTACATCTTGCCCAAAAATCATCTCTAGCCACAAGGGTCCAGGAGACATGCTACAAGATTGTGACCAGATGGTACAGAGTACCATCCACTCTTCACAGGTTCCTCCCGCAGGTACCAAGTCTATGTTGGCGTTGTGGAGCAGGAGAAGGAACAATGTTGCACATTTTCTGGGACTGTCCCAAGATTAAACCTTTTTGGAAAGAGGTGACAGACACGACCGAGCGTTTAACGGGCGTCACACTGGGGGGAGATCCCGGGGCCTGTTTGCTGCACCTATCTAGAAGTCCAATTAAGAAATATAAAGCCTCACTCACTATACAACTACTCAATGCGGCTAAGGCCTGCATCCCTCTATTTTGGAGATCGGAAACCCCACCAACGAAGATCCAGTGGTATGCCAGGGTTAACGAACTCCGCGACATGGAAGATCTTACGGCCACCCTGCATGACAGGGAGGAAACCTTTCGGGAGACCTGGCGCCCCTGGCAACACTTCATCTACTCTGAGGCTTACCTCCGGGAGGTGACTTAGCGTGGACACCCCCCGTTATGAGGGCCCCGCCTGGCTGGAGGGTGGCACCGCCACCCTCTTCTCTTTACCTCTCTCTACCCCCCTTCCTCACCTTCTTCCCCTCCTACTCCATCTCTCCTCTCTATTTTCCTTGCCCCTCCCTCCCTATTGTCTCCCGCTTTTTACCTCTTCCCTTCCCCCCCCCCCACCCTTCCCGGGTTCTCACACAATCCCCTATACTCTTCCGGCTTAGGGAAGATCTGATCAGATATATTGAATATCATGGTCTACATTACTTCATGTTAGTTGCCCTTTGCCGGACTCTACTGATCGGCAAGGAATATCTCCACCCCCGGTCAGTGGAGAGTTTCTCTCTTTGTTATTTTAGTTCACCCTTTTATCTGTCGATAAAGGATAATTACACGAGTCACCAGTTTACACAAGGCATGTCTCAGGGAAATGCTTGCAAATGGACACTAAGATAATCATTACATTAGACCCTCCCATGCACACAGGCTCCGCCTTCACCATACAGATTGTGTAAACAAGAGGATTGTTTATGTGTTACATCTCTAGTCGACGACAGTTTCTGTTAAAATCCTTTCCCTACCTCTGTTTTATATTATCCATTAAATGTTATAGAACTTGACAATATGTAATTCAAACTGTAACATGCATTCTTGAAATTAAAATAAAGGAATTAAAAAAAAAAAAAAAAAGTTACCACAATAATATTATTATCTTGTATTATTTAATCTCAAGGAGATTGTTTGGTGTTGGTGTCCCTTGTTAATTTCACATTGTATTTTTGAAATGTACCTGAATCCTCACAAACAAAATGTCCTTTTTGAAGGAAAACACACATAGGAGAGTATAATTGAAACAAAAATCCTTTATTAAGGGCTCAGAACCAATCAAAGAGGGAGGCAACGCTGGATAAAGAGCAGAAATTAGCAAAGCCTTGGACCCCCAGGCCTGGTGGCCTGAGGAGTCCATATGTAAGGGAATGCAGTCTGGTCCAGAAGTCCCAGAGATCCGGAAAGCAGCAGATGACATCTATGTCCCCAGGCTGTTGTACCACAAGAGGCTACATCTTTTGCCAGACCAGACTGGATCCAGGGTCCTCACTTTCTGGTCTTCCTTCCACGCTTCCTTCCTGGCTGTGGCTCTTCTGTTGGAGATGTGGCAGGAGGAGGAGTAGAACCAGGAGGAGGAGGAGGACTAGTAGGACCTGGAGGAGGAGGAGGAGGAGGAGGAGTAGTAGGACCAGGAGGAGGAGGACCATGTGTGAGGTCACACAGTCTCAGATGTTATTTGGGCCCTCAACCCCTTATTGAGAGCTTCCAACATTAATGACTCACACATGAGTTGTTGGCCCTCCTCCATCTGCTGCATTTTACAGGCAATTATGGCAGCAAAGTCCTCCTCCACGGTGTGTGGTGCTCCCAGGGCCTCTATAGCCTTCCAAAAGAGGCCTATGACAGCCTCCTCTAGGGTACTCCTCTTCCTGCCACTTTGTCTTTGCAGGTGTAGGGGAGGGACCTGCATATCAGGCAGCCTGCTCGGCCCAGCCACCTCCTGGCTGAGACTTCCCTGTGTATGAAAAAGGGACATGGTTGTAATGTTTTGCATCATCAATCACAATCATAAATTAGTACTCCAAACTAACATCTAGTTAACATCACTGATTGGACAACCAGCAATATTTGGAAGAATGCTATACCTGGCTCAATCTGGGCTCCTCCACATGTTGCTGCCTGGAAGGCCCAGGTTGGGCGTCAGAAGCCTCAGCCGGGGGGGAAGGAAGCGTGGAAGATAGACTGGAGAGTGATGACCCGGGTTCAGTCTGACCTGCCAGAAAATGCAGCCTCTCATAGTACCACATCCTGGGGACATAGATGTCATCTGCTATTCCGGATCTCTGCGAATCCTGGACTTTCTGACGCCCCCTTACATATGTGCTCCTCAGGCCACCAATTAGGATCTTCAATTATGTGATGTCTGCCGTGGGGATCACCTGCTTCACAATTTCCAACAATTGATCCAGCGCTGCCTTCCTCTTTGTTTGGTTCTTATAATGTGGGTGGTTGATCTCCCACAGACAAGGCAGCTCCCTGAACATGTCAATGAATATTGCCATGAAGTCGGTATCGTTCAAGATATCCATTTTCACTGCAAGACACAACACAAGACAAACACTAATGTCAGCCAAAACTCTCCTAATCTTGTTACAATATAGGCCTCAATCTAGAAGCAGTATAGGCCCAAGTTTGTCTCATACCTTTGTTCTTACGATCGGCGCCTCCGATGCTCCTTCCTCCACTCACAGATCGTACGTAATATGCACGCTTGTTACGCTTTATACACACTGCGCATGCGTGTAACTCCGCCCGCCCCTGACATTCTTTCTAGTCTATTTCCCGCCCCTTTTCGTTCTGCGCAGTGGGGGAAGAGCACATGGCGAATACACAGCAGGTGCGTGCTAATTACAGGAACGAGGAGGAGGAGGAGGAAAGCCCGGATCCGGACACGTCCCGATCCAGAAGGAGATTTAAGGCCTCAAATATGTCCTTTGGGGAGATGTTGGAGATGGTCCACATCCTGAAGAGGGCCGACTATGACGGAAAGTATGGACCTTACCCCAACCCCAATGTCAGAAAGGCCAAGATCATGGCGAAAGTGGTCAGGAGTCTGCACCGGAATTTCAGGGTACGACGATCGAAGGATCAGCTCGGGAAACGGTGGTCGGACCTCAAATTATGAGAACATGAGCAGTACAGAAAGATCCGGAGAGTGCTGCAAAAAAGTAAGTAGTTGTGCTGTGTTCCTATTCTTTATATTTATTACGTTCATGCTGCTCCATGTGCTGTTCTTAAAAGTGTACATTTTATAATGGCAACTTTCATGTTCATGGGCACATTATTCGTTCGTATCAAACATTTTTCTTTCGGCCTATAAAACACCATTGTTTTGGCCATATGCATTTGGCCACATTTTTTACGCCCTACTTGTATGAAACTAATTTGGTTGTGTAGATGGCTTTGTTACTAGAATGAAATGCAAACTAGATTGTGTGTAAGGAGAGGACACTGAGCAGCTGTTTTCACATCTGGACACTGGAGCACTAGTGTGGGACCCCAGAACACCATTTTTATTAGGGGGCCCACACAGGTGCTCCAGTGTATAATATAGGGGGGGTCTCCATCTGTGAAGCTTGTACCAAACAGGTAAAGTATTGCAGCTTGACAAAGGACACTGAAAATGCTACATTTTGGAACTCTGCCAAAATAGACAATTGTACCCCACTTCCAAGCAATGTTTCCTATTTATAGTTCTGCCATCAAATATCTGTGTGCTAAGTATACCATTTTTGTTTTACATAGGGGAGAAAAGACTCGGAGGACACCCCTCATCCGAGGAGACCAGAGACCCCCCACCTCTGGAAGAAGGGGAAATCCCCCCAACCCAAGAAGAGCAGGAGGAGGAGGATCCCCCGTGATGGCAGCTAGCACATGTTGACATTGGGAAATTTGTGTGCATCTTCCAAATTTGGCTTTTCCTGGGGTGACTTCACCCCATCTGAACGCAATATCAAACAAAGTTCCTAAATACTCATGTCTGATATTGTCTTCAAGTTCTACCAAATGTGAACTTTGTAAGTTAAAAATTTGTGTCTTTCTTGTTGGTTTTACACATGCCTGTTTTATCTTCAATGAACTTTTATATTTTTTATAATGCCCCCCCAAAAATTGTTATACAAAAAACATGTTGGTTTGTTTTAAAAACCTTTTCTAAATGCACATGTGATTGTGCAGGTATTAAAAAGATTGTTAATCAAGAATGTGTGGATTATTGTCTCAACGCTACGACACTTTTGTGGTGATGTAATTGCTGCTTTCTGTAAAAATGGGGGTTATTTCCTAAGGGCAAATCCTCTTTGCACTACAAGTGCAGTTTCAAGTGCACTTGTAGTGCAAAGTGTCTTTGCCTTTAGTAAATAACACCCAACAGTGCTTTGTATAAGGTTACACAATCACGCCATTTTCAGGACTCCCCACATTTCTGTCAGGGTCAGCTAAAACAAACACAAGCAGTAAATGTCAACAAAAATTTGCTTTTTTTTTGTTTTTATTTGATAAAGGCTTTACAAATTTGCTGGCATATTGATGGACCCCCTACCCGCAAAGAACTCAAGGTATCTTAACCGGACATCACGGGCACTCAGGGAGGGCAAGCCATGACGGCCACTTTCAAGCGCTGTCAGGGTTGTTTCATTTAGAATTCTGGCCTCAGGCCCAACTGAGCCAGCATACTTGGCAGAATGTTGGCGTAAAAAGTTATGTAGAACACAGCAGGCCAGGATTATATGATTAAGTTTATACTCCGCCATATGGATGGGTGTCAGAAATAGGCGGAACCGGCTGGCCAGGATTCCAAATGTGTTCTCCACCACTCTTCTGGCTCTGGCCAGCCAATAATTAAAAACCCTCTGTTCCGGGGTGAGGGTCCTCATCAGGAATGGCCACATAAGATGGTCCCCCAGCGCAAATGCTTCATCCGCAACGAAGACGAATGGGAGTCCTTCCACATTCTCTTCTGGAGGTGGCAAGTCCAAGCTGCCATTCTGGAGGCGCCTGTAAAACTCCATCTGGGCGATGACTACACCATCGGACATCCGGCCATTCTTCCCCACGTCCACATACAGGAAGTCGTAATTAGCCGACACCACCGCCAACATCACAATACTATTGAACCCCTTGTAATTATAATAGTACGACCCCGAGTTGGGTGGTGGGATGATGTGGACGTGTTTCCCATCAATTGCCCCTCCGCAGTTAGGAAAGTCTCACTGCTGGGCAAAGTGGGAGGCCACAGTCTGCCATTCCTGTGGCGTGGAAGGAAACTGTTGAGGAAAACAAAAAAAACTTAGTATTTTTGCACATAAACATGGAAAGCAGATTAGACACAAACATTCTTGGCCAACATCCAGATAACATTTCTTAAGGGGAATTTTACAACACCAAAGTATAAGGTACACCTATCATTTTCCCCCTCCCCCCCTCTCATGGGCCATTTCTAACATTATGGGGGGGGGAATCTTGGACAGGTAACCCTCTTCACTTCATTGAGAGATGAATGCCTAAATACAGGGTATTACTTGGAACAGCCTCTCCTTAGTTACACTATTGGCAGACCACTGGACAGGTAAGAAGTGTCATAATACAAAGATATAAACACACACTGTACACATTTGAGCACATTTGGACATTCTGCTATTACCTATCAAGATAATAATAGGATACAAAAACTTTAAACAGTACCATTTGAAGGTATACAGGCAGGCCCTTGCACTACATGCTTTGGGTAATTCATCCATAAATCTGACCACAAAAGAGATGGGTATAGTGTGTATGGGTTTGGCAAAGTCAGCACATAGATGATTGAGGATAGATAGAGAATTGGTATCAGCTGACTTAGCAGTTGGGGGGAGGGAGGGTTAATAAAAATGATTTGGGGACACTAAAAAAAAAAGCCTCTGGCATTCTGCCTGAATTTAAAGCACAAATCAGATTTCTAAACATTTTAGGGGGTGTTTGGGGTAAAGCACTACTATGGAGCTGATAAAATACATTGTGAAGTGACTGCATGAAGTGAATATAGGGCCAGGAGAACATGCTGGGGAGTTATGTGAAGGCAAATATGTATGAAGAACAAAAAAAATAATTACATAAAAATCCAGCATGCATGAGAACAAAGGGGACATTCACAGAATATTACAATCATGGTAATTAGGGAATGAGGAGAGAAATACAATATGTTAGCAAACATTCAATACAATAAAATGTGATATAAAAGGATAAAAATCTTACCTTCATATACTCCTTCTGCAGGACCTGGATGATGGCAGAACAGGTCTCTGGGATAATGATCCCCAGAGCCTGGGGGGAGATGCCTGTCGAACTTCAAGTCCTGCAGGCTTCTGCATGTCGCCAAGCACCGCAGGGTAGCGACGAGCCTCTGCTCCAGAGTGATGGCTTGCCTCATGCAGGTATCCTGCCTGCTGATATAGGGGGTCAGCGAAGCCAACAAACGGTGAAATACGGGGTCCGTCATCCAGAGAAAGTTCCTGAAATCATCAGGATTATTCTCACGGATCTCACGGAGCAAAGGCATATGAGAGAACTGGTCAGGCTGAAGCAACCAATTCTTGGTCCATGAACTCCTCCCCACCCTGTTCATGGACTGGACTTGTGTCAAGGTCAGGACACCAACACCAAGCCCCCGCACAGCACGAACTCTACGAGGAGTACGTATACGCAACATGGCTAGAAAACGGTCGGCTGCTCAGAACGAAGTAACAAAACGCACTGAAGAACAGCAAGGCCTGTGAAGAGCGACCTGAAAAACAGTAACGAACGAACAAGAACACAATGACAAGTCAAGGGTACTCGCTGCACGGACTGAAGAGCAGATACAAACCCACAAGCACAAACTGAACCGCAGAAAATGATCTGAAAGCCACGAGTCTGAAAAAGCGCGAATCGTCTCTCACCAAACTTTTACTAACACGAGATTAGCAAAAGGAGCCCAAAGGGTGCCGCGCTTGGTTCTGAACTGGCCTTTTCTAGTCTCGTCGTACGTGGTGTACGTGACCGCGTGGTTGGCGATCGGAAATTCCGACAACTTTGTGCGACCGTGTGTACGCAAAACAAGTTTGAGCCAACATCCGTCGGAAAAAATTCTAGGATTTTGTTGTCTGAATGTCCGATCAATGTCCGGCCGTGTGTACGGGGCATAAGGGGTGAACTACTGCTAAAGTAATACTGACACTGCAGCTTCTCACATCAGAGCACCACTCCAGCAAGTGATTAATGAAGCAGACCCTGCCATACAGAAAGCAAGCCTTGCTTAACCGCTTAAGGACCGTTCCATGAACATTGACTGTGTCACTGTGTCACTGGTCCCCAAAAAGTGTAATTTAGTGTCAAAATTGTCCCACTAAAAATCGCTGATCGCCACCATTACTAGTTAAAAAAAAAAAGTTCATAAATCTATCCCACAGTTTGTAGACGCTATACCTTTTGTGCAAACTAATCAATATACAAAAACATGTAGCAGAACACATATTGGCCAAAACTGATGAAGAATTTCGATTGACATTTTTGTATTATGTTTTATAGCAGAATGTAAAAAATATTCTTTTTTTTCACAATTGTCTTTTTTTGTTTATATCGCAAAAAATTAAAACCGCAGAAGTGATCAAATACCACTGAAAGAAAGCTCTATTCGTGGGAAAAAAGTGTAGCGCTGGTAGATTTGCGATCTACCATATGTTAGGCAAATTTAGTAGTTTGTTCGTTAGGAAGGTTAGGTTTGCCTCTGTTCCAGCTTGGCTGACGTTGTGTGTGTTTCCATGCTGACCAGTGGGTGTCGCTGTTATCACTGGTTAGTGTTGGAAAGGCAGCGTGTCGAAGCGTATGGATGCTCTTCTGTCCCGGAGACAACTCGGTGGAGGTGGTCTCTGAGTTGCATTCCGGGCGAGGGTATATAGGGGACAGACGCCATATCTTGGGGTTCGTTTTACAGCCACCTGCTGGCCCTCCTGGCCGACAGGTATGCATTAGAGAGCAATCTCGTGGTCCTCCGTTCCGGAGGCCCGCATCGCTGCGACGCAGGGGTGGGCCCAGAAGCTTGTCTGGGGCTTACCACAGCAGCCGAGGAATGGTCCTGAGCTGTCTATCCCGAGTGAAGAAGCTGGACAACCGAGGAGATCCCAGGGAAGGATCACGCAGCTTGCTGGTCTGGAGAGGGGCCTGGTGACTCGGTTGGAGGACATATCCTAAAGTCACTGTGACTGACGTTCATTGCAGAAAAAAACCAATACATCCTGTGGCAGAGGATCGTACGGGTTTATCCCAACCAAGTCTGTGGCAGAGACTTTTGTTCGTGCTACGTACTGGCTGCTAGGCAAGTGAGAGAGGCCTATCCAGGCGAGCAAGGAGTGTGTCCCACGAGGGGAGCGCATTCCATTATAATATCCAAATTCTACCAGGACATTTGTCAAGAATCCTACAAGAAGATATTTGAGTTTCTTCTGCAGTTTCCCTTCTGCCTCTTTCCTGCTACTTCCTTGTTGAATTGTTCAATAAAGCATTGAAAACGTACTCAAGTGTTGGTGCGTGTGTCGCCCAGAGGTAAACTCAACGGAACCCTAGACCCGGTGCCGGTAAAACAGAGGGAAGGAGAGTGAAGGTAACAGGCCCACTTTAAGCCAGCAGCTCCACTGAGAGTTATTGCTACAAAAGGACATCAATATCTTTTGGGTGCAGCATCGCATGATCGCGTAATTGTCAGTTAAAGCTACGCAGTGTCGTATCGCAAAAAATGGCTTGTTCAGGAAGGGGGTAAAACCTTCCGGGGGTTAAAGTGGTTAAACAAACAGTTATCTGTTCAGGACAGAAAAAAGACAAAGGTAGGTGACTGCACCAAACGTTGATAAAATGCTGCAATACACATTGATCACCCAGAGCACAGTCAGCTCCATATGTTTTGGTTATTAATTTATTTTAACATAAGTGGAGTTACTCCCTAATGCCGCGTACACACGGTCGGACTTTTCATCTACAAAAGTCCGACAGCCGGTCCGACAGACTTTCGGCGGACTTGCGGCGGACTTGCGGCGGACTTGTTGCAGACTTTCTAACGAACGGACTTGCCTACACACGACCACACAAAAGTCCGACGGATTCGTACGTGATGACGTACACCGGACTAAAATAAGGAAGTTGATAGCCAGTAGCCAATAGCTGCCCTAGCGTGGCTTTTTGTCCGTCGGACTAGCACACAGACGAGTGGATTTCGGGGTCCGTCGTAGTTACGACGTAAAGATTTGAAGCATGTTTCAAATCTAAAGTACGTCGGATTTGAGGCTAAAAAAGTACGTTGAAAGTCCGGAAAAGCCCACACACGATCGGATTACCAGCCAGCTTTAGTCCGTCAGCGTCCGTTGGACTTTTGTAGCTGAAAAGTCCGACCGTGTGTACGCGGCATAACACCTCGCATGCCATCTGGTACCTTCTGCTGACCTCGAGCCAAACATACTGTGGCAGAGCATTGCCCTGCCGGGGTCTAAATGTACACGGTAACCCAGAATTCTCTACCAGGCAGGTTGAGGGACTCCAAGGGGTTTCCTTAATGCGGAGGAAGCTGGCTTTTTCAGTTTCCTCAATGTTTTCAAAAGTCTTTTGGGACCTGGAGCCTGAAGATTTCTAAGTTATCCGGGTGGGGTGAAATCTTTAGTCCTGGGTCCATTCAGAACAGCCAGCACACTAATTGGTCAGGTGTGTGCTGGGCTTTTAGTAAAGACCTGTCCATGTGTCAGGTCACCTGAGGCCAGGTGACAGATGCACACCATGGGGTTAGGAGCGAACCGCTAAGGTTGTGGACCCTTTGGCTGATTCCTGCAGATGGAGCTCTGGGTGCTTCAGGAAAGCAGCTCCACCTGAACACTGGCACAGGGCCAAGCAGGAAGCTAGAGCGAAAGATTCCCCAGGGCAGAGTCTAAGGCCCCATTCACACCTGAGCGTAGCGTTTTCAGGCAGAAAGATTGCGCGATTTTGCCACGTTTTTGTACAGGTCACCAAAGTAAAAAGCAGAAAACCTCCCAAATCTGCCTAATAAAAGTTCCAGAACTTGTTTGAGCTTCAGGTGTTTTGGAGCTTCTGGCTTCAGGCGTCTTGGAGTGGAGATGTGAACCATCTCCATAGAGAATAATTGATTTTTTCCCCTCCAGCATTTTGTAGCTTCAGGCTTAAGGCTACAAAATGCTCAGATGTGAATGGGGCCTTAGAGACAGCAGGTATTCACCAGAGCCTCTAGTGGTGAGGATGGATTTGGCTGCAGGTGACTCCAGGTCGCAGCCCCAGGGGTCTCTCAGCTCATGCTCACGGACAGGCTCAGATGGACAGAGCGGAAGCAGCAGTTCAGGGTTAAGCACAGGATAGTCAGGAGAACAAGGTCGGGGCAACTAGCAGACAGGGATGGTCAGGAAGAACACGCCAAGGTCGTTACATGGACATCAGAGATAAACATACAGCAGGACACCACACAGAAGCCTAGACACAACTGTTGCTCGGGCAAAGCTGGCTTGTAGTGCATGGGGTTAAATAGTGTTTCCTGTTGAGAGGCTAGGTTGGAGCCATGCTGAGAGCTCCTACTTAAATGCCCAGGTGTGGGGGCACGGTCTCTTAAGGCTGAGAAACAGACCTGAAAGGTAAGCAGATAGTCAGTCAGAGAATAAACTATTACTGCAGATTCATGACACCATGGTTCTGGGCTCCACCCCGGCAGACAGAAGGTCTGGCTCAGGAGTCAGAAGGGCCCCACCTGGGAGAGAGGTGGGAGCCAGAGCAGTAAAGGGGCTGTTAGCTGTGTGCACAGAGTTGGTGAGCGACCAGTCTGTGGGAGACAGACAAAGGCCTACGGGCTAAGGCCAGAGTGGGAGTACTGCACTTACAAGCCTGGAGGCTGAGTAAGTGGATCAAACCCCCATCTGTTTCGCCGTACGTTGTTAAATCCTCGCATATCACTCTCTGCCCCTCTTTGCAGATACCAGGAAGGATAATCGGAGTAGCAGCCATTATTGACTCTGGGGCTTGCTTTATTGAAATCCACTTCTCCAAAAAGTATGGAATCCCACTATGCAAGAAGCTCCCAGCCATTTACTGTTCATCTGGCAGATGGCTCCACACCAACCTCGGGTCCAATAACCCATGAGACCACCCTCATATTGGCCATATTGGCCCGAAGCAGACCATCGGGAATATCTTCGGCTGGACATGATTTCTTCCCCCATTTTTCCGGTTATTTTGGGGTTACTGTGGCTTCAACAGCACCAGCCACAGATTGATTGGTCCACTGAAGTTGTGTCTTTCGGCTCACCCTATTGTTTGAAACCACTGTTTCCCACAACAAGCCTGTTTAACGGTTCAACCCCTTTCCACAGATGACAACACTCTTCTCCCCCAGGTTTACAGACACTTCCTGGACGTCTTTGACAAGAAGGGGGCTAAATCCCTATCGCCTCACCGGCCGTATGATTTCCCCATTGAGCTTCTTCCTGGTTCTGCAATACCATTTGGGAGGATCTTCCCACTCTCTGAGCCTGAATAAGAAGTCCTCCAAGAATACATTGACAATCTTAAAGGGTTCATCCAGCCCTCTACCTCTCCTAATGGCGCTGCGCTGGACTTTTATTTGTGGAAAACAAGGACCATTCTTTAAGACCATGTATCGACTACATAGAATTGAACAGTATCACAAATCAAGAATCGTCCCTGAGCTCATTCAGAGGTTCTGCACCACCGAGGTCTTAAAATTGAACCTACGGGGGGCCTACAATTTAATACGGATAAGAGAGGGCGATGAATGGAAAACGGCCTTTTGTACTAAGTTTGGTCATTTTGAGTATCAGGTTTGAAAAATGTGAGTTTGAGAAAGATATCATACAATTCCTTGGCCTCATTATTTCAACTTCTGGCATATCCATGGACACTCAGAAGGTAACTGCAGTTCTTGAATGGCCAGTACCCTCAGACCGTAAGAGCGTCCAGAGGTTCGTGGGATTCGCCAATTTTTATAGAAGATTCAATAAAGGCTTCTCGTCAATAATTTCACCTATCACACAACTTACCAAGCAAAACAGCTGTTTTCTGTGGTCCCCTCAGCACAAACGGATTTTGACAAACTCAAGAAGCAATTCATCTCTGCCCCGGTCCTTTGTCATCATGACCCAGCCCTGCCTTACGTGTTGGAGGTCGATGCTTCAGAGAGTGCGGTTGGGGAAGTTCTTTCTCAGAACCACGAAATGACAGCCATGTTGCATCCTGTTGCCTTCTTTTCCAGGAAGTTGTCCCCAGCCGAAAGGAACTATGATGTAGGGGACCGGGAACTGCTTGCTATTAAACTGGCCCTGGAAGAATGGTGATATCTATTGGAAGGAGCCTTGCACCCTATACTTAGAATTGGAATACCTCTGTACAGCTAAACGTCTCAGACCTAGACAAGCCAGATGGACTCTCTTCTTCACCCGATTTCAAATGCATATCACATACCGTCCGGGATCCAAGAATTGTAAACCTGATGCTCTATCCCGCATGTATCCCACATCAGATAACTCACGAACGACAGATGCGATACTCCCTTCCTATAAATTCTTCCTACTTATGGATGACATCTTGTCCAGGATTAAACTGGCCTCCTCTCTAGACCAACTGCCCTCAGGAGAACATCTGCAAGAAAAGGACAGACTTTTCTTCCATGACAATGCTGTGTTTGTGCCCCTTCAACTAAGAGTTCCTGTGCTCAAGCTCTGCCATGACAACGAGTAGGGCAGGGGAATGCGGGGCATTTCGGGGTGACCAAAACCACCGATCTGCTTTTGCAAACATTTTGGTGGCCTACCCTCAAGGCAGACAGCCACGCTTACATCAATTCCTGCCCGGTATGCAATCAAAGAAAAACGGAAAGAATAAATCGTCTCCTACGCCCCCTGCCTGTTCCCTCCAGACCCTGGGAACAGATCAGCATGGATTACATAATGGAGCTATCACCCTCTTATGGGTTTACATCCATTTTTGAATACAGTATTCCCATGTTCATTATACAAAGTGTATGTAATATACAGGGTTATGTATGTAATAAGACAATACAGACAGTAATGATGTGTAGAGTGCAATGCACCAATCAGGTTTAATCTTACATCAGTTCAGATGAGTCAGACCAAAGAGAGGTGACTGCTGATTGGTTGCTCTGGGTTCCTGCAGTCTGTATATTGAGGTTTACTACTCACCATTACAGCGTAGGAAATCATCCCAATGAATGTAGAACCCATCATCCACACATTGTGCAGAGGGATAAGTAGGGAAATATCCAACCGGACATTTTACTGTCACTGTATCTCCAATATCATAAAATGCCTTCTCTGGATACACCTCCATTTTTGAGTCCAACGGCCTTTCACACAGAGCTGTAAAGTGATTAGAAGAATGGATTACATCAAGAGATTTGGGTGACAATTTATTTTCCCTTAGCACATAATATATGTATCTGTAGGATGATCAGTAGGGATGAATGACCTGACAATGTATGTATTTGTAGGATGATCAGTAGGGATGAATGACCTGACAATGTATGTATTTGTGGGGTGATCAGTAGGGATGAATGACCTGACAATGTATGTATCTGTAGGATGATCAGTAGGGATGAATGACCTGACAATGTATGTATCTGTAGGGTGATCAGTAGGGATGAATGACCTGACAATGTATGTATCTGTAGGGTGATCAGTAGGGATGAATGACCTGACAATGTATGTATCTGTAGGGTGATCAGTAGGGATGAATGACCTGACAATGTATGTATCTGTAGTATGATCAGTAGGGATGAATGACCTGACAATGTATGTATCTGTACATGATCAGTAGGGATGAATGACCTGACAATGTATGCATCTGTAGGGTGATCAGTAGGGATGAATGACCTGACAATGTATGTATCTGTAGGGTGATCAATAGGAATGAATGACCTGACAATGTATGTATCTGTAGGAGGATCAGTAGGGATGAATGACCTGACAATGTATGTATCTGTAGGGTGATCAGTAGGGATGAATCACCTGACAATGTATGTGTCTGTAGGAGGATCAGTAGGGATGAATGACCTGACAATTTATGTATTTGTGGGGTGATCAGTAGGGATGAATGACCTGACAATGTATGTATCTGTAGGGTGATCAGTAGGGATGAATGACCTGACAATGTATGTATCTGTAGGGTGATCAGTAGGGATGAATGACCTGACAATGTATGCATCTGTAGGGTGATCAGTAGGGATGAATGACCTGACAATGTATGTATCTGTAGATGATCAGTAGGAATGAATGACCTGACAATGTATGTATCTGTAGGGTGATCAGTAGGGATGAATGACCTGACAATGTATGTATCTGTAGAGTGATCAGTAGGGATGAATGACCTGACAATGTATGTATCTGTAGGAGGATCAGTAGGGATGAATGACCTGACAATGTATGTGTCTGTAGGAGGATCAGAAGGGATGAATGACCTGACAATGTATGTATCTGTAGGAAGATCAGTAGGGATGAATGACCTGACAATGTATGTATCTGTAGGGTGATCAGTAGGGATGAATGACCTGACAATGTATGTATCTGTAGGGTGATCAGTAGGGATGAATGACCTGACAATGTATGTATCTGTAGGATGATCAGTAGGGATGAATGACCTGACAATATATGTATTTGTGGGATGATCAAAGTTAAATAGAAAAATGGAAAAACTGATTTTCTAGGCACCAATTATAGAAAAAAAATATATAAATTTTTATTATACACATAATACAAGAAAAGACATTTAAAATATTGCAAATAAAATGCAAACAATAGCTAAACCTCTCCAATGTGGATCATAAGAATCAAAACCATATCCACACAGATATGTATCACTATATTGAATTACGACATAATATATATAATATATTATATTCTAAAGGAGAGAAAAAAGGCAATCAGTAACATTTCTAATCTTTTGTAGTAGTAGTATAGCAGTCTCAAGAGTTTGCAGGAGATACCAAAAGGGTCAATCAAAGGAAGGATCAAACCAGGGCATGCAGAGAGTACAGCAGATCACATGTGGGGACTAGGGATGAGCCGAACACCCCCCTGTTCGGTTCGCACCAGAACATGCGAACAGGAAAAAAGTTCGTTCGAACACGCGAACACCGTTAAAGTCTATGGGACACGAACATGAATAATCAAAAGTGCTAATTTTAAAGGCTAATATGCAAGTTATTGTCATAAAAAGTGTTTGGAGACCCGGGTCCTGCCCCAGGGGACATGGATCAATGCAAAAAAAAGTTTTAAAAACGGCCGTTTTTTCAGGAGCAGTGATTTTAATAATGCTTAAAGTCAAACAAAAGAAGTGTAATATCCCTTTAAATTTCGTACCTGGGGGGTGTCTATAGTATGCCTGTAAAGGGGCGCATGTTTCCTGTGTTTAGAACAGTCTGACAGGAAAATGACATTTTGAAGGAAAAAACCCATTTAAAACTACCCGCGGCTATTGCATTGCCGACAATACACATAGAAGTTCATTGATAAAAACTGCATGGGAATTCCCACAACCCTGGCCGGTGGTTGTGGGGGTCTGCGGGCGCAGATCCCGCCCCCCCCCCCCCCCCCTGTGTGAAATGGTAAGGGGGTATTTACCCCTACCATTTCACTAAAAAACTGTCAAAAATGTTAAAAATGACAAGAGACAGTTTTTGACAATTCCTTTATTTAAATGCTTCTTCTTTCTTCTATCTTCCTTCATCTTCTGGTTCTTCTGGCTCTTCTGGTTCTTCCTCCGGCGTTCTCGTCCAGCATCTCCTCCGCGGCGTCTTCTACCTTCTTCTTCTCGGGCCGCTCCGCACCCATGGCATGGGGGGGAGGCTCCCGCTCTTCTCTTCTTCTTTTCTTCCCTTCTTCTCTTCTTCATTTTCTTCCCTGGGCCGCTCCGCACCCATGCTGGCATGGAGGGAGGCTCCCGCTGTGTGACGGCGCTCCTCGTCTGACAGTTCAGGATCTGGGGGTCCGCTTGTTAAAGGGGGCTTCCAGATTCCGATAAGCCCCCCGCCCGCAGACCCCCACAACCACCGGTCAGGGTTGTGGGGATGAGGCCCTTGTCCTCATCAACATGGGGACAAGGTGTTTCGGGGGGCTACCCCAAAGCACCCTCCCAATGTTGAGGCCATGTGGCCTGGCACGGTTCAGGAGGGGGGGCACTCTCTCGTCCCCCCCTCTTTTCCTGTGGCCTGCCAGGTTGCGTGCTCGGATAAGGGTCTGGTATGGATTTTTGGGGGGACCCCACGCCGTTTTTTTTTTTTTTTTGGCGCAGGGTTCCCCTTAAAATCCATACCAGACCTGAAGGGTCTGGTATGGAATTTAGGGGGAACCCCACGTCATTTTTAAAAAAAATTTTGGCCGGGGTTCCCCTTAATATTCATACCAGACCTGAAGGGCCTGGTATGGAATTTAAGGGGACTCCCACGTCATTTTTTTTTTAAATTTTGGTTCGGGGTTCCCCTGTGGGGAATTCCCATGCCGTTTTTATCAATGAACTTCTATGTGTATGGTCGGCAATGCAATAGCCGCGGGTAGTTTTTTCCTTCAAAATGTCATTTTGCTGTCAGACTGTTCTAAACACAAGAAACCCTTTACAGGCATACTATAGACACCCCCCAGATACGAAATTTAAAGGGATATTACACTTTTATTGTTTGACTTTAAGCATTATTAAAATCACTGCTCCTGAAAAAACGGCCGTTTTTAAAACTTTTTTTTGCATTGATCCATGTCCCCTGGGGCAGGACCCGGGTCCCCAAACACTTTTTATGACAATAACTTGCATATTAGCCTTTAAAATTAGCACTTTTGATTTCTCCCATAGACTTTTAAAGGGTGTTCCGCGGCATTCGAATTTGCCGCGAACACCCCAAATTGTTGGCTGTTCGGCGAACTTGCGAACAGCCAATGTTCGAGTCGAACATGAGTTCGACTCGAACTCGAAGCTCATCCCTAGTGGGAAGGCATGAGGATATCTCCTTTGGGCGTAGTGTGCTGCAGGCAGCGGTACGAGGTCCTCAGGTCTGATTACACCCTACGTTGTGTGGTCCCCTCCCCTCAAATAGCATTGCTCTGGGACATCCCATCAGTAATTACTGAGGCTCTGTGTCCCGTGATGTACGTGAAAGAAAATAGGATTTTTATAACAGATTACCTGTAAAATCCTTTTCTTTTGAGGTACATCACGGGACACAGAGGTCCCGCCCCTCTTCTAATACACTTATATTGCTTTGCTACAAAACTGAGGTATCCCCAGTAAGGGGAGGGGTTATATAGGGGGTGGAACTTCCTGTCTAGGGTGTGATCAGTGTCCAATCACCTTGTGATACCCATAAAACCCATCAGTAATTACTGAGGCTCTGTGTCCCGTAATGTACCTCAAAAGAAAAGGATTTTACAGGTAAGCTGTTATAAAAATCCTATTATATATATATATATATATATATATATATATATATATATACACTGTATTCAGTTTAGCTAGATCCTGTTCTTCTCTTCCTAATATACTGACAGGCAGGTAGGTGTTTTTACAGTATTTCCAGTTACTGTACTGTGTACCCTGCACAGTCTCACCTACAGTATATATAAGGCAATGTCGCACTACTAGTGATAACAAATTGTATATAAAGTGAAATGAAAAAGCCGCTAGCATAAACAGTATAGTGGACTGCACAAATAAGTAAAAAATAGAAATAAATGCAGCGCTAATGTGTAACAAGGTGCAACAGTGAAGTAACACCTAAAGTATGAATAAAACTGATGGTGACAATATAAGTCAGACTTCAGCGTGAACAATGTACAACAAAAATAAATCAGAAAATGTTGTCACAAATAAAAAAGTATTAGGTGAAATGTCCATACAAGACAGCAAGAAAAAAACCTGCAACAAAAACTGTCTGTGATAAACCAATAAGTAGGAAAATCCTCAGTGGATGGAGTGAAGTTCCATGTGTGGATGATGCATGTGGATGGCAATTAGTGTGTGACAGGAATAGCCTCTTCATGAGATATTTCACAGCATCAAGATGGAAATAATTGAAGAAATGGGTACGCTTACCATGAGAAGTGGACACACTCACCATACGGCGGTGGGTCAGTCAGGCGTTTTGGATTCAACAATCCAGCAGGTGTTTGATGGAAGGAGCTGGTGTGGGAATGTACCTCCAAGATTTCATCCAAAACCGTGGTAAAGGTCTGGTGTAGCTAGGACCCCTAAGCCAGCGAACTCGAACTCCCATGAAGTGGTCACACTTGATAAGATGTGCGGACTCCCAGTGGTATTACATCAAACCACATGAAAGAAGGAGAGAAGAAAAGGGCCTCCACATAGTGCGTGAATCCAAAAAGTAAAAATTTATTATAAAAAGCCAAAGCTCAACAGTACAATCCACCCAGTCAGGTGGGTACAAAAAGTGATCACATACACCGTAAAAAACAGTATTGCGTGGTGTCAAGGAGCACAAAGGCTTAGCAACCCTGACATGTTTCGGACAAAAGTCCTTCACCTGGGGCATAAAACCTAGTGTTAGGCACCACGCTATATAAAGACCTTAAAGTTAACCAAAACCGCCGATCAGCTGAAAGTGCTGACAGCCTGTTAGGTTTCCTGGTTGACAAAAAAAGAGACAGATTGTCCAAGATAGATAGGGAAATCAAGGAGTTACGGGATCAACTACCGTATTTATCGGCGTATAAAATGCACTTTTTTCCCCTTAAAATCAGGGGAAAATCACGGGTGCGTGTTATACGCCGATCCCCTGCAATCCTGAGCTGCCAGATCTTCAAAATCGCCGACCGCGATTTGAAAATGGCGCCGCCGGCGCCGAAATACACAGAGCCGGTCCTCGGCTCTTCTCGGCCACTTTCGGCTTCACTCGAGCGCCGCCCGAACCTAGCCGAGTGTACTCGGCTAGGTTCGGATAGCTCCGCTAACAGTCACGCCCATCCCGGGCGGGACTACGAGTGGAGCCGAAAGTGAAGGAGAGCCGCCGAGAAGAGCCGAGAACCGGCTCTGTGTATTTCGGCGCCGGCGGCGCCATTTTCAAATCGCGGTCGCCGATTTTGAAGCCCAGGATGGCAGGGGATCACAGGATCGAAGGCTGCACTGGGGCAAGGCTGCACTGGGGAAGGCTGCACTGACAAGGCTGCACTGACAAGGCTGCACTGGGGCAAGGCTGCACTGGGGAATGCTGCACTGACAAGGCTGCACTAACAAGGCTGCACTGGGGAAGGCTGCACTGACAAGGTTGCACTAACAAGGCTGCACTGACAAGGCTGCACTGACATGGCTGCACTGGGGCAAGGCTGCACTGAGAAGGCTGCAATGATGGGCATTTAAATGTAAGTTTTTTTCCCTTCAACTTCCCTCCTAAAAGTTTTTTTTCCTTAAAATTCCTTCCTAAACTTGGTGCGTGTTATACACCGGTGCGTGTTATATGCCGATAAATACAGTACTTCCCCACAAATCCTCACCTGAGTACACTTCCCTCTCTGCTAATCTCAAGAGTCATCTGGAGAAAGAAGAGAGAGAACAACGCATGAAGAAGCAAAAAAAGTACACACGTGATGCCAATGATTATAGGAATAAACTTGTGTTCAATTGGCAGAAAAAAGAGAACAGTATTGCTGCAGAGTTCTCGGACCCAGCAAGCATGGATACATCACTCCCTCCTAATCCAAGAGGGGTGATGAAGCCAATAACTCCCTTGGTACAGGCTACACAAACATCTACTGTGAGGAAAAGTGAGCATCCCCCCACTCAAAAAGGTCAGAGGGGTCAGAATGGGAGAATGAGATTCATCTAGACAGAATTACCCTCATTCCAACCAAAGAAGGGGTGGTACGAACAGGGGTAGGGGGTCTTCCCATGGGAGAAGCTATAGTTATAGATATCCAGAACCACACACATATGGAAGATCCCCTCACTATAATCAGCATGAAGGTCAATACCAAGAGCAATATCATACCTATCGAACTCCCATTCGTACTCACAACAGATTCTCACCTTTAAGAGAAGAACCCTATCGGAACAGATACAACCTACAATACCCATACATGGAAAGGGAATATAGACAATTCTCCATACACTTATAATCACACTCATCCCGATCCCCCCCAACATGAGGATTTTCCTCGGGAACTCACAGGCTCAAAACGAAGAGCAGATACAAGCGAGGCACCCAAGGGGGGAAGAGGGCCAGGCAAAAGAAAGACAATAGAGGCCAGTGGGATTTTTATTTTAAGTCAGGTGACGTTTTCTGATGCGGAGCTTTATGTATTGGACAAGGGTCTTAGGTTTGGACCCCCCCCCCCCCCCAAGAAATTGAACAAATTTGAGACTTTTATTGATATCCAGAAATATAAAAGAAAATTGAATATACATAGGCATTTTTTGACCAACCCCTCTGAGTCTAGAATTATGATTGGACAGAGGGATGAGGTTATTCACTCTGGTTTATCAAACCCCTCGAGTTTTACCCCCCCCCCCTCCAAGTGCCAAGTGCTACAGCTTCATCTATCAAAGTTTTTTGCGATCTGGTGCTAAAGGACCTGGAATCGTTACCCAGCAAATGGATTTATGACCATCCGAACCTCACTAATAGTCTGAAATCCTTATGTGAACAAAGGGACCTTGTTATCAGCCCTGAGGACAAGGGCGGTGGCCTGGTAATCCTTGACAAAAAAGATTATCACACAGAAATGTGTAGAATTGTAAGTGATGATAAAACCTACATGGCCTTACCTAGCGACCCTACTAAGAAATTTAAGAAACATCTTGTTGACCTTATTGATAGGGGTTTCCACCAGGGGATTCTGGATAAGAAAGAGAGGGATTATCTAGTACCAGCAGGCCAGCATATTCCAGTCATGTTTTATCTCCCCAAGATACATAAAAGCACTACCAAGCCTCCGGGCAGACCCATCATAAGCGGGATAGATTCAATAACATCCCGAATCGGTCGTTATATTGATTTTTTTCTAAAGCCGCTGGTACATACGGTTCCATCATATCTAAAAGATACAGGTGATACAATTCGTCGTTTAGAATCTATTGATTTTCATGACAACCTCCTTCTTGTAACAGCGGACGTGACGGCCTTGTACACGTGTATCCCACATAGATTGGGGTTAGCGGCTGTGGAGCACTATCTGTCTACCAGCGAACAACTTCCATCCGTCCAACAAGGCTACATTATGGAACTTCTCTGCTTTGCCACACTGACCAATTATTTTTGGTACAATAACCAATTTTTTCTACAGAAGAAGGGCGTGGCAATGGGGCCTAAATTTTCCCCCAGCCTCGCCAATCTTTTTATGGATCTTTGGGAGGAGGATGTCATCTATCCACTACAGCGACCTGAGCTCACCTTATGGGCCAGGTACATAGACGACATCCTCCTCCTATGGAGAGGAGACGCAGAGTCCCTACATGACTTAATGGCCACCTTAAATGATAATGAAAGAGGGATCGCCCTTACCTATGAGGTTAGTTCTGTCTCCATCCATTTTTTGGATTTGGAGATTTCCATAGTCAAACCTCACCTTGTAACCACTGCTTTTTTCAAACCAACGGACAGAAACAGATATATCCCCACTGACAGTTGCCATTACGGCCCATGGCTTGACTCCATAGCCCATAGCCAGCTGTTACATATTCGAAGAAACTGTATAGATTCTACAGACTTTTTTAGACGAGCCCAGTTTCTTAAACAACAGTTTGTGGATAAGGGATATCAGTCTTCAATCATTGATGAGGAGATAGCGAGAATTTCTTCAATGGACCGAAATACGCATATCACAGAACGACCTAAACGAGTTTTTGACAATAAGGTTAAATGGTCCTTAGTCACTCAGTTTTCAGTCCAACACAAACAGGTTAAAACCATTCTTAACCGCCACTGGGATGTTCTGAAGAGTGACCCAATAATTGGTCCGGTACTTCCTACGAAAGCAGGTATTATTTACAAGGGGCCACCATCTTTACGAAGTCAGATTTCCCATAATTTAGTGGATGTTCCAACGAAACCCATGTTTTTTCCTGAATCTAAGGGATATTATCCCTGTAAAAAATATAATGTATGTGCACATAATATTTGTGGCCAGGAAAAAATCAGAGTACTTTCAATCCTCCGTCCCCTCTTCGGTCTACCATATGAAACATTTTACCACATGTGCCACCCGGTATATAGTATACCTTATTACATGTCCATGCCACAAGCAATATGTGGGTCATACCATAAGATCTTTCTCAGTTAGAATAAACAAACATATTGCTTCTTTAAATTGGGTCGCACCAATCATAGCGTCCCTCGACATTATTTACAATTTCATGATAAAAATCCCATTGGCACTAGGTTCCAAATTACCGACAAATTTATCCCACATTGGAGGGGAGGACCACGCATTAGAGGGGTATCCCAACTTGAGACCTTCTGGATATACCAGCTGAAGTGTTACTCCCCTTATGGGTTAAATATAGAATGGGACATAAACGCCTTTATCAATAAATCTTGATGTAGTGGTTTACGGCCCTTTTTTTTGGTCTGTTGGGTGTATTTTTTATTCATATACTTTCTGCCCGATACATGACTTATTATCTCTAATATATAATGCTAGTATTGGGATGTTTCAAGCATGGAAATTTCTGTTCTGGGTGTCATAAGGAGACTCCAGCTAGTGTTTATATTTAGGTTTTTTCTGTGACATCTTGCATCATATCACCATTCATTATATTGATATTCATCATTTGTTCCTTTAAAGCATTCACCTATGCTTGTCCCATATCTATGATGCATTGTGTTTAGTAGCAAGATCTCTCTATGGATTAAAAATAATTTTTTACTCTTTATCTATTTTATAAAGCTATGTATATGATTAATGTGTATTTTTTGATTATGGCAAAAATTGAACGGGGAATCCGCGCAACGGAATTGAGTAAAGACAAAGTGTTGGACTGCTGCCCTCACACACGCAATCTCCACTGAAGTGGAGTGAGCGAAGAGTAAATGTAAAATAAAGAGTGATTATGGCGCCGTCCTAAAATATTATTATCAAAGAAAAAACCTCCTTAGTGATTAACTGTGAACAAGGAGAAAATGTTAAAGTGACTTGTGCTATGTATCATAGAAGGTGAAAAATAAAAAGTCAAAAATAAAATGAATAATCAAAAGTATAACATATGTAATAACACGTGACATGCAGCGGTGATGATAGCTACATAAACCTTAAAATGATGTTATTGTAATCACACATAAATAATGTACTGAGTGATAATTAAACAATCCTTATAAATGGTGTTATTGTAATCACTCTTTAATAATGTACTGGTTAAACCAGCCGTGATTCGTGGTCAGTGCACCATGGGTGAAGATCAACAGTCTCTGTGAATTCCTTGGTGTTTCCCTTTAAGACAAGGCAGGCATATTCAACTCGTATCTGCTACTATTTTCATGGTGACCGGGTGCTTGTGTCTCGCGCTGTGATCGTGCAGACACTCACCAGCTTCCTTAGCCCCTGCAGGGGTAACGTGCAGTCACAGTGTGTGCCACTGTGCGGCAGTCCTTGACAGGTTCAGGATCTGGATACCATTTGAGCATGAAGGAAAGAGGAGATTCCCATAGTGTAAAACCATAAACACTTTTATTTAAATTAGATGACAAGCTGGTACTCACATTGTAGTGGTTTCAAACAAGCAATGAAATGTCATCCGAGAAACGTCAGGTTCAAAGTCTGTGTTCGCTGGGAGATGGTGCAAGGCGTCAGAGTTAGGCCACGCCCTACGCGCGTTTCGTCAGAGGACGTCTACGGGAGCGTGACCCTTGCGTCATCTCCCCTCCCTTTTATACTGTGCGGTATGTGATGTGTTTGCGTTCCACAGTACTCCAGCGGCCATTTTGTCTGTAATGTGTTTGCGTTCCACAATGCTACAGCAGCCATTTTGTCTGGGATATTACAGACTGGAGACCACGGCCATTTTCCCTATGATTTTTGCAGCGTGGAATGGCCAGGATTTAGGCAGACCGAAGCCCGCGGCCATATATCTATGGTTTTTGTAAGCCGAAGCTTCATTATAATGGGCCGTGAGGTGACACCATACGGACAAATGTGCCATTTGTGTTTGTGTCACCAGTATTCCAATCAAAATGAATGTGTTACGCTAATTTGTGACCAAATACTACTATCTATCTGCCCCGCACAGTATATCCGGATACATTTAATTGCCTGACGGTACAGCAATATACACTACTAATGAAATATAATAAAAACATATATATTTAATATATTTATGATAAAAAAGATATATATTTAATATATTTATGATAAAAAAGATATAAAACTGTAAACATAAAAGGCAGAAAAGAGGGAAATTAAAAAGGGAGATTAAAAAAAGGGGGATGAGATAAATTATATATATTGTGTAAGAGACCTTATTCTGGGAGTGAATGATATTAAAAATCTGTGTTCTATAGTCTATGTTAAAAAACTAAAAAACTAAAAGAGCTTTTATTGTATAAACGAGGAAAGGTTATTGTGTGAGAAAAGTCTATATTCAAAGAGAGGGTAGTATTAAAATTGAAATTCGTGGAGCCCTGCATTCTGTAGTCTGTGTTTTAATGCTCCATCAATTTCAAATGAAAGGAAGGGGATCGAATATTAAGAAACCTCTACAATGTACATGGGGAAAAGAAGCAATGTATTTCCAATATGATGATGCTTATAGACACATGCTATTTTCAAATGGACCTGTTTTTATGACAACACTAAAAATCTGTATTTTAAATGTATGAAAAAATGGGGAAACTAAAATTTCTAAGAGCAAGTAATATGTTTGTTTTAGTAATTGGTGAGAAAACAGTTAAGGTCGACGTCTATATTCATTCCTGATGGTTGGAGTGTATCCAGCTGGAAGATCCATCTAGTTTCGTTTTGTGACACTTTTACTTTTTTATTGAGTTGAATATGCCTGCCTTGTCTTAAAGGGAAACACCAAGGAATTCACATAGACTGTTGATCTTCACCTATGGTGCACTGACCACGAATCACGGCTGGTTTAACCAGTACATTATTAAAGAGTGATTACAATAACGCCATTTATAAGAATTGTTTAATTATCACTCAGTACATTATTTATGTGTGATTACAATAACACTATTTTAAGGTTTATGTAACTATCATCACTGCTGCATGTCACGTGTTATTACATATGTTATACTTTTGATTATTCATTTTATTTTTGACTTTTTATTTTTCACCTTCTATGATACATAGCACAAGTCACTTTAACATTTTCTCCTTGTTCACAGTTAATCACTAAGGATGTTTTTTCTTTGATAATACTATTTTAGGACGGCGCCACACTCACTCTTTATTTTACATTTACTCTTCGCTCACTCCACTTTGGTGGAGATTGCGTGTGTGAGGGCAGCAGTCCAACACTCAGTCTTTACTCAATTCCATTGCGCGGATTCCCCATTCAATTTTTGCCATTTACTAAATGTGGTCTTTATTGTACCAAATAGTAATCTGCAGCAATGGACATTTTCAAATATCTCAGTAATAGAAACATCAACTTAACGGAGGTATTTAATCAGGAACAAGTCGTAAACAAAAAAGATATGGATAGCCTTTTCAAACAATTAAGACACACTATAGAAAAGCAAATCAGAGTCTGGTGGGACATAGCCACAATTGAAATGTACATTACTGAAAAAATCACCCCCAGGAGGCTTAGATGGGATGTCTCACCGAATGATGCAATTAATGACAAAGGGCTAATGGAGGAATGGTATAGATTTTTCAACGATAGCGAAAACGCACTACTACGCAAAATAGTGGTGCGAAGACAGCACAAACTGAAAAACATTAAATCAGAAATATTGCAAATTTGAGACCAATTAATACCATTCCTCGACTCAAGGGAGTATAAAGATAAGGAAAATAACTTACAAGAAACAGTAAAGAAGTACGACAAAGAAATACAACTAAAAAAGAAAAAAAAGTTCAAAAGAGATGTGCTAGATTACAAGAATCAACAGGTATACAAGTGGCAAACCAATGAAACATACATGGAAGAAGACCATAACATCTCAATGATAGATGAGTCCGGAGACAGCTCAACGGAAGAAGATGTAGTAACATGGCAGGAAATAAGTACTGCACCAAGTAGGATCCGAAGGGAATCGCTAGGACAAATACCAACATTTGAACATGGAAGGGGAGGTTATAGCCCTGAACGCAGAAACCGCAGACAGCAAGAGACACACGAAAATAGAACACAACAACATGAAAATGTTCCATTTACACCAAGAACACCCAGGTATAGAAACAGATATTCACCTTTAAGGTACGAACAGGAACACACCCCCTATGCTGAACCCCATCATAGAAGGGGTTTTTTTCCCATCGAATATCAAGGAAGACCACCGGTCTTCAGGAGAAGGCCGTCACCATACAGGGGAGAAAGAGACCCCCAGGGATGGAGACCTTTCAGATTTCCAGACAGGAACCGCAACAACAACAGGTACCCACGGCCAGGGTGGAACCCAAGGATAACAAGAGATACAGATATGAGAACGAGGAACAGAGCACAAGAGGGCACTCAATGGGAGGAGAGAACGAATCAGGGATACAGAATGCTGAGAGGAGGAAGAGAAAACGGGCAAGAGGAAAGAGAGGAGGGGCAAAGAAGAAGAGAGTGTTAGGCGGAGGTATCTTCAATCTTAGCGAGGCCACTTTCAACAAGGACGAAATGAGGGTACTTGATTTGGGGCTCAAATACGCACCGGAAAAAAGTTAAGACCCCTTCGAAGTATACATAGACCTGCAGAAATTCATCAGGAAGTTAAATATCAGGAAATTCTTTGCAATGAAAGGGGAACATGAACCATACAAAGAAAAATACGACTCAGTCTACAAACACTCGCAACTTAAGAATAACTCCACATTTAATTCTAACACTCAACAAAACGAAAGCCTCATAACTTTTAAGAAAATGGTGGAACAAGACATAAGAAGGATGAAACCAAAGAAAATAAAATCGAATGTTTGGAAGACCATCAAAGAAATAGAAAAGAAAAAGAACATCGTCATTCGTCCGGCGGATAAAGGGGGCGGCCTAGTTATATTAAACAAAAAAGGATTACGAATTGGAAATAGGAAAGTTACTAAATATTCCAAATACATATAAAAAACCAGGGGGCAATCCAAAGGTAAAATATAATAAGAAATTGAAAGCCTATATACATAAGGGGGAGAAAAAAGGAATTTTAAATAAAAAAGAAGCAAGATATCTAGTCCCCGAAGCAGCCAAAACTCCCGTTATTTATTATGTCCCTAAAATCCACAAAAATCAATCAAACCCCCCGGGAAGACCCATAATAAGTGGCTTTGATGGCCTATTTTCAAGGCTGGGGGCCTATTTAGATGGATACCTACAACCACTGGTGGTTAAAGGCAAATCCTACCTGAAAGATAGCAAACAGTTGATCACTGAGCTAAAAAATTTCGACATCAAGGAAGAAGATATATTTGTGACGATCGACATCAACTCCCTATACACTAATATCGCACAAACAGATGGCCTTAGTGGAGCAGAATGGGCATTACACCGACAAACGGACCTGAAAGAGGAGCAAAAAAAAAATATACACTAGAAGGGTTAAAACTAGCCATGAGTCACAACTATTTCTGGCATAAAGGAGACTTCTACACCCAAGTGAAATGGGTAGCCATTGGAGCTAAGTATGTCCCGAGTGTAGCCAACCTGCTCCTTAACAAATGGGAAGAAGAACAAATCTATAGTACCAATAGACCTCACTTGAAATTATACCGACGGTATATAGATGATATCGTAATAATCTGGGGAGGTACTGAGGAAGAGTTGCAAGTATTCTTTGACGAACTTAACCACAACATCTATGGTCTATCTTTCTCTGGGAACTGGAGTAAACAGAACATAAACTACCTTGACCTCCAGATATACAAAGAAAATGGATACCTTAGTACCAAAACGTACTTCAAGTGCACAGACAGGAATGGCTATATTCCTACTAGTAGCTGCCATCACCCGAAGTGGATTGGGAATATCCCAATTTATGCGAATACGCAGAAACTGCAGTAATATAAATGATTTTGAAGAGCAAACGGATATCTTAATCAATCGGTTCGTGGACAAGGGATACAAAAGGAAGGACCTCACACTATTGAAGGAAAAAGTAAAAAATATGGATAGAAATAGGCTAATGGAAGGTACACAGAACCCCCACAAACAAGAAAGAAATAAACAACTGGGCCTTGCCTTTCTAACAGGATACAATAGACAATACAAAACTATGGAATCTATTGTTAAGAAGTATTGGCCTATTTTACAATCGGACCAAGTTTTAAAATCAGTATTACCAAGGAAACCTATCTTCATTTATAGGAAGGCCTCAACTCTTAGAAATAAACTAGTGCACAATGCCCTTGACCCCCTGAAACAAATTAAAATAGACAACAACCTAAAAGGCTTTTATAAATGTGGGAAATGTCTGCCATGCAGAGTGAGCAAAAAGACAAACAAAAAGATAACTAAGTTCAAGTCGACATCGAATGGAAAAGAATATACAATTAGGGATCTAATAACGTGCAACGATACGCACGTCACCTATGTATTAGAATGCCCGTGTCCCAAACAGTATGTGGGACGTACAACTAGAAAACTACACATAAGAATTAGGGAACACATCACAAACATAAAGAATGGTTTTAAGAAACATAGTGTATCCAGACACTTTAGAGAACACCACAAGAGAGACCCCAAGGGTATGATTTTTTATGCCATTGACAAAATCAAGGGACACTGGAGGGGTGATGATAAAAAAGTAAAAGTGTCACAAAACGAAACTAGATGGATCTTCCAGCTGGGTACACTCCAACCATCAGGAATGAATATAGACGTCAACCTTAACTGTTTTCTCACCAATTACTAAAACAAACATATTACTTGCTCTTAGAAATTTTAGTTTCCCCATTTTTTCATACATTTAAAATACAGATTTTTAGTGTTGTCATAAAAACAGGTCCATTTGAAAATAGCATGTGTCTATAAGCATCATCATATTGGAAATACATTCCTTCTTTTCCCCATGCACATTATAGAGGTTTCTTAATATTCGATCCCCTTCCTTTCATTTGAAATTAATGGAGCATTAAAACACAGACTACAGAATGCAGGGCTTCACAAATTTCAATTTTAATACTACCCACTCTTTGAATATAGACTTTTCTCACACAATAACCTTTCCTCGTTTATACAATAAAAGCTCTTTTAGTTTTTTCGTTTTTTAACATAGACTATAGAACACAGATTTTTAATATTATCCACTCCCAGAATAAGGTCTCTTACACATTATATATAATTTATCTCATCCCCCTTTTTTTTAATCTCCCTTTTTAATTTCCCTCTTTTCTGCCTTTTATGTTTACAGTTTTATATCTTTTTTATCATAAATATATTAAATATATATCTTTTTATCATAAATATATTAAATATATATGTTTTTATTATATTTCATTAGTAGAGTATATTGCTGTACCGTCAGGCAATTAAATGTATCTGGATATACTGTGCGGGGCAGATAGATAGTAGTATTTGGTCACAAATTAGCGTAACACATTCATTTTGATTGGAATACTGGTGACACAAACACAAATTTTTTTTTGTTTAATAAATTTTTATTAAAGAAAATAAATACAGAAATAAACAGTTATGTCACAAACTGGGTACAAACATTATGAAAAGGCAAAGTCAATTTCAATGCTCGGATATTTGCAATGAGTATCAAGAAGCCAGAGATACATTAACCAGTTCTGTATATTCAAAGAGGAGGATGAGAATTAATGTAGTGATTGAGTAGAAAAGAGGCTTCTTTCAATGTAAACATAGAAATCAAGATGTAAGAACAAGATGAAAAACCTTGCTTCAGTTAGATAAGAGAGGTATAATAAAGCGAACAGAAAGCATGGGATGCATAGGACTAGATAATAGGAAAGAAAATGAAAGGAGAGAAAGGGGATAGTAAATAGGATAGAGGGTAAGATGGGAAGGGAGAGGGTACGGGGATTGCTGGCATACATGTGCAAAATATTGAGTTATCGAAATTTTGGTGACGATGTATAAGTAATAAATTTATGAGATTTGCACTATAATATCCTTATATGAGGGGGTGGACTGAAATTTTACCCAAGGAGCCCAAGTGGCTGAGTGTTTTTCTGAAGTCCCTTTGATGTTATGGGTAATACTCTCCATGAGTTGAACTTCATCAACCTTCTGCAGCCAGGTCCTAATGGGCGGAATTGCCGCCTGGCCCCAAAAGGTGGGTATTAAAGCTTTGGCTGTGTTCAAAAGGTGAGGAATGAGTGAACGTTTATATGAGCCTATGGAGGTATTAGAGGCATGGAAAAGGACAGTCCATGGGTCCATGGGTAGATTGACCTCCGAAATCTGTGAGATCAGGTTGCAGATGGCCATCCAATAGGGGCGAATGAGTGGGCAAAACCACCAGACATGTGCATGAGTGGCTTCGTTCCCACAGTTCCTCCAGCACAATGGGGAACCGGCAGGGAACATTTGGTGAAGTCTAACGGGGGTGTAATGCCACCTAGTGAGTAGTTTATAATTGACCTCTGCCATTTTGGAAGCAAGGGAGGAGGTATGTGCCAATTGTAAGACCTTATCCTTTAGATTGTCTGAAATGGGAGAACCCAGATCAGTTTCCCACTTTGCCAGGAAGGGTGGAAACCCAGGGTTTTGAAGGGCAATAATAGCTCTATAAAATAGAGAAATACTATGTATGGGAGGGTCTTTTGGGTAGAATATTTCTTCTATTCGATTTAGATCTTGCAAACTTCTAAGCGGATGAGGGAGAGAGCTCAAGAAACATTGCAATTGATGGTATCTCCATTTGTCGAGAAACGAGACAGGTTTGGGATCAATGATCAAATGTATTGGTTTAAGTGTATTGCCACGGAGGGCGTGATGTAGTAAGAGAGGTTCTCTCGGTCTCCAAGATTGGAAACCGGGATCTAATAAGCCTGGTAGAAAATATTTGTGAGTAAGACCTTTGGCAAAATGTGATAATTTGGTTAGGATTTTTGAAAAAAAGGTAGGTTGATTTTGGTTTGGGCAATAAACGTTTGCTAGAGTACATTGGGTATTACCGATGAAACCCTGGAGAAAAAGAAAGCGACCCGAATCATCAGCTAGCATGTCAGACAAACGAAAGGATATGCTTCTGTTAAACCCAATGGCCACTCCCTTAGCTTTGTTAGTGTCAGATAAACTATAGTACCATTGCGGAAAATGAGGTGAGGTCAGTTTAACCGGTGTTGTATGGGTTAGATGTATTTCCTGAAGAAAAGCAATAGAACATGCGGCTTGTTTTAGTTCACGGAATGTTTGGTGCCGTTTAGCTGCGACATTAAGACCTCTAACATTGTATGATAGAAGCTTCAATGTAGTCATTGTTACATCTAGGTAAGATCCTTCAGCCTATGCTTCCATGATTGCCAGCAGGGGAAAGGGAGGGGAGGAGGGAAGAGGAAAAAGAGAGAAAGATTAGAAAAAAAGAGAAGAAGGGAAAAGTGAACTTATAGAAAAATCATACACATGAATTAAAAAACTTGTGGGAAACGTATGAATTACACGCAGAAATCTGCAGTGGTCCCATTGGGGAAAGGGAGAACGAGCGGCCATCCAAAACCTTAAACAGGGATCGGATAAAATAACTTTTAAGGTCGCACGCACTCGCCAACCCCAGGAGGAGGGGGGGACTGGGTTATGTTGTAGGGGAGGAGCAATATAAGAAACGTGCCCCAACAACACGTGGCCTATAACAGATAATCAACTTGTAATTAGAAATAAAAAATTAGTTCCAGTTAAATAAAAAATAAGGGGTTATGTAGGCAGGAACAAAAATCAACTTAAACATTGAAATTCCTACTGGGTAGTAGGGATGAGCCGAACACCCCCCGGTTCGGTTCGCACCAGAACCCGCGAACGGACCGCAAGTTCGCACGAACGTTAGAACCCCATTGACGTCTATGGGACTCGAACGTTCGAAATCAAAAGTGCTCATTTTAAAGGCTAATTTGCATGGTATTGTCCTAAAAAGGGTTTGGGGACCCGGGTCCTACCCCAGGGGACATGTATCAATGCAAAAAAAACTTTTAAAAACGGCCGTTTTTTCGGGAGCAGTGATTTTAATGATGCTTAAAGTAAAAAAAAAAAAGTGAAATATTCCTTTAAATATCGTACCTGGGGGGTGTCTATAGTATGCCTGTAAAGTGACGCGTGTTTCCCATGTTTAGAACAGTCCCTGCACCAAATGTCATTTTTAAAGGAAAAAATCTCATTTAAAACTGCTTGCGGGTTTAATGTCATGTCGGGTCATGGCAATATGGATGAAAATCAGTGAGACAAACGGCATGGGTACCCCCCAGTCCATTACCAGGCCCTTTGGGTCTTGTATGGATATTAAGGGGAACCCCGCACCCAAATTAAAATAAGGAAAGGTCCCTATATACTCTGAACAGCAGTATACAGGCGGTGCAAACAAGACAGGGACTGTAGGTTTGTTGTTAAGTAGAATCTGTTTGTAATTTTGAACATTTTTAATGTGTTTAGCTCCAGCCAAAAAATCTTTTCTAAGCTTTTTGGAAAACATAGGGAAGGGTTATCACCCCTGTGACATTTGTTTTGCGTCTTTCCTCCTCTTCAGAAGATTTCACCTCACTTTTTTGTCCCAATGAAAAATGTTTTTTGAAAATTTGGGTTTTTTTGTGGAACAAGGATTGGAAAGCATCAGTGGAAAGGAAAAATTGTTTTCCCATATTAACTCTTACAGGAGAGAATTTCCCTTCCTTAGGGGTAGATTTCATCTCACTTCCTGTTGTCTCCTTCCGTTTGCAAGTAGGAGTCGTTTGTAAGTTAGATGTTTGAAAGTAGGGTCCTGCCCTATATACTCAGCAGAAATTTGGGCCTTAGGTGTTGCTGTGGCCAAAACACTGTAAGCCCTCACAGGGCCCTGCTGTGAAATATTAGATCAAGAATTGTAATTACATGCCCCTGTTGAACAGGAGCTGAAAAATTAGGCCTTAGGCACTGGTGCTGGTGCCACAACACTGCAACCCCTCACAGACACTCTAGTTGAAACGCAGGAACAAGCCCAGCTGCAAAGTATTGCATCAAAAATTGTAATTACACGCCCCTGTTAGACAGGGGCTGAAAAATTGGGTCTTAGGCACTGGTGCTGGTGCCACAACACTGCAACCCCTCACAGACACTCTAGTTGAAACGCAGGAACAAGCCCTGCTGCAAAGTATTGCATCAAAAATTGTAATTACACGCCCCTGTTAGACAGGGGCTGAAAAATTGGGTCTTAGGCACTGGTGCTGGTGCCACAACACTGCAACCCCTCACAGACACTCTAGTTGGAATGCAGGAACAAGCCCTGCTGCAAAGTATTGCATCAAAAATTGTAATTACACGCCCCTGTTAGACAGGGGCAGAAAAATTGGGTCTTAGGCACTGGTGCTGGTGCCACAACACTGCAACCCCTCACAGACACTCTAGTTGGAATGCAGGAACGAGCCCTGCTGCAAAGTATTACATCAAAAATTGTAATTACACGCCCCTGTTAAACAGGGGCTGAAAAATTGTGCCTTAGGCACTGGTGGTGGCGCCCAGAACCAAAAATGTTCTTACAAGCTATCAGCGTGATGATTGAGGAGGAAGAGGATAATTACTCAGGGATAGTCACTCAGCATCAGCATAGGCAGTCTTTGAAGGGATCTGAGATTTCAAAAAAAATTATTCGGTTACATCTGCATCAGGTGCTTGGTAGCTGGTGGTGATCCAAGACTGATTCATTTTTATGAAGGTCAGCCGATCGACCGAGTCGGTGGACAGACGCACCCTGTGATCGGTTACCACGCCTCCAGCAGCACTGAATGTGCGTTCCGAAAGAACGCTGGATGCAGGACAGGCCAGTAGCTCAATTGCATACTGTGCAAGCTCTGGCCAGTGATCCATCCTCAAGACCCAGTAACCCAGAGGATTTTCGGTGGGAAAGGTGTCCAAGTCTGATCTTGCCCCTAGGTATTCCTGCACCATGTAAAACAGACGCTGGCGATGGTTGCTGGAACCGATCATACCTTGGGGCTGCGGACCAAAAAATTGTCTGAACGCATCGGTCAGACGGCCACCTTCTCCACCGCTCCTTCTTTGACTGACCGAAGCCTCAGCAACACGTTGTCCAGAAACAGGAGTTTGTAACCTCCCAGTCTCTGGGAACGCGTTGCACAGACCTTTCTGCAAGGCCTCCCGAAGATGTTTCATCCTCTGCTCCCTCTGCGATGGCAAGATAAGGTCCGCAACCTTACCCTTGTAACGTGGATCAAGGAGGGTTGCCAGCCAGTATTGGTCCTTCTCCTTGATACCACGAATACGAGGATCCTTACGCAGGCTTTGCAGGATCAGGGAGGCCATGCAGCGTAGGTTTGCTGAGGCATTCGGTCCGGAGTCCTCTGGGTCACTAAGGACAACAACGTCCGCAGCCACCTCCTCCCAGCCACGTACAAGTCCATGTGTTCCTTGGGACTGATCCCTTAAAGACTGCTGATGCTGAGTGCCAGGCTCCACCTCCATACTGACACAATCTTCCTCCTCCTCCTCCTCCTCCTCCTCGTCCTCTTCCTGTGTGATCGGCGGGCACGCAGGAACACTGTCTGGATAAAGGGGGCCTTGAGAGCTAAGGAAGTCCTCCTCTTCCTGCCTCTGTTCTGCCTCAAGTGCCCTGTCCATTATCCCACGCAGCGTGTGCTCCAACAGGTGGACAAGGGGGACAGTGTCACTGATGCATGCACTGTCAGTGCTCACCATCCTCGTGGCCTCCTCGAATGGTGACAGGACAGTGCATGCATCCCTGATCATGGCCCACTGGCGTGGGGAAAAAAAACCAAGGTCCCCTGACCCTGTCCTGGTGCCATAGTCGCACAGGTACTCATTGATGGCCCTCTGCTGCGTGTGCAGCCGCTGCAGCATGGCCAACGTCGAGTTCCACCTGGTGGGCATGTCACAGATTAGGCGGTTCTTGGGCAGGTTAAACTCCTTTTGGAGGTCCGTCAGCCGAGCACTGGCATTATATGACCGGCGGAAATGCACACAGACTTTCCTGGCCTGCCTCAGGACATCCTGTAAGCCCGGGTACCTGCCCAAGAACCGCTGCACCACCAAGTTAAGGACGTGAGCCAAACAGGGCACATGGGTCAGTTGTCCCTGTCGGAGGGCAGAGAGGAGGTTGGTGCCATTGTCGCAAACCACCATTCCTGCCTTAAGTTGGCGTGGCGTCAACCACCTCTGAACCTGCCCCTGCAGAGCTGACAGAACCTCTGCCCCAGTGTGGCTCCTGTCCCCCAAGCACACCAGCTCAAGCACCGCATGGCATCTTTTGGCCTGCGTACTTGCGTAGCCCCTTGAACGCCTACGGAGCACCGCTGGTTCCGAGGAAGAGGCCATGGAGGAAGAAGAAGAGGAGGGGGTGGAGGAGAGAGGTGTGTCACAATCAGCATTTTGGAGGCGTGGTGGCGGAACAACCTCCAACACTACTGCACCTTGTCCTGCATCCTTCCCAGCTGCCAGCAGAGTCACCCAATGCGCCGTGAAACTTAAGTAACGTCCCTGTCCATGCCTGCTGGACCATGAGTCAGCGGTAATATGCACCTTACCGCTGACCGCCCTGTCCAGCGAGGCATGGACATTGCCTTCCACATGCCGGTAGAGAGCCGGAATCGCCTTCCGTGAGAAAAAGTGGCGTTTGGGTACCTGCCACTGAGGAACCGCACATTCCACAAACTCACGGAAGGGGGCAGAGTCTACCAACTGAAAAGGCAGCAGTTGAAGTGCTAGCAATTTTGCCAAGCTAGCATTCAACCGCTGGGCATGTGGATGGCTGGGAGCAAACTTCTTTCGGCGGTGCAGCAGCTGGGGCAGGGAAATTTGCCTGGTACAATCTGACGTCGGTGTACCAAAAGCAGATTGCCCATAAGTACTTGGCTGTGACACACCTAATTCTACACCTTCATTCCTCTCACTGCAGGTCGCAGAGAGGACTGAAGGTCTAGTGGGGTTGGAAATCTCAGCTGATGAGGAGCAAGGAGAGATCGTCTTTGTTCTTTGGTGTGGGTCTTTTAGATACGCTTGCCAACGAACTGCATGGCAGGTCAACATATGTCTGGTCAAGCATGTGGTACCCAAGCGGGAGATGTTTTGGCCACGCGAGATACGCTTGAGACATATATTGCAAATAGCAGCGGTGCGATCTGATGCACTCGTCTCAAAAAAGGCCCACACCAAAGAACTTTTTGAATAACGCGCAGAGACTGCAGCGCCCTGCACATGTGGAGCTTTGGGGTGTGATGCAGTCAATGTGCTGCCCTTAGGCTGGCCCCTGGAGGGCATCCTGCCTAGTTGGTGATGTGCCACCTCCTCCTCCTCCTCCTCCTCCTCCTCCTCCTCCTCCTCTCTCCTATCAGGCACCCACGTTGAGTCAGTGACCTCATCATCCCCTCCCTCCTCATCACTGGAGCAAACCTGGCAGTATGCTGCAGCAGGGGGAGCATGACTGCCAGATTGCTGTCCTTCTTGGGCACCCCCTCTGTCCGTGCTCATGTTACTGCCTTCATTGAGCTCAGTATCATCATCAGAGCCTTCCAAACGCTGGGCATCCTCCTGGAGCATGTACCCAACACTGTGGTCAAACAGTTCGAGGGAATCCTCAGGAGGACATGGTGGGGCTAGGGAAGGAGTCACTGATGACATTGAGCTGAGGGAAGAGGCCGCTGCTTTGCCAGACAAAGCACCCTGGGCATGGGTGAGAGAGGATGAGGAGGATGAGGACGGCTTGGTCATCCACTCGACCAAGTCTTCCGCATGTTGCGGCTCAACACGGCCAGCTGCCGAAAAAAAGGCCAAGCGTGTCCCATGGCCACGTGCTGATGAGGATGCACCGTCTCCACGACCAGCACTAGACACAGAGCCTGCTTGCCCTCTCTTATTGGCTTGTGACTGTCTGCCTCTCCTTCTTGGCCTTCCAGACATACTAATGGCCTGTAGCTGCACTAAGCTGGGATAGAACACCTGTAATTTTCTTCAGGTAGCTTTATATACTGTAACCAGACAAGCCTGCCTGTCAGTAGGAAGATAACAGGAACGGATCTAGCTGAACACTGTGAGCAGGACGTACTGCACTAAATGTATATAGCAGGAACGGATCTAGCTGAACACTGTGAGCAGCACGCACTGCACTGAATGTAAATAGCAGGAACGGATCTAGCTGAACACTGTGAGCAGGACGCACTGTACTGAATGTAAATAGCAGGAACGGATCTAGCTGAACACTGTGAGCAGGACACACTGCACTGAATGTAAATAACAGGAACGGATCTAGCTGAACACTGTGAGCAGGACACACTGTACTAAATGTAAATAGTCTAGCTGCCTGACCGTGGTACTAATAGGATCAAAAAGAACACCTGTAATTTTCTTCAGGTAGCTTTATATACTGTAACCAGACAAGCCTGCCTGTCAGTAGGAAGATAACAGGAACGGATCTAGCTGAACACTGTGAGCAGGACGTACTGCACTAAATGTATATAGCAGGAACGGATCTAGCTGAACACTGTGAGCAGCACGCACTGTACTGAATGTAAATAGCAGGAACGGATCTAGCTGAACACTGTGAGCAGGACACACTGCACTGAATGTAAATAACAGGAACGGATCTAGCTGAACACTGTGAGCAGGACACACTGTACTAAATGTAAATAGTCTAGCTGCCTGACCGTGGTACTAATAGGATCAAAAAGAACACCTGTAATTTTCTTCAGGTAGCTTTATATACTGTAACCAGACAAGCCTGCCTGTCAGTAGGAAGATAACAGGAACGGATCTAGCTGAACACTGTGAGCAGGACGCACTGCACTGAATGTAAATAGCAGGAACGGATCTAGCTGAACACTGTGAGCAGCACGCACTGCACTGAATGTAAATAGCAGGAACGGATCTAGCTGAACACTGTGAGCAGGACGCACTGCACTGAATGTAAATAGCAGGAACGGATCTAGCTGAACACTGTGAGCAGGACGCACTGCACTGAATGTAAATAGCAGGAACGGATCTAGCTGAACACTGTGAGCAGCACGCACTGCACTGAATGTAAATAGCAGGAACGGATCTAGCTGAACACTGTGAGCAGCACGCACTGCACTGAATGTAAATAGCAGGAACGGATCTAGCTGAACACTGTGAGCAGGAAGCACTGTACTGAATGTAAATAGCAGGAACGGATCTAGCTGAACACTGTGAGCAGGACACACTGCACTGAATGTAAATAGTCTAGATAGAAGATAACAGGAACGGATCTAGCTAAACTGAATACAGTGTATATATATATATGCAACACCTGGGATGCATATATATACACAATACACTGTAAGTGCAGCTAACTGACTGACTGTTCTGCCTAATCTATCTAACTCAAATCAAACACTGTCTCTCTGTCTATCTCTTTCAACGCCGGAACACACACTACACAGGGCCGCCGTGCAGGCGGCCTTATATAGTGTGGGGCGTGTACTAAATCCCCTGAGCCATAATTGGCCAAAGCCTCCTTGGCTTTGGCCAATTACGGCTCTCTGTTCAGGCGGCGCTGTGATTGGCCAAGCATGCGGGTCATAGTGCATGCTTGGCCAATCATCAGCCAGCAATGCACTGCGATGCCGCAGTGAATTATGGGCCGTGACGCGCCACACGAATTTGGCGCGAACGGCCCATATCGTTCGCAATTCGACGGACGGTCGAACAGCCGATGTTCGAGTCGAACATGGGTTCGACTCGAACACGAAGCTCATCCCTACTGGGTAGCATAAGTTGTAGACCATTACTGATGCGGCAACAAAACAACAATAAGAACATAAAAGGAGATCAGTGGTCTAACTAGTCATAGGTCAGAGTTTACCAAAAATAGTCAGGTAAGTGTACAAAAAGTTTACATTTGAAATCTGACTTGGCATCAATTTACTGTAGGAGAATAAGCATCTGTACTGATGGAATGTGGTTGAATGAAAAAAGACAAAGGACAAATTTGCGCAATTTAACCATTCTTTTGTGCAGATCCTGGGAGAGAGGAGCGACTTGCCTTTGAAGGGGTTTTTCTCCAAACTGAATCTGCAAGATTCGAGAATTTAGGAATGGAGTCCTGTCAGCCTGGAAGTTCCAAGGGCGGAAGATTAAGAGCTTGCAAAAAGGTTGTAAGTTCCTCCGGGAACCTTAGTGTGTGGGATCGGCCATTTTTTGTGGCAATCAGGCAGGCTGGGAAGCCCCATCTATATGTGATCCCATCTGTACGCAAGAGGTCAAGGAGCGGCTTTAGAGCTCTGCGACGGTCTAAGGTAACTTTGGAGATGTCTGGGAATACGGTGATGGTTGCCCCGTCGAAATCTATGTTAGGCAGGCCCCGCATCTTCATCATAATTGCATTTTTATCTTCGAAGTAATGCAAGCGACAGATAACGTCTCTGGGTTGGTCAGAGTTAGCATTGCGGGGTCTCAGAGCCCGATGTACCCGGTCAAAGCGGAGTGGTGCGGTGACAGGATTGCCCATAATGGTGTTGAAAATGCCCCGTATTGATGGTTCTAGGTCACTGTCTCCAGTGGCCTCAGGTAGGCCTCTGACCCGTATGTTGTTTCTACGGTTGCGGTTCTCGAGGTCTTCGAGCTTGTATAGGGAGGCCCGATGAGCAAATGCTAGCTGGGTAACAGTGTCCTGCAGTTCTTTAATGGCTAGAGCTTGTGTGTCTTGCCGTTGCTCCGTCTCCTCTACTCTGACCAAGATGTGGGACATGTCGGTCCTGACTGCAGTTATCTCTTTTTTAATAGACTTTTCCAAGTTATGAAACATACCTGCAAGTTCTTTTTTAAGGCCGCTCATCAGCGTAGTCATTTCGGAGCCAGCAGGGGAACTTGGGTCATCCATGAGATCTGAGTAGTATGAAGAGCTTCCCCTCACAGAGGCAACGTGAGATGAGGGAGAGGCGCTTAGTCTCGAGGTTCGGTCCTGATTGCCGCGTGCGTTAGCCAAATATTGTTGAATGGAGCCTGCAGATATTGAATTAGACAGTGACCTCTTACCAGATCTTTTACCTGCTGCAGAACGAGATTTAGTTGATTTGGAAGGCATAACTGGAACTGTTAGGCCGGTGGCTGTGTGGGGCACTTCTCACTTACATTTGCTCAGTGTCAGTCATATTTCAACAAGATATGGTTGCTTGTGGAGATTTTCGTGAAAAACAAAAGAAAAAAGAAAGTTGCGGGTATTGAAAGTCCCACCTCAGCCACAGAGCAAGGGGAGATCTGATTGAAGCAGAGTCTAGATGAATAGGTGCGTTGGCTACAGTGAGCAAGTGGAGGCACAAATGTGGGTAGGGAGTAGTTAGAGTACAAAGATGGCCGCCGGCCTCCGGAGGTAGGCCGGAGCCGCGGACCTTCCTGATGTTCTAGGCCGGCCGGGTGAGCACCGGTAGCGCGGAGGCCTCGGGCAGCTTCGTATGGGCCCAGGTACAAGATTTTAGCTATTTAGAGCAGCCTCAACACTGATGGGGGACCGGCCGAGAGGTAGATGGTAGAGTATCAAGGTACTCACCGCTGTTCAGAGGGTAGGATAGGTCGGGGCGGTAGGCCGCGGGATGGCGTCAGACCTCCGGAGATCGGCGTGCCAAAGAAGGGATCTCCGGGTAGTGGTTACTGGGATGGGGGGATCCCGAGTGCGGACGGCCTCGCAGCCAGGGTGCCGTGCAGGAACTTTTCGGAGGTCTCCGGTCCGGAGCAGCGGAGAGCGGGAGGCTCCGAGTGTCAGGTCCCAAGATGGCGGCGGGCATCCGAGGCTCGGACTGAACTGTAGGCCCCGAACCGCTTCCAAGTGCCAAATAGGTTAAATAGTCCCCAGGGGCCGTAGCCAAGAGTGTCTAGATACCCCTGAGATGTGAAAATAGCTACGGTGGGTTGAGGAGGGGTATGGATGGCTTTGGATGTAAGCAGCCTGGACGGAGCAAGAGTAGCACATGTCCTCCCTGTTGAACGTCCGGACACGCCCCCCCTGACACAAACACAAATGGCACATTTGTCCGTATGGTGTCACCTCACGGCCCATTATAATGAAGCTTCGGCTTACAAAAACCATAGATAAATGGCTGTGGGCTTCGGTCTGCCTAAATCCTGGCCATTCCACGCTGCAAAAATCATAGGGAAAATGGCCGCGGTCTCCGGTCTGTAATATCCCAGACAAAATGGCCGCTGTAGCATTGTGGAACGCAAACACATTACAGACAAAATGGCCGCTGGAGTATTGTGGAACGCAAACACATCACACCGCACAGTATAAAAGGGAGGGGAGATGATGCAAGGGTCACGCTGCCGTAGACGTCCTCTGACGAAACGTGCGTAGGGCGTGGCCTAACTCTGACGCCTTGCACCATCTCCCAGCGAACACAGACTTTGAACCTGACGTTTTTCGGATGACATTTCATTGCTTGTTTGAAACCACTACAATGTGAGTACCAGCTTGTCATCTAATGTACATAAAAGTGTTTATGGTTTTACACTATGGGAATCTCCTCTTTCCTTCATGCTCAAATGGTATCCCGATCCTGAACCTGCCAAGGACTGCCGCACAGTGGCACACACTGTGACTGCACGTTACCCCTGCAGGGGCTAAGGAAGCTGGTGAGTGTCTGCACGATCACAGCGCGAGACACAAACACCCGGTCACCATAAAAATAGTAGCAGATACGAGTTGAATATGCCTGCCTTGTCTTAAAGGGAAACACCAAGGAATTCACATAGACTGTCGATCTTCACCTATGGTGCACTGAGCACGAATCACGGCTGGTTTAACCAGTACATTATTAAAGAGTGATTACAATAACACCATTTATAAGGATTGTTTAATTATCACTCAGTACATTATTTATGTGTGATTACAATAACACTATTTTAAGGTTTATGTAACTATCATCACCGCTGCATGTCACGTGTTATTACATATGTTATACTTTTGATTATTCATTTTATTTTTGACTTTATTTTTCACCTTCTATGATACATAGCACAAGTCACTTTAACATTTTCTCCTTGCTCACAGTTAATCACTAAATAGGTTTTTTCTTTGATAATAATATTTTAGGACGGCGCCATACTCACTCTTTATTTTACATTTATTTTTTGATTATGTGTGTTTTTTTATATGTCCATAACGGACGTATATTCCATACTTTATTTTATTTCTTTTAATTTGGAAACCGGATCCCTGCAACGCCGTTCTGTATTTAGGTTTGGTGTGTGACTGTAGGCACGCTCTTCTCACGCTCTTCTCCTGTCATTTTGTGCACCGCTGCTAAATCTACACTACATATGCCTCTCCTGTTATATAGCTGTTCCCTCAAAGTGTGACGCTTCTGCCCATAATGGGTGTGTGGGTGCCTCACCCCTAGCCCTGTCAGCTTATAGGCCAATGCCAGCAATGAGAAGGAGGCTTGGAGTGCAAACACTGGAGCGCGATGAAGTTGCTACGGTGGCGTCGCACATGTGATGGCAGATGGAGGGTGTTTATGGCTGTAATTGGCCCATATAGCCACATGACCATTCGACAAGGAAGGTATGTGCTTAGATGACTGCTAATTGGTCATCATGCTTGCCCAGTGTCAGCACTTTGAGCTGATCGGCGGTTTTGGTTAATTTTAAGATTTGTATATGGCGTGGTGCCTAACACTAGGTTTTATGCCCCAGTTGAAGGACTTTTGTCTGAAACATGTCGGGTTGCTAAGCCTTTGCGCTCCTTGACACCACGCGATACTGTTTTTTACTTTGTATGTGATCACTTTTTGTACCCACCTGACTGGGTGGATTGTACTGTTGAGCTTTGTCTTTTTATAAATCCACCTGCTGGATTGTTGAATCCAAACGCCTGACTGACCCACCGTCGTATGGTGAGTGTGTCCACTTCTCATGGTAAGCGTACCCATTTCTTCAATTATTTCCATCTTGAGGCTGTGAAATATCTCATGAAGAGGCTATTCCTGTCACACACTACTTATCATCCACATGCATCATCCACAAATAGAACTTCACTCCATCCACTGAGGATTTTCCTACTTTTTGGTTTATCACGGACAGTTTTTGTTGCAGGTTTTTCTTGCTGTCTTATATGGACATTTCACCTAATACTTTTTTATTTGTGACAAAATTTTCTGATTTATTTTTGTTGTACATTGTTCACGCTGAAGTCTGACTTATAATGTCACCATCGGTTTTATTCCTACTTTAAGTGTTACTTCACTGTTGCACCTTGTTACACATTAGCGCTGCATTTATTTAAATTTTTCACCTACAGTATAGCTACCTGCAGCCAGGTGCTTGTGTAGGCTCTTTGAAGTATTTCCAGTTACTGTACTGTGTACCCTGCACAGTCTCACCTACAGTATAGCTATCCTGCAGCCAGGTGCTTGTGTAGGCTCTTTGAAGTATTTCCAGTTACTGTACTGTGTACCCTGCACAGTTTCACCTACAGTATAGCTATCTGCAGCCAGGTGCTTGTGTAGGCTCTTTGAAGTATTTCCACTCCCTGTACTGTGTACCCTGCACAGTCTCACCCACAGTATAGCTACCTGCAGCCAGGTGCATGTGTAGGCTCTTTGAAGTATTTCCAGTTACTGCACTGTGTACCCTGCACAGTCTCACCTATAGTATAGCTACCTGCAGCCAGGTGCTTGTGTAGGCTCTTTGAAGTATTTCCAGTTACTGTACTGTGTACCCCGCACAGTCTCACCTACAGTATAGCTACCTGCAGCCAGGTGCTTGTGTAGGCTCTTTGAAGTATTTCCATTTACTGTACTGTGTACCCCGCACAGTCTCACCTACAGTATAGCTACCTGCAGCCAGGTGCTTGTGTAGGCTCTTTGAAGTATTTCCAGTTACTGTACTGTGTACCCTGCACAGTCTCACCTACAGTATAGCTACCTGCAGTCAGTCTCTTGTGTAGGCTCTTTGAAGTATTTTCAGTTACCGTACTGTGTACGCCGCACAGTCTCACCTACAGTATAGCTACCTGCAGCCAGGTGCTTGTGTAGGCTCTTTGAAGTATTTCCGCTTACTGTACTGTGTACCCCGCACAGTCTCACCCACAGTATAGCTACCTGCAGCCAGGTGCTTGTGTAGGCTCTTTGAAGTATTTCCGCTTACTGTACTGTGTACCCTGCACAGTTGCACCCACAGCATAGCTACCTGAAGACAAGTGCTTGTGTTATCATACTATATATATATATATATATATATCCCAGTTTTGTGCAGCTCACTGCAGGCCAATAGTATGTCTGGAAGGCCAACAAGGAGAGGCAGACAGTCACAAGCCAATAAAAGAGGGCAAGCTCTGTGTCTAGAGGCAACAGTGCTGGTCATGGACACGGTGCATCCTCAGAACGTGGCTGTGGGACACGCTTGGCCTTTTTTTCAGCAGCTGGCCGTGTTGAGCCGCAACATGCGGAAGACTTGGTCGAGTGGATGACCAGGCCGTCCTCATCCTCCTCATCCTCTCTCACCCAGGCTCAGGGTACTTTGTCTGGCAAAGCAGCTGCCAACCCGGCCTCTTCCCTCGGCTCAATGGCATCAGTGACTCCTTCCCTAGCCCCACCATGTCCTCCTGAGGAGTCCCTCGAACTGTTTGACCACAGTGTTGGGTACATGCTCCAGGAGGATGCCTAGCGTTTTGAAGGCTCTGATGATGGTACTGAGCTAGATGAAGGCAGTAACGTGAGCCCGGACAGAGGGGGTGCCCAAGAAGGACAGCAATCTGGCAGTCATGTTCCCCCTGCTGCAGCATACTGCCAGGTTTGCTCCAGTGATGAGGAGGGAGGGGATGATGAGGTCACTGACTCAACGTGGGTGCCTGATAGGAGGAGGAGGAGGCACATCACCAACGAGGCAGGATGACCTCCAGGGGCCAGCCTAAGGGCAGCACACTGACTGCATCACACCGCAGAGCTCCACATGTGCAGGGTGCTGCTGTCTCTGCGCGTTATTCCAGAAGTTCTTTGGTGTGGGCCTTTTTTGAGACAAGTGCATCAGATCGCACCACTGCTATTTGCAATATATGTCTTAAGCATATCTCGCGTGGCCAAAACATCTCCCGCTTTGGCACCACATGCATGACCAGACATATGTTGACCTGCCATGCAGTTCGTTGGCAAGCGTATCTAAAAGACCCACACCAAAGAACATAGAGGACCTCTCCTTGCTCCTCATGAGCTGGGATCTCCAACCCCACTATACCTTCAGTCCTCTCTGAGACCTGCACTGAGAGGAATGAAGTGTAGAATTAGGTGTGTCACAGCCAAGTACTTGCGGGCAATCTGCTATCGGTACACAGATGTCAGATTGTACCAGGCAAATTTCCCTGCCCCAGCTGCTGCACCGCAGAAAGAAGTTCTCTCCCAGCCATTCACAAGCCCAGCGGTTGAATGCTAGCTTGGCAAAATTGCTAGCACTTCAACTGCTACCTTTTCAGTTGGTAGATTCTGTCCTCTTCTGTGAGTTTGTGGAATGTGCGGTTCCTCAGTGGCCGGTTCCCAAACGCCACTTTTTCTCATGGAAGGTGATTCTGGCTCTCTACCGGCATGTGGAAGGCAATGTCTTGGCCTTGCTGGACAGGGCGGTCAGCGGTAAGGTGCATATTACCGCTGACTCATGGTCCAGCAGGCATGGACAGGGATGTTACCTAAGCTTCACGGCACATTGGGTGACTCTGCTGGCAGCTGGGAAGGATGCAGGACAAGGTACAGTAGTGTTGGAGGTTGTTCTGCCACCACGCCTCCAAAATGTTACTACTGGTGATCCTGACACACCTCTCTCCTCCACCCCCTCCTCTTCTTCTTCCTCCATGGCCTCTTCCTGTGCTTTGTCCTCTGAACCAGCGGTGCTCCGTAGGCGTTCAAGGGGCTACTCAAATACGCAGGCCAAAAGATGCCATGCGGTGCTTGAGCTGGTGTGCTTGGGGGACAGGAGCCACACTGGGGCAGAGATTCTGTCAGCTCTGCAGGGGCAGGTTCAGAGGTGGTTGACGCCACACCAACTTAAGGCAGGAATGGTGGTTTGCGACAATGGCATCAACCTCCTCTCCGCCCTCTGACAGGGACAACTGACCTATGTGCCCTGTTTGGCTCACGTCCTTAACTTGGTGGTGCAGCAGTTCTTGGGCAGGTACCCGGGCTTACAGGATGTCCTGAGGCAGGCCAGGAAAGTCTGTGTGCATTTCTGCCAGTCATATAATGCCAGTGCTCGGCTGGCAGACCTCCAAAAGGAATTTAACCTGCCCAAGAACCGCCTAATCTGTGACATGCCCACCAGGTGGAACTCAACGTGGGCCATGCTGCAGCGGCTGCACACGCAGCAGAGGGCCATCAATAAGTACCTGTGCGACTATGGCACCAGCACAGGGTCAGGGGAGCTTGGTTTTTTCCCATGATCATGGCTGCATGCACTGTCCTGTCACCATTTGAGGAGGCCACGAGGATGGTGAGCAGTGACAGTGCATGCATCAGTGACACTGTCCCCCTTGTCCACCTGTTGGAGCACACGCTGCGTGGAATAATGGACAGGGCACTTGAGGCAGGAAGAGGAGGACTTCCTTAGCTCTCAAGGCCCGCTTTATCCAGACAGTGTTCCTGCATGCCCGCCGATCACACAGGAAGAGGACGAGGAGGAGGAGGAGGATTGTGTCAGCATGGAGGTGGAGCCTGGCACTCAGCATCAGCAGCAGTCTTTAAGGGATCATTTACAGTACCAAGAAACCCATGGAATTGTACGTGGCTGGGAGGAGGTGGCTGTGGATCATGTCGTCCTTAGTGACCCAGAGGATTCCAGACCGAATGCCTCAGCGAACCTACGCTGCATGGCCTCCCTGATCCTGCAAAGCCTGCGAAAGGATCCTCGTATTCGTGGTATCAAGGAGAGGGATCAATACTGGCTGGCAACCTTCCTTGATCCACGTTACAAGGGTAAGGTTGCGGACCTTATCTTGCTGTCGCAGAGGGAGCAGAGGATGAAACATCTTCAGGAGGCCTTGCAGAACGGTCTTTGCAACGCTTTCCCAGAGACTGGGAGGTTACAAACTCCTTTTCCTGGACAACGCGTTGCTGAGGCTTCGGTCAGTCAAAGAAGGAGCGGTGGAGAAGGTGGCCGTCTGACGATGCGTTCAGACAATTTTTTAGTCCGCAGCCCCAAGGTATGATCGGTTCCAGCAACCATCGCCAGCGTCTGTTTTACATGGTGCAGGAATACCTAGGGGCAAGATCTGACTTGGACACCTTTCCCACCGAAAATCCTCTGGGTTACTGGGTCTTGAGGATGGATCACTGGCCAGAGCTTGCACAGCATGCAATTGAGCTACTGGCCTGTCCTGCATCCAGCGTTCTTTCGGAACGCACATTCAGTGCTGCTGGAGGCTTTGTAACCGATCACAGGGTGCGTCTGTCCACCGACTCGGTCGATCGACTGACCTTCATAAAAATGAATCAGTCTTGGATCACCACCAGCTACCAAGCACCTGATGCTGGTGTAACCGAATAATTTTTTTTGAAATGTCAGATCCCTTCAAAACTGCCTATGCTGATGCTGAGTGACTATCCTGTTATGCTGAGTGATTATCCTCTTCCTCCTCAATGATCATGCTGATAGCTTGTAAGAACATTTCTGGTTCTGGGCGCCGCCACCAGTGGCTAAGATTGAGATTGAGGTAGCGCCACATATTTTAATATATTTTGATTACAATTTTTGATGCAATATTTTGAAGCAGGGCTCGTTCCTGCGCTCCAACTAGAGTATCTGTGAGGGGTTGCAGTGTTGTGGCACCAGCACCAGTGCCTAAGGCCCAATTTTTCTGCCCCTGTTTAACAGGTGCATGTAATTACAATTCTTGAACTAATATTTCACAGAAAGGCCCGTTCCAGCACCCACCAAGAGTAACTGTGAGGACTTACAGTGTTGTGGCACCAGCACCAGCACCACCACCATCACCAAAGGCCCAATTTTTCTACCCCTGTTCAACAGGGGCGTGTAATTACAATTTTTGATACAATTCTCTTCAGCAGGGCTAGTTCCTGCGCTCCAACTAGAGTATCTGTGAGGGGATGCAGTGTTGTGGCAACAGCACCAGTGCCTAAGGCCCAATTTTTCTGCCCCTGTTCAACAGGGACATGTACTTACAATTCTTGATCTAATATTTCACAGCAGGGCCCGTTCCAGCGCACACCAAGAGTAACTGTGAAGGGCCCCAAAGGGTCTGGTAATGGACTGGGGGGTACCCATGCTGTTTGTCTCACTGATTTTCATCGATATTGCCAGGACCCGACATTACATTAAAGCCGCAAGCAGTTTTAAATGACTTTTATTCCTTTAAAAATGTCATTTTGTGCAGGGACTGTTCTAAGCACGGGAAACACGCGCCACTTTACAGGCATACTATAGACACCCCCAGGTATGATATTTAAAGGAATATTTTTTTACTTTAAGCATCATTAAAATCACTGCTCCCGAAAAAAACGGCTGTTTTTAAAACTTTTTTTTGCATTGATACACATCCCCTGGGACAGGACCCGGGTCCCCAAACCCTTTTAAGGACAATACCATGCAAATTAGCCTTTAAAACTTTTTATTTCGAACGTTCGAGTCCCATAGACGTCAATAGTGCAAATATTCTGTCCGTTCACAGGTTCTGGTGCGAACCGAACTGGGGGGTGTTCGGCTCATCCCTACTCACAACCCCCTCAGGTGTTTCGGGTGTAAACAGCTAGGGCACAAAAAGCCAGACTGTACGTTGAATCCAGCCAGGCAGTCCCAGTCATGGAGAAAGCCAGCAGGGGGGAATCCCCGCACATCCATGTCTGCGGCTCACTGCGTTGAGGAGGAAGAACATTGGGGCGGCCTGCACGAGGCTGATCCAGTACAAGCAGCTAACTAGGACAACAGGCAGCAACACAGGCAGAGTGTCCGGGTTAATGGAAAGGTAGCCAATGGCCTACGTGATACTGGCGCCACCATGACCCTACTACAGTAGAACCTCATCCCAGAGAGCCAACACACCGGTGACACTGTAGCCATAAGGGTAGCAGGAGGCACCATTTTCCGGCTACCTGTTGCCCGTGTTCACCTGGATTGGGGGGTTGGTTCGGGACACGTGAATGTGGGGGTAATGAAGGATTTGCCAGCGGATGTACTACTGGGGAATGATTTGGCCCCCCTCGTTTCTGCTTACGCCCCGATGGGCCCCGCTGAAGCCAACCCAGTGACTAACCGTGCCCAGACCTGTGCTGTTGGAACTGGCCCGCTTGCTTCTGAGACCCAGGTAAGACTATCTTCCCCGACATGTACCTTAGATCAGGCTCCCCTAGGCTGGGATACCCCAGAGGCATTCGGAAGGGAAACCCTGGAGGACCCAACCTTACACAAGTATAGGGCTAAGGCAGATACTCAGGAAAGGGGAATAGATGGGGATCTTTATGAATGGGTGGGGGATAGACTGTATAGGATCCCTAAGCCAAACCCGGGAAATAAAGTCCCTTTGCAGAAACGACAGCTGGTGGTACCTAAGAAATACCAGCTGGAGATTCTGCGAATCGAGCATGATGTACCACTAGCAGGACATCTAGGGTCCCGTCGCACAGCCCATAGAATTACACAGAATTTCTTCTGGCCCAAGTTTAACCAGGATGTGCGACAGTACTGCAAAACGTGTGACACATTTCAACAGGCAGGTAAGCGGGGGGACCACCCTAAGACCAGACTTATGTCCATGCCTATTATTGGGGAGCCCTTTTACCGCATAGCCATTGACATTGTGGGTATGCAGCTATAAGTAAGCACTTGGCATAGTGCGAAACGCGTTAGCTGATTGCCTGTACACTTTGTCAATGATGTCCTGTATGACATGTTCCTGATTTTACAATAAAGCAATTTGGATTATAAATTCCTGGAGTGCGGCTGTCCGGATTTTCCTGTTTGCACACAGCTTCAATTAGCATTAGCCAGCACCTGGGGCTCCTTGTCTCTGGAGAGCAACTTTCATTTCATACCTGGGCAGTTTTACCCTTGTGCGGGGATAACATTTGCATTGCATTCTTTAAGACCATGTATCGACTACAGAGAATTGAATAGTATCGCAATCAAGAATCGATACCCGTTGCCTCTGGTCCCTGAGCTCGTTCAGAGGTTCCGCACCGCCAATGTCTTCTCAAAATTGGACCTAAAGGGGGCCTACAATTTAATACGGATAAGAGAGGGCGATGAATGGAAAACTGCCTTTCGTACTAAGTTTGGCCTTTTTCAGTATCTGGTCATGCCATTTGGGCTGTGTAATGCTCCAGCAACTTTCCAACACTTGGTGAAAGACATCTTTCGGGATTTTCGACATTGTTCGGGATTTTCTTGACCTCTTCATGATAGTGTCCCTTTCAAATTCAAGAAGCAATTCACCTCTGCCCTGGTCCTTCATCATCACGACCCAGCCCTGCCTTACGTGTTTGGAGGTCGATGCTTCAGAGATTGCAGTTGGGGAAGTTCTTTCTCAGCACTAAATGAAACCACAGCCATGTTGCATCCTGTTGCCTTCTTTTCCAGGAAGTTGTCCCCAGCCGAAAGGAACTTTGATGTAGGGGACCAGGAACTCCTTGCTATTAAACTGGCCCTGGAAGAATGGCAATATCTATTGGAAGGAGCCTCGCACTCTATATTTATCTACACTGATCATAGGAATTTGGAATACCTCCATATAATTAGACGTCTCAGACCTAGACAAGCCAGATGAGCTCTCTTCTTCACCCGATTTCAAATGCATATCACGTACCGCCCGGGATCCAAGAATTGTAAACCTGATGCTCTATCCCACATCAGATAACTCGCCAATGACGAACGCGATACTCCATGCCTATAATTTCTTCCTACTTATGGATGACCTCTTGTCCAGGATTAAACTGGCCTCCTCTCTAGACCAACTGACCTCAGGAGAACATCTGCAAGAAAAGGACAGACTTTTCTTCCATGATCATGCTGTTTGTGACCCTTCAACTGAGAGTTCTTGTGCTCAAGCTCTGCCATGACAACAAGTTAGCCGGGCATTTCGGGGTGACCAAAACCACTGATCTGCTTTTGCAAACCTTTTGGTGGCCTACCCTCAAGGTAGACTGCCACACTCACGTCAATTCCTGCCCTTTATGCAATCACAGCAAAACAGAAAAGAATAAATCATGGGGTCTCCTACACCCCCTGCCTGTTCCTTCTGGACCCTGGGAATAGATCAGCATGGATTACATAATGGAGCTACCACCCTCTCATGGGTTTACATCCATATTTGTTGTTGTGGACTGCCTTACAAAAATGGCTAATTTTATTCCTATGATTGGCACTCCTTCCGCCCCAGAAACAGCTCAGGCTTTTATCAAGGAGATCATATGCCTCCATGGGGTCCCCGGCAAAATTCTATCGGATCGTGGGGTCCAATTCACCTCTAAAATTCTGGAAGGATCTCTGTCTTGCTCTAGATATCGAGAGCCACTACACTTCGGCCTACCACCCTCAGACCAATGGACAAACGGAATGCACAAACCAAACTCTTGAACAGTACATTCCTTGTTTCTCCACCTTTGTCCAAGACAATTGGGCGTCCTTACTCCTTGCACAGAATTCGCTTACAATAACGCAATACATTCTTCCACTAGGCAATCATCGTTCTAAGCCAACCTGGGGTACCACCCTTCTTTTTCCCCTGTCCTACACGCTTTCGCTTTAGTCCCAGCTGTCTGGAACAGAGTGGAGTTTCTACACAACTTAGAGCTCCCAAAGGATACCATTGCCAAGGCACAGCTGGATTACAAGACCATATATGAACAAAGTAGGCAGGGGGACCTGGATCTTCAACTGGGAGACAAGGTTTGGCTGTCTACCAGGCATTTGAAGTTGGCCTATCCCTCCAAGATATTGGGGCCTAAGTTCATTGGGCCCTTCCCTGTCCTGTTCTGATTAACTTACCGGATCTACCTTTTCTTCTATATCTCCCTCCTGAAGCCCGTGACCCCGGGGAAACCCGAGTCGCATATCCATGCTCCAGATCTTCCCTGGTGGTTCTTTCAGTGAGGTTCATCCCAGACGGGTGTCCGGAGGCCTCCCCTTCGGGGGGGCTCTGTAATAGTCCAGGGCTTACTACGCATGCACCAATTGTGAGTTGCCGCAGGAGGAAATCCATGCCAAATGAACATGCGCCAAAGACGCCTCAGTGCGCCAACCTGCACCTACGCAGAAGACCTGATGGAAAAAGGCAGGAAAATGCCCAGGAGGCACACAGGAAGTGACCTCAACCTGATGGAAAAAGGTGGGAAAATGCCCAGGAGGCACACAGGAAGTGACCTCAAACTTCCTTATATAAGCCCAGCCCAGACACTGCCAAATTGCTGGATTATCTTCATACCCCCCTTGTTCCTGTGCTAGTGTGTGATCTGTCAGAACTTGTTGTGACCTGGAAATCTATTTGACTACTCTTGATTGCTGCTTGCCATTGACCTCGGATTTGTACCTTGACCATTCTACTTCTTTGCCCCTATTGTACTCAGCTGCCAGATTGGAACCGACCCCGGCTTGGATCTCGACCATTCTTTTTCTGATGAACCCTTTTATACTTCGTTGCCAAACTGGACTTGACCTCGGCTCGGATCTCGGACTAAGGCTTGCACAGTGCTCCGCACCCCTGTCTCTGTCTCCATCTCCAGAGGCTTCAAGGACCCGAGGTGCAAGGGAGGCCTCCGTACTACTTCGGTCTCATCTCAGGTACGTATCCCACTTGGCATAACCTCTCTGATTTTCCTCTGGCCCCAAAAGACATTAAACTTCTGCAAAAAGGTATGTCCTTTTCCCCTGTCACTAATATGCACAATTTCACAGTTTACAAGGATGTCACTTTTCCTGCGGAAGGTTTTCTTTAGGTCCCTTTATGAGAAGAGAGATATGTCCAATACTGGGGAACTCCATTTAGAAATGGATGATCAAAAAGCACTTGAGATTCTAAATCCCCCACTTGAGGAAAATGAAGGTCCCCTTGAAATGAGTAGTAACCCTAGTTGGAGATTGGCCGGTTTAATGCTCCAAAAAGATGCCACCCTTATCTAAGAAAAGGTGGTTGAACCTTTTCTTGGAAATGGTCCAATCAGATCTGGACAGTTTAGACTGGACAAAATGGGTACTGATAATCTAACACATGAGGAAAGACAGGCCTTTAGAAAGCTCAGGGAAGCAAAACACATCATCATAAAAAGAAGTGACAAGGGGGGCAATGTAGTTTTAATGAATAAACTTCTTTATGAAAAAGAAGCCAAACGCCCACTAAATCACACCTTAACATACAAAAGATTAGATCACAACCCAATCCCTGAAGTAGTACGACAATTAAATCAAAAACGAAGGGATGTGAAAGAGGCTGGCTTCCTTAGCAATCATGAATAATAGCACCTCCTTGTGAGGGAGGTCAACGTGACCACTATTTACATTATACCAAATGTGCATAAATGCCTACAGAATTCACCAGGCAGACCGATCGTATCAGCTGTACAGGGCCCTCTTAAGAAAATGGGTGGTTACTTGGATTCTCTTCTAAAGGACATGGTATAAAGAGTTAAAATCATATGTCCAAGATACCCGACACGTGCTATCAAAAATTTCTGACCTACAGGTGGGGGATGAGGTGTGGCTGATAGGTACTGACGTGGAATCTCTCTATACCTCGATCCCACATACCCGTGGAATACAGGCAGACCTTCCTTGATTTTCATTATCCACAACTTGGTCCACAAAATAATTTTTTGGTGGAATTGCTGGACTTTGCATTGTCCAACAATTTCTTCCAATTCTCTACACAGAATTACCACCAAATAAGAGAAACCTCAATGGGGGCAGCATGGGCACCAGAGTCTCTGGGAAGAGAAGCATGTCTTTACCTCGTTGATGTACCAGGAACATGTAAATACATGGTTAAGGTACATTGACGACATATTGGTAGTATGGAAAGGTGACATAGAAGCTTTACATAAATTTATTGACCAACTCAACAAAAATAAACGCGACATACATCTAAACTACATCTTTGACCGTACACAGATCTCCTTCCTTGACCTGTGGATAGCCATTGAACAAGGAGTTGTGTGCACTCGCACATTCTGCAAAGAGACTGCGGCTAATACTCTAAAGAGCAGACAGTCATCATCCTCCCTGGTTGAAGAATGGGATCCCAGTGGGCCAGTTCTTAAGGATAAAAAGAAACTGTATCAAAACTTGTGAATTCAGGAAGAAGGAAGTTGACATGTATGGGAGATTCCGTGAGCGTGGTTACTCCTATGGTCAAATTCACAAGGCCAAAAAGAAGGTAGCTGATTGGAGTAGAGAGAGCCTTCTCTCTATAGAGACTAGTAATGAAAGTAAAGGACAAGTAAATACAAGCCCAGTAAGAGTAATAACAGCATTTGGAGCACAGTGGAATACAGTACGCAGTATCCTGGAAAAACATTGGAGCTTACTGACAAACAGTCCTGGCCTGGCGGCTGTAGTGGGACCAGCTCCCAAGCTGGTAGCCCATCAAGCTAAAAATCTTGGGCATATGCTGATACAATCAGAATTAATTTCTAAGTGAACCGGGTGGGATGAAATCTTTAGTCCTGGGTCCAGGTATTCAGAACAGCCAGCATACTAATTGGTCAGGTGCTGGGCTTTTAGTAGTGACCTGACCATGTGTTAGGTCACCTGAGGCCAGGTGACAGATGCACACCACTGGGGTTAGGAGCAAACCGCTAATGTTGTGGACCCTTCAGCTGGTTGCTACAGATAGAGCTCTGGGTGGTTCAGGAAAGCAGCTCCACCTGAACACTAACACGGGCCAAGCAAGCCAAGCAGAAAGCTAGAGCGTAAGATTGCCCAGGGCGCGGCGTCTAAAAGCCAGCTGGTATTCACCAGAGCCTCTAGTGGTGAGGATGGATTTGGCTGCAGCTGACGCCGGGTCGCAGCCCCGGGGTCTCTCAGCTCATGCTCACGGACCAGCTCAAATGGACAGAGCGAAAGCAGCAGTTCAGGGTTAAGCAAAGGCTAGTCAGGAGAGCAAGCCAAGGTCGGGGCAACTAGCAGACAGGGATTGTCAGGAAGGCACGCAAAGCTCAGGGTTACTAGCAGACAGCGATGGTCAGGAAGAACACGCCAAGGTCGGTACACGGAAGTCAGAGATAAACATACAGCAGGACACCACACGGAAGCCTAGACACAACTGCTGCTAGGACAAAGGTGGCTTGTAGTGCGCAGGGTTAAATAGTGTTTCCTGTTGAGAGGCTGGGGTGGAGCCATGCTGAGAGCTTATACTTAAAGGAGAAGTCCAGCCTGAGCTTTTTAGGCTCGGCCTTTCCTAAGGGTCACAGGAGTGCAATTCGTTTTGCCCTCCTGTCACCCGCTTTCAATGGAGAGTGGTCTGAAGTTCGCTCTCCGCTGACGTCACTGCAATCAGTCAAGGCGGCGCATCTTACCGACTTGCAAAGTCTGGATCCGCCAGCTTCCTTGACTGATGGCTGTCTCAGCAGGCCGCTGAGAAGCTGAGATGGCCACTCCCTGCCCCTCCACAGCTCAGCGCTCCAAGAGCGTGGAGGAGCAGAGCAGGAGAGATGCTGACTGAGAGTCAGCATTTCTTCGCTTGGGGAGGTGAAAGAACCGAGCCATTGGCGGTGTTCAGTGCTCAGTTTTCAGTGAAGAGATGCCAGGGGACAGCTGTAGCATCCGGCGGCGCGCGTTCACACCCGCTGCACGCTATGGAAGCATGCCCGCGGGTCGGGTGGCTTGATATCTGCCGGCGACCCGCGATCGCCTGATACAGAGGCAGAACGGGGAACTGACTTTGTAAACAAGGCGATTCCCCATTCTACCAGGGGACATGTTAGAGATCTACTGTTCCCAGTGATCAGGAACAATGATCTCTGTCATGTCCCTGGTAGACCATCCCCCCTACAGTTAGAACACACTTAGGGAACACATTTACCCCTTGATCGCTCCCCTAGTGTTAACCCCTTCCCTGCCAGTGTCATTTTTACATTGATCAGTGCATTTTTATAGCACAGATCAATGTAATAATGTCACTGGTCCCCAAAAAGTGTAATTTGGGGTCAGATTTGTACGCTGCAATGTCCCTGCCCACTAAAAATCGCAGATCACTGCCATTACTAGAAAAAACAATATAAAGAAAAATAAAAATCCCTAAATCTATCCCGTAGTTTGTAGATGCTATAACTTTTGTGCAAACCAATCAATATACAGTATGCCTTTTTTTTTTGCCATAAATAAGTAGAAGAATATATATCGGCCTAAACTGATGAGTACATTTGTTTTTTTATATTTTTTGGAAATATTTAATATAGCAAAAAGTTTTAAAAAAAAAGTTTTTTATTTTTTTCAAAATTGCCGCTCTTTGTTAGTTTATAGCGCAAATAAATAAAACTGCAGAGGTGATCAAATACCACCAAAAAAAGTTCTATTTTTGGGAAAAAAAGAATGTAAATTTTCTTTGGGTGCAATGTCACACGACTGCGCAATTTTCAGTTAAAGTGACGCAGTGCCGTATCGCAATAAATGGCCTGGTCAGGAAGGGGGCAAATCCTTCCGGTCTTTAAGTGGTTAAAGAGAAGTCAGGGAAGTCTCCATGGGAAGATTGTAGATTGTATTAAAAAATAACTGTGATGTATAATCAGATCGCCCCCATGGTGTTTGGTTACATTGGATCTGATTACAATGATACATGTAGATTTAGATGGACAGAATACAGAATTACCATGTTTATTATACAAAGTGTATGTAATATACAGGGTTATGTATGTAATAAGATCATACAGACAGTAATGATGTGTAGAGTGCAATGCACCAATCAGGTTTTATCTTACATCAGTTTAGATGAGTCAGACCAAAGAGTTGTGACTGCTGATTGGTTGCTCTGGGTTCCTGCAGTCTGTATATTGAGGTTTACTACTCACCCATACAATACGGGACTTTATCCCACATACCCGAGAACCAAGTAAAGTTCACACATTGTACCGAGGGATAGTAAGGGAGATATCCTTCCAGACATGTTATATTCACTGTATCCCCAATATTATAAAATGTCTTCTCTGGATCCATCATCAGCATTCTTTTCTTCGGCCTCTTACACAGATCTGTAAAGTGATTAGAAGAATGAATTACATCAAGAGATTTGGGTGACAATTTATTTTCCCTTAGCACATAATGTATGTATCTGTAGGGTGATCAGTAGGGATGAATGACCTGACAATGTATGTATCTGTAGGATGATCAGTAGGGATGAATGACCTGACAATGTATGTATCTGTAGGAGGATCAGTAGGGATGAATGACCTGACAATGTATGTATCTGTAGGAGGATCAGTAGGGATGAATGACCTGACAATGTATGTATCTGTAGGATGATCAGTAGGGATGAATGACCTGACAATGTATGTATCTGTAGGGTGATCAGTAGGAATGAATGACCTGACAATGTATGTATCTGTAGGATGATCAGTAGGGATGAATGACCTGACAATGTATGTATCTGTAGGGTGATCAGTAGGGATGAATGACCTGACAATGTATGTATCTGTAAGAAGGTCAGTAAGGATGAATGACCTGACAATGTCTGTATCTGTAGGGTGATCAGTAGGGATGAATGACCTGACAATGTATGTATCTGTAGGGTGATCAGTAGGGATGAATGACCTGACAATGTATGTATCTGTAGGATGATGAGTAGGGATGAATGACCTGACAATGTATAAATCTGTAGGGTGATCAGTAGGGATGAATGACCTGACAATGTATGTATCTGTAGGAGGATCAGTAGGGATGAATGACCTGACAATGTATGTATCTGTAGGAGGAACAGTAGGGATGAATGACCTGACAATGTATGTATCTGTAGGATGATCAGTAGGGATGAATGACCTGACAATGTATGTATCTGTAGGATGATCAGTAGGGATGAATGACCTGACAATGTATGTATCTGTAGATGATCAGTAGGGATGAATGACCTGACAATGTATGTATCTGTAGGGTGATCAGTAGGGATGAATGACCTGACAATGTATGTATCTGTAGGATGATCAGTAGGGATGCATGACCTGACAATGTATGTATCTGTAGGAGGATCAGTAGGGATGAATGACCTGACAATGTATGTATCTGTAGGGTGATCAGTAGGGATGAATGACCTGACAATGTGTGTATCTGTAGGGTGATCAGTAGGGATGAATGACCTGACAATGTATGTATCTGTAGGGTGATCAGTAGGGATGAATGACCTGACAATGTATGTATCTGTAGGGTGATCAGTAGGGATGAATGACCTGACAATGTATGTATCTGTAGGATGATCAGTAGGGATGAATGACCTGACAATGTATGTATCTGTAGGATGATCAGTAGGGATGAATGACCTGACAATGTATGTATCTGTAGGAGGATCAGTAGGGATGAATGACCTAACAATGTATGTATCTGTAGGATGATCAGTAGGGATGAATGACCTGACAATGTATGTATCTGTAGGGGGATCAGTAGGGATGAATGACCTGACAATGTATGTATCTGTAAGAAGGTCAGTAAAGATGAATGACCTGACAATGTATGTATCTGTAGGGTGATCAGTAGGGATGAATGACCTGACAATGTATGTATCTGTAAGAAGGTCAGTAGGGATGAATGACCTGATGATGTATGTATCTGTAGGAGGATCAGTAGGGATGAATGACCTGACAATGTATGTATCTGTAGGATGATCAGTAGGGATGAATGACCTGATGATGTATGTATCTGTAAGAAGGTCAGTAAGGATGAATGACCTGACAATGTATGTATCTGTAAGAGGATCAGTAGGGATGAATGACCTGACAATGTATGTATCTGTAGGGTGATCAGTAGGGATGAATGACCTGACAATGTATGTATCTGTAAGAGGATCAGTAGGGATGAATGACCTGACAATGTATGTATCTGTAGGATGATCAGTAGGGATGAATGACCTGACAATGTATGTATCTGTAAGAGGATCAGTAGGGATGAATGACCTGACAATGTATGTATCTGTAGGGTGATCAGTAAGGATGAATGACCTGATGATGTATGTATCTGTAAGAAGGTCAGTAAGGATGAATGACCTGACAATGTATGTATCTGTAGGGTGATCAGTAGGGATGAATGACCTGACAATGTATGTATCTGTAGGGTGATCAGTAGGGATGAATGACCTGACAATGTATGTATCTGTAGGATGATCAGTAGAGATGAATGACCTGACAATGTATGTATCTATAGATGATCAGTAGGGATGAATGACCTGACAATGTATGTATCTGTAGGATGATCAGTAGGGATGAATGACCTGACAATGTATGTATCTGTAGGGTGATCAGTAGGGATGAATGACCTGACAATGTATGTATCTGTAGGGTGATCATTAGGGATGAATGACCTGACAATGTATGTATCTGTAGATGATCAGTAGGGATGAATGACCTGACAATGTATGTATCTGTAGGGTGATCAGTAGGGATGAATGACCCGACAATGTATGTATCTGTAAGAAGGTCAGTAAGGATGAATGACCTGACAATGTATGTATCTGTAGGATGATCAGTAGGGATGAATGACCTGACAATGTATGTATCTGTAGGGTGATCAGTAGGGATGAATGACCTGACAATGTATGTATCTGTAAGAAGGTCAGTAAGGATGAATGACCTGACAATGTATGTATCTGTAGGATGATCAGTAGGGATGAATGACCTGACAATGTATGTATCTGTAGGGTGATCAGTAGGGATGAATGACCTGACAATGTATGTATCTGTAGGATGATCAGTAGGGATGAATGACCTGACAATGTATGTATCTGTAGGATGATCAGTAGGGATGAATGACCTGACAATGTATGTATCTGTAGGAGGATCAGTAGGGATGAATGACCTGACAATATATGTATCTGTAGATGATCAGTAGGGATGAATGACCTGACAATGTATGTATCTGTAGATGATCAGTAGGGATGAATGACCTGACAATGTATGTATCTGTAGGGTGATCAGTAGGGATGAATGACCTGACAATGTATGTATCTGTAGGGTGATCAGTAGGGATGAATGACCTGACAATGTATGTATCTGTAGGGTGATCAGTAGGGATGAATGACCTGACAATGTATGTATCTGTAGGGTGATCAGTAGGGATGAATGACCTGACAATGTATGTATCTGTAGGGTGATCAGTAGGGATGAATAACCTGACAATGTATGTATCTGTAAGAAGGTCAGTAAAGATGAATGACCTGACAATGTATGTATCTGTAGGATGATCAGTAGAGATGAATGACCTGACAATGTATGTATCTGTAGGGTGATCAGTAGGGATGAATGACCTGACAATGTATGTATCTGTAGGGTGATCAGTAGGGATGAATGACCTGACAATGTATGTATCTGTAAGAAGGTCAGTAGGGATGAATGACCTGATGATGTATGTATCTGTAAGAAGGTCAGTAGGGATGAATGACCTGACAATGTATGTATCTGTAGGAGGATCAGTAGGGATGAATGACCTGACAATGTATGTATCTGTAGGATGATCAGTAGGGATGAATGACCTGACAATTTATGTATCTGTAAGAAGGTCAGTAAGGATGAATGACCTGATGATGTATGTATCTGTAGGAGGATCAGTAGGGATGAATGACCTGACAATGTATGTATCTGTAGGGTGATCAGTAGGGATAAATGACCTGGCAATGTATGTATCTGTAGGATGATCAGTAGGGATGAATGACCTGACAATGTATGTATCTGTAGGGTGATCAGTAGGGATGAATGACCTGACAATGTATGTATCTATAGGATGATCAGTAGGGATGAATGACCTGACAATGTATGTATCTGTAGGATGATCAGTAGGGATGAATGACCTGACAATGTATGTATCTGTAGGAGGATCTGTAGGGATGAATGACCTGACAATGTATGTATCTGTAGGGTGATCAGTAGGGATGAATGACCTGACAATGTATGTATTTGTGGGATGATCAAAGTTAAATAGAAAAATGGAAAAATTGATTATTATTATTATTATTATTATTATTATTATACACATAATACAAGAAAAGACATTTAAAATATTGCAAATAAAATGCAAACAATAGCTAAACCTCTTTAATGTGGATCATAGGAATCAAAACCATATCCACACAGATATGTATCACTATATTGAATTACAACATAATATATATAATATATTATATTGTAAAGGAGAGAAAAAAGGCAATCAGTAACATTTCTAATCTTTTGTAGTAGTAGTATAGCAGTCTCAAGAGTTTGCAGGGGATACTAAAAAGGTCGATCAAAGGAAGGATCAAACCAGGGCATGCAGAGAGTACAGCAGATCACATGTGGGGACGTGTCTAGTAAGATAGTCAGAGTGTGTAAGATACAGGAACACCAGAAATGAGGTCAGTATCCAGAGCTTAATATGAAAGAGGCCAAAAACCCAACACAACTTGGATGAAATAGAATAACTAACACCGTAGGGGGAATAAAAGGATGCAGTCAGGTGTTGAATCCTGACCAGCCTACCTTAATAAGGAAACATAGTTGGCATTAGCCTGGATAAATGTTGTATAATCAGAAGCTTTATGCTTAGAAGTGGAACTGTGTTTGGTGGTAAAAAAACGCCACCTGTAGAGTCCCGTATATACTCGAGTATAAGCCGAGTTTTTCAGTGCATTTTTTCGTGCTGAAAATGCCCCCCTCGGCTTAAACTCGAGTCCCGTGCCTCACTGTGTCCATCTGCAGTCTTATGATCTCCGGCGCTGTGATATACAGTCTAGTCGGCCGCCGTATAGTGTAACAAAGACCCGCCTTCTCCTCGAGGAGGCGGGGCTTTGTTGCACTACACGGCGGCCGACTAGACTGTATGTCACAGTGCCGGAGATCATAAGACTGCAGATAGATAAGGTACATAAGGCACGGATCAGGTAGGAAGATTGAGGCATGCAGATGGACAGTGAGGCACAGTGAGGCATGCAGATGGACACAGTGAGGCTGCAGATGGGCATTGTTGACCCTCTTTTCCACTTACAGTAGCTGCACATTTCTCACCCTCGTCTTATACTTGAGTCAATACATTTTCCCAGTTTTTTGTGGTAAAATTAGATGCCTCGGCTTATATTCGGGTCGGCTTATACTCGAGTATATACGGTATATATAAATGATAATGATAAGAATCATTGCTCAGTCTGAAGCTGTGGAGCTTGGTGTAAGTGGAGCTGGATTAAGTGGGAGTTAAAAACAAGAGTTAGAGTATACAAGTCTTGGTGTTTGGTTGCTGTTTGCTGTCTGTTGCTGTTTGTTGTCTGTTGCTGTTTGCTGTCTGTTTTTGTTTGCTGTCTGTTGCTTTTTGCTGTCCGTTTGCTGGGTTGCATTTTGGGGGCTTTTCCTTTTAGTTTTTAATTTGCCTTTTGCTGTCACTTTTTAAATAGCTTTTTTTTTTTTTTCCTGGTTTCATCAGTCTATCAATTAAGGGGTGTGGTTAATTGCTCACAGGTGCCTATTTAACTGGTTGTAGGACTCAGTCTGAGCGTGCTCAGTCTGAAGCTGTGGAGCTTGGTGTAAGTGGAGCTGGATTAAGTGGGAGTTAAAAACAAGAGTTAGAGTATACAAGTCTTGGTGTTTGGTTGCTGTTTGCTGTCTGTTGCTGTTTGCTGTCTGTTGCTGTTTGCTGTCTGTTTGCTGGGTTGCATTTTGGGGGCTTTTCCTTTTAGTTTTTAATTTGCCTTTTGCTGTCACTTTTTAAATAGCTTTTTTTTTTTCCTGGTTTCATCAGTCTATCAATTAAGGGGTGTGGTTAATTGCTCACAGGTGCCTATTTAACTGGTTGTAGGACTCAGTCTGAGCGTGCTCAGTCTGAAGCTGTGGAGCTTGGTGTAAGTGGAACTGGATTAAGTGGGAGTTAAAAACAAGAGTTAGAGTATACAAGTCTTGGTGTTTGGTTGCTGTTTGCTGTCTGTTGCTGTTTGCTGTCTGTTGCTGTTTGCTGTCTGTTTGCTGGGTTGCATTTTGGGGGCTTTTCCTTTTAGTTTTTAATTTGCCTTTTGCTGTCACTTTTTAAATAGCTTTTTTTTTTTCCTGGTTTCATCAGTCTATCAATTAAGGGGTGTGGTTAATTGCTCACAGGTGCCTATTTAACTGGTTGTAGGACTCAGTCTGAGCGTGCTCAGTCTGAAGCTGTGGAGCTTGGTGTAAGTGGAACTGGATTAAGTGGGAGTTAAAAACAAGAGTTAGAGTATACAAGTCTTGGTGTTTGGTTGCTGTTTGCTGCCTGTTGCTGTTTGCTGCCTGTTGCTGTTTGCTGTCTGTTGCTGTTTGCTGTCTGTTTGCTGGGTTGCATTTTGGGGGCTTTTCCTTTTAGTTTTTAATTTGCCTTTTGCTGTCACTTTTTAAATAGCTTTTTTTTTCCTGGTTTCATCAGTCTATCAATTAAGGGGTGTGGTTAATTGCTCACAGGTGCCTATTTAACTGGTTGTAGGACTCAGTCTGAGCGTGCTCAGTCTGAAGCTGTGGAGCTTGGTGTAAGTGGAACTGGATTAAGTGGGAGTTAAAAACAAGAGTTAGAGTATACAAGTCTTGGTGTTTGGTTGCTGTTTGCTGTCTGTTGCTGTTTGCTGTCTGTTGCTGTTTGCTGTCTGTTTGCTGGGTTGCATTTTGGGGGCTTTTCCTTTTAGTTTTTAATTTGCCTTTTGCTGTCACTTTTTAAATAGCTTTTTTTTTTTCCTGGTTTCATCAGTCTATCAATTAAGGGGTGTGGTTAATTGCTCACAGGTGCCTATTTAACTGGTTGTAGGACTCAGTCTGAGCATGCTCAGTCTGAAGCTGTGGAGCTTGGTGTAAGTGGAACTGGATTAAGTGGGAGTTAAAAACAAGAGTTAGAGTATACAAGTCTTGGTGTTTGGTTGCTGTTTGCTGTCTGTTGCTGTTTGCTGTCTGTTGCTGTTTGCTGTCTGTTGCTGTTTGCTGTCTGTTTGCTGGGTTGCATTTTGGGGGCTTTTCCTTTTAGTTTTTAATTTGCCTTTTGCTGTCACTTTTTAAATAGCTTTTTTTTTTCCTGGTTTCATCAGTCTATCAATTAAGGGGTGTGGTTAATTGCTCACAGGTGCCTATTTAACTGGTTGTAGGACTCAGTCTGAGCATGCTCAGTCTGAAGCTGTGGAGCTTGGTGTAAGTGGAACTGGATTAAGTGGGAGTTAAAAACAAGAGTTAGAGTATACAAGTCTTGGTGTTTGGTTGCTGTTTGCTGTCTGTTGCTGTTTGCTGTCTGTTGCTGTTTGCTGTCTGTTTGCTGGGTTGCATTTTGGGGGCTTTTCCTTTTAGTTTTTAATTTGCCTTTTGCTGTCACTTTTTAAATAGCTTTTTTTTTTCCTGGTTTCATCAGTCTATCAATTAAGGGGTGTGGTTAATTGCTCACAGGTGCCTATTTAACTGGTTGTAGGACTCAGTCTGAGCGTGCTCAGTCTGAAGCTGTGGAGCTTGGTGTAAGTGGAGCTGGATTAAGTGGGAGTTAAAAACAAGAGTTAGAGTATACAAGTCTTGGTGTTTGGTTGCTGTTTGCTGTCTGTTGCTGTTTGCTGTCTGTTGCTGTTTGCTGTCTGTTGCTGTTTGCTGTCTGTTTGCTGGGTTGCATTTTGGGGGCTTTTCCTTTTAGTTTTTAATTTGCCTTTTGCTGTCACTTTTTAAATAGCTTTTTTTTTTCCTGGTTTCATCAGTCTATCAATTAAGGGGTGTGGTTAATTGCTCACAGGTGCCTATTTAACTGGTTGTAGGACTCAGTCTGAGCATGCTCAGTCTGAAGCTGTGGAGCTTGGTGTAAGTGGAACTGGATTAAGTGGGAGTTAAAAACAAGAGTTAGAGTATACAAGTCTTGGTGTTTGGTTGCTGTTTGCTGTCTGTTGCTGTTTGCTGTCTGTTGCTGTTTGCTGTCTGTTTGCTGGGTTGCATTTTGGGGGCTTTTCCTTTTAGTTTTTAATTTGCCTTTTGCTGTCACTTTTTAAATAGCTTTTTTTTTTCCTGGTTTCATCAGTCTATCAATTAAGGGGTGTGGTTAATTGCTCACAGGTGCCTATTTAACTGGTTGTAGGACTCAGTCTGAGCGTGCTCAGTCTGAAGCTGTGGAGCTTGGTGTAAGTGGAGCTGGATTAAGTGGGAGTTAAAAACAAGAGTTTAAAACAGGAGGTTATAACAGGGGTCATAGTACCTGTGTAGTGTGAGTATCTGAGTGTTGTCTGAGTAGTGTGTGTGGATCGTTAGTACTTGTGTATTGTGTACCTGTGTATTGTCGTGTACCTGTGTATTGTCTTGAGTATTAGTGCCAGGAAGCTAGTTGTTAGGTAATTTGGACAGGGTAAAATCCCCAAATCCTCACTAAATTTAATAGGTACGATGCCCGGCGGGTGTGGAGAGGCGACTCTTTGTACATCTTGGCGCATGTATGCGTTCCTTGATCATCCGATCGAGGGCGAATACTGCTGTGCAAAATGTAAGCACATTGTTTCCCTGGAAGCCCAGGTTCTGAATCTGGGGAAGCAACTGTCAGCACTGAGACGTCCCTCCATACTAAAGGTGAGCCAGGAACGTACACGGCAGGTGCCGGCAGGGGCCAGCACAGAGGCGGGTGGAGGCAAAGAGGTGCAGGCACTAGCAAAGAGTAGATGGGTGACAGTCAGGAGGGGTAGAGGGGGAAGTGCCAGAGAGGCCGATCCAGGACTGGAGCATCCCAATAAGTACGCTCCATTGAGTGACATTGGTGTAACCAGTCAGGGACCAGCACTGCTGGAGATGAGGGACTCTCCTAGCTGCCAGGGGAAGGACTCCTCCAGTGAGAGTGGGGGGGCAGCAAAGGGTAAGGAAAGGCAGATTCTGGTGGTAGGGGACTCAATTCTTAGAAGGACAGAGAGGGCAATCTGTAACCAAGACCTGAAGCGCCGAACAGTATGTTGTCTACCGGGCGCTCGGGTTCGGCACATCACGGATCTTGTGGACAGATTACTGGGAGGGGCTGGGGAAGACCCGGCTGTCATGGTGCACGTTGGCACCAATGACAAAGTCAGAGGCAGATGGAGTGTCCTAAAGAACGATTTTAGGGACTTAGGAGCTAAATTGAGGAAAAGGACCTCCAAGGTAGTGTTCTCAGGAATACTACCGGTACATCGAGCCACACCAGAAAGGCAGAGGGAGATTAGGGAAGTAAACAAGTGGCTGAAGAGCTGGTGTAGTAAGGAGGGGTTTGGGTTCCTGGAGGACTGGGCCGACTTCTCAGTCGGTAACCGGTACCATAGAAGGGACGGACTGCACCTAAATGAGGAGGGTGCAGATCTGCTGGGAATGAAGATGGCCAAAAAGTTAGAGGGGTTTTTAAACTAGGCGATGGGGGGGAGGGTCCAGAGACAGTGATAGCCAGCGCGGAAGATATTCCAGAGGGTAGTATTGGGGCATTAGTGGTAGGTTAACCAAAGCACAAAAACACAAGGTGAGTATAGTAGCAAGTCCTAGTTGCAATCTTGAAACACCCAATATGAGGACAATATGCGACCGGTCTAAACTATGTGGCATGTTCACCAATGCCAGGAGCATGGCGGACAAGATGGGTGAACTAGAGATACTGTTGTACAAGGAGGATTTGGATTTTGTGGGAATTTCAGAGACCTGGTTCAACAGCTCTCATGATTGGCTGGCAAACATTCAAGGGTATACCCTATACCGCAAGGATAGAGAGGGTAAAAAAGGGGGAGGGGTATGCCTATATATCAAGAATAATGTACAAGTGAATGTGAGAGATGACATCACTGAGGGGGCTAGGGAGGAGGTGGAATCTTTATGGGTAGAGCTCCAAAGGGATGAAGCTAAGGGGAAAATAATACTGGGAGTATGCTATAGGCCCCCTAACCTGAGGGAGGAAGTGGAGACGGATCTCCTATCACAAATTGGATTAGCAGCAAGGATGGGAAGTGTTATCATAATGGGGGATTTTAATTATCCAGACATAGACTGGGCGGAGGGAACCGCGCATTCATTTAAGGCTCGCCAGTTCCTTAGTGTCTTGCAGGACAATTTTATGGGTCAGATGGTAGACGCACCAACTAGAAATAAAACATTACTAGATCTACTGATTACCAACAATACAGACCTGATAACAGATGTGGAAATACGGGGCAATTTAGGTAACAGCGATCACAGGTCAATTAGTTTCAGTATAAATCACACAAATAGGAAACATGAAGGGAACACAAAGACACTGAATTTCAAAAGAGCCAACTTCCCTAAACTACAAACCTTGCTAAAAGGCATAAATTGGGATAAAATATTAGGAACAAAGAATACGGAGGAGAGATGGGTTTGCTTTAAGAGCATATTAAATAAGGGCATTAGCCAATGTATCCCATTGGGTAATAAATTTAAAAAAGCGAACAAACATCCTGGATGGCTTAACTCCAATGTAAAAATGCATATAAAAGCAAAGGAGAAGGCCTTCAAAAAATACAAGGTTGAGGGATCATCCTCAGCATTCAGAATTTATAAAGAATGCAATAAGAAATGTAAGGGTGCAATTAGGATGGCTAAGATAGAACATGAAAGACACATAGCGGAGGAGAGCAAAAAAAAATCCCAAGAAATTCTTTAAGTATGTAAACAGTAAAAAAGGGAGGACAGACCATATTGGCCCTATAAAGAATGAGGAAGGACATCTGGTTACAAAGGATGGGGAGATGGCAAAGGTATTGAATTTATTCTTCTCCTCAGTCTTCACAAGTGAATCGGGGGGCTTCAGTAACCAAAACTGCAGTGTTTATCCTCATGACACAACACAGGAAGCACCTCCATGGTTAACAGAGGACAGAATTAAAATTAGACTTGAGAAACTTAACATTAATAAATCACCGGGACCAGATGGCTTGCATCCGAGGGTACTTAGGGAACTCAGTCAGGTGATTGCCAGACCATTGTTCCTAATTTTTACAGACAGTCTATTGACTGGAATGGTACCAGCTGATTGGAGAAAAGCCAATGTAGCACCAATATTTAAAAAGGGCCCAAAAAACATCCCTGGGAAATACAGACCAGTTAGCCTAACATCAATAGTATGTAAACTCTTGGAGGGGATGATAAGGGACTATATACAAGATTTTAGTAATAAGAATGATATCATTAGCAGTAATCAGCATGGATTCATGAAGAATCGTTCCTGCCAAACCAATCTATTAACCTTCTATGAGGAGGTGAGTTGCCATCTAGATAAAGGAAGGCCCGTAGACGTGGTGTATCTGGATTTTGCAAAAGCATTTGACACAGTTCCCCATAAACGTTTACTGTACAAAATAAGGTGTGTTGGCATGGACCATAGGGTGAGTACATGGATTGAAAACTGGCTACAAGGGTGTGTTCAGAGGGTGGTGATAAATGGGGAGTACTCAGAATGGTCAGGGGTGGGTAGTGGGGTTCCCCAGGGTTCTGTGCTGGGACCAGTCCTATTTAATTTGTTCATAAACGACCTGGAGGATGGGATAAACAGTTCAATCTCTGTATTTGCAGACGATACTAAGCTAAGCAGGGCAATAACTTCTCCGCAGGATGTGGAAATCTTGCAAAAAGACCTGAACAAATTAATGGGGTGGGCGACTACATGGCAAATGAGGTTCAATGTAGAAAAATGTAAAATAATGCATTTGGGTGGCAAAAATATGAATGCAATCTATACACTGGGGGGAGAACCTCTGGGGGAATCTAGGATGGAAAAGGACCTGGGGGTCCTAGTGGATGATAGGCTCAGCAATGGCATGCAATGCCAAGCTGCTGCTAAATAAAGCAAACAGAATATTGGCATGCATTAAAAGGGGGATCAACTCCAGAGATAAAACGATAATTCTCCCGCTCTACAAGACTCTGGTCCGGCCGCACCTGAAGTATGCTGTCCAGTTCTGGGCACCAGTCCTCAGGAGGGACGTACTGGAAATGGAGCGAGTACAAAGAAGGGCAATAAAGCTAATAAAGGGTCTGGAGGATCTTAGTTATGAGGAAAGGTTCCAAGCACTGAACTTATTCTCTCTGGAGAAGAGACGCTTGAGAGGGGATATGATTTCAATTTACAAATACTGTACTGGTGACCCCACAATAGGGATAAAACTTTTTCGCAGAAGAGAGTTTAATAAGACTCGTGGCCACTCATTACTATTAGAAGAAAAGAAAACTACGTAGAGGGTTCTTTACTGTAAGAGCGGCAAGGATGTGGAATTCTCTTCCACAGGCGGTGGTCTCAGCGGAGAGCATTGGTAGCTTCAAGAAACTATTAGATAATCACCTGAATGACCGCAATATACAGGGATATGTAATGTAATACTGACACATAATCACACACATAGGTTGGACTTGATGGACTTGTGTCTTTTTTCAACCTCACCTACTATGTACTATCTAACTATGTAAGAATAATCTCGTTATGAATCGACCAACTAGGAGATTGACAGGTGGTGATAACTAAATAGTCTCACCTTTTAATAATAAATCGTATACATACAATGTATTGAGGCAGAGGGGGTTGTATCTATAGTGGACCACCCACGATCGCTAACATGGAGAACAGAAGTGAAGAACTGAAGTGGGACTTTTCATGAGGCATGTCAAGGGGTTGATATAAGCTTATTGATCAAAATCAAATTAAATTAACTTTAACCAATATTAAATCTATAATCCATGGTATTAAAATTATATCAATAGATAATAATAAAGACTGAATAACTTAATCACAAAGGATTTACATAATGATATTCATATAAAATTATTTAATATAATTCATCATTGGACATGATAGAGCAGATACAAACAATCAAACAGTAAACATAATTGATACAGTTGGTACAAAATCAATACAAATAAAGGTTGTTGTAGAATATGAAAGTTTGGGCTTCCATAAGTTAACTCAGTTACACTCATTCACTTCCTTCTCTTCCATCCTCACTTAGTCATCCACATTTTCTTTTACAGTATCTGAAGTGTTTTGTGTCCTGGTTGCCCACGCCCACATGGCGGTTTTCTTGGGGCGCTCCGACACAATTGGCGGCTGTTTTCCTTGGGCTAATTTGGGGGATGTTCTCTGCCTCAACCCCGGGTGAGACTTTGTTAACCCAGACCACCAAAAAATCCCATTACAGTGGTTGTTATCAACCTATGGAGATTTGTGAGCATCATTGAAACCTGTGTTTCCTCTTTACTTACCTTCCATCTATGTAGAGGATTTTGTATATTAATAGATGTTTCATTATCCTATTTTATAGTCACTATGCATCAGACTCCTGATGATTGGTTGAAAGCCAAGAAACGCGTTGAGTTAACAACTTATGGATGCCCAAACTTTCATATTCTACAACAACCTTTATTTGTATTGATTTTGTACCAACTGTATCAATTATGTTTACTGTTTGATTGTTTGTATCTGCTCTATCATGTCCAATGATGAATTATATTAAATAATTTTAATATCATTATGTAAATCCTTTGTGATTACGTTATTCAGTCTTTATTATTATCTATTGATATCATTTTAATACCATGGATTATAGATTTAATATTGGTTAAAGTTAATTTAATTTGATTTTGATCAATAAGGTTATATTAACCCTTTGACATGCCTCATGCAAAGTCCCGCTTAAGTTCTTCCCTTTTTGTTCTCACATTATTAGGGATGGAGACATGTCATTGGGTAAACATTGGTGTGGACAGGTCACAACCCCCCTTTTCAGATCGCTAAGAAAGTTTAGACTTGTAGTGAAATGGCACAGTGAGCCTATAGATTTCAGTTCCACAACATCTAAAGGAAAGAGGTAGCACTGGTAAGTTGTTTAAAAGTTCCAACAACAGAGGCGCACAGTCGGTAGAAAGTAAAAAGTACCTTACCAGGATAGATTTAGTAGTGATGGGTAGATAGATCCACGGACGGACAAGCGTCTGGAGAGGTTGACGTGATATAAGGCTGGGTGGTCAGCCTTATATGCACGTCCCAATCAGGTGTGCGGCGGGGCTTCCGCATCACCTGACTCGGCCGTAAAAAAAGTGCACACGCACCATGCGCAGTCCGCAAAGCGGCTACGATAGACGCAGCCTTGCGGGAGGAGCGTCACTCTATAGGTCTCAGGGATGAGAGCTCCCCCATGTGTGCACTCCGAAATCGCAGTGTTTAAAAAACATTGCATGGGGCAGATGAATGAAGCCTAAACAGTGGATCGTAAGACGGCCAAAAGAAAAGGGAGAGAAAAACCACAGGAGGGAGAATGTCAGGCCTAGACCATATTCGGCCGCACACGTAACCCGCAGCAACAACACGCCACGCCAAATGGAAACTTATTTGACTGCTCTTGATTGCTGCTTGCCATTGACCTCAGATTTGTACCTTGACTATTCTACTTCTTTGCCCCTTTTGTACTCAGCTGCCACATTGGAACCGACCCTGGCTTGGATCTCAACCATTCTTCTTCTGATTAACCCTTTTATACTTCGTTGCCAAACTGGACTTGACCTCGGCTCGGATCTCGGGCTAAGGCTTGCACAGTGCTCCGAACCCCTGGCACCCGTGCCACTCGGTGTCCACCAAGTCTCTGTCTCCATCTCCAGAGGCTTCAAGGACCCGAGGTGCAAGGGAGGCCTCCCCACTACTTCGGTCTCATCTCAGGTGCGTGGCCCGCTTGAAAATCCAGAAATGTCTGAGACTGAGGGGAGTGCTTCAGCCTTCGAGCCCCTGTGCCAACAAGTGGCCTCTGTGTCTCAGGCCCTGACGTCCATACAAGAGGGGTACTTTCAACTGGAAGGTCAGCTGACTGCAATGGCCAATACCTCAGTTCTAAACCCTGCAGAACCACCTGTTATGGCTATGGAGCAGCCCATCTCTACTCCAGCTCCTGAACCACGGGTTCCTATGCGGGAACGCTTTTTCAGGAACACCTGTTGGCTATACTTTACCTTACAGCCTAGGACCTTCTCTTCAGAGGATACAAAGGTTGGGTTTATAGTAGCCTTGATTACAGAAGAACCTCAGGCATGGGCTCATTAGCTTTTGGAAAGGGAGAGTCCTATACTGCACTCACTGTCTTCTTCCTTCGATGCCATGGCAATGCTCTATGATGACCCACAACGAACCACCACGGCTGAAACAGTGTTGACCTCTCTACCACAAGGAAAACGTCCTGTTGAAGACTATGTAACGGAATTTCGCAAGTGGGCTGCAGACACTGCATGGAACGATGCTGCCTTGCACCATCAGTGTCGCTTGGGCCTGTCCGAGTCCCTCAAGGACGAATTAGCAAAAATGGGGCTCCCTAAAACTTCTGAGCCTACAATATAGTTGGCTATCCTGCTTGATCGCAGACTCAGAGAACGTCGCAGCGATCCAGTATGGCCCGTCCCACATGGATGCTCCCACGAGTACCCATGGCTCCACACTTGAGAACCCCTGAGACCCACGCATCAACCCTAATTCATGACGCAGAACCGATGCAACTCGGTTTAGTTCGTGCACCCCTTACACCCGAAGAGCGACAATGCCGTTGCCTGAACAATCTATGCCTGTATTGTGGTGAAGCGGGTCACTTTCTTCGGGGAAGTCCCATTAGGCCGAGTAAGTGGATCAAACCCCCATCTGTTTCGCCGTACGTTGTTACATCCTCGTATCTCTCACTCTGCCTCTCTTTGCAGATACAGGGAAGGATAATCCGAGTAGCAGCCATTATTGACTCTGGGGCTTGCAGCTGCATTATTGACATCCACTTTTCCAAAAAGTATGGAATCCCACTATGTAAGAAGCCCCAGCCATTTACCGTTCAGCTGGCAGATGGCTCCACACCAACCTCGGGTCCAATAACCCATGAGACCACCCTCATATTGGCCACCACCGAAACAGGCTATCGGGAATATCTTCAGATGAACGTGATTTATTCCCCCATTTTTCTGGTTATTTTGGGGTTACCGTGGCTTCGACAGCACTAGTCACAGATTGATTGGTCCACTGAAGTTGTGTCTTTCGGCTCACCCTGTTGCTTACACCACTGTTTCCCACAATGAGCCTTTGATGGTTCAACCCCTTTCCACAGATGACAACACTCTTCTCTCCCAGGTTTACAGAAACTTCCTTGACGTCTTCGACAAGAAGGGGGCTGAATCCCTACCGCCTCACCGGCCGTATGATTGCCCCATTGAGCTTCTTCCTGGTTCTGTAATACCATTTTGGAGGATCTTCCCACTCTCTGAGCCTGAATTAGAAGTCCTCCAAAAATACATTGATGACAATCTTAGGAAAGGGTTCCTCTCCTGTTGGCGCTGGACTCTACTTAGTGGAAAACAAGGACCATTCTTTAAGACCATGTACCGACTACAGAGATTTGAACAGTATCGCAATCAAGAATCGATACCCGTTGCCTCTGGTCCCTGAGCTCGTTCAGATGTTGCACCTCCAAGGTCTTTTCAAAATTGGACCTATGGGGGGCCTACAATTTAATACGGATAAGAGAGGGCAATGAATGGAAAACTGCCTTTCGTACTAAGTTTGGCCATTTTTCGGGATTTTCGACATCTTTCAGGATCTTCTTGACCTCTTCATGATAGTGTCCTTTTTCACCTACGCCAAGCTTAAAAAAATGTGAGTTTGAGAAATATACCATACAATTCCTTGGCCTCATTATTTCGACTTCTGGCATTTCCATGGACTCCCAGAAGGTAACTGCAGTTCTTAAATGGCCAGTACCCTCGGACCGTAAGAGCGTTCAGAGGTTCGTGGGATTCTCAAATTTTTATAGAAGATTCATCAAAGGCTTCTTGTCAATACTTTCACCTATCACACAACTTACCAAGCAAAACAGCCATTTTCCGTGGTCCCCCTCAGCACAAACGGCTTTCGACAAACTCAAGAAGCAATTCACATCTACCCCGGTCCTTCATCATCACGACCCAGCCCTGCCTTACGTGTTGGAGGTCGATGCTTCAGAGATTGCGGTTGTGGAAGTTCTTTCTCTGCGCTAAATGAAACCACAGCCATGTTGCATCCTGTTGCCTTCTTTTCCAGGAAGTTGTCCCCAGCCGAAAGGAACTATGATGTAGGGGACCAGGAACTCCTTGCTATTAAACTGGCCCTGGAAGAATGGCGATATCTATTGGAAGGAGCCTCGCACCCTATATTTATCTACACTGATCATAGGAATTTGGAATACCTCCATACAGCTAAACGTCTCAGACCTAGACAAGCCAGATGGGCTCTCTTCTTCACCCGATTTGAAATGCATATCACGTACCGTCCGGGATCCAAGAATTTAAACCTGATGCTCTATCCCACAGGTATCCCACATCAGATAACTCGCCAACGACGGACGCGATACTCCCTGCCTATAATTTCTTCCTACTTATGGATGTTCCTGTGCTCAAGCTCTGCCATGACAAGTTAGCAGGGTATTTCGGGGTGACCAAAACCACCGATCTGCTTTTGCAAACCTTTTTGTGGCCTACCCTCAAGGCAGACTGCCATGCTTACGTCAATTCCTGCCCTTTATGCAATCACAGCAAAACAGAAAAGAATAAATCATGGGGTCTCCTACGCCCCCTGCCTCTTCTCTCCAGACCCTGGGAATAGATCAGCATTGATTATATAATGGAGCTACCACCCTCTGGCTCATTTTATTCCTATGATTGGCACTCCTTCCGCCCCAGAAATGGCTGAGGCTTTTATCAAGGAGATCATATGCCTCCATGGGGTCCCCAGCAATATTATATCGGATCCTGGGGTTCAATTCACCTCTAAATTTTGGAAGGATCTCTGTCTTGCTCTAGACATCGAGAACCACTACACTTCGGCCTACCACCCTCAGACCAATGGACAAATGGAACGCACAAACCAAACTCTTGCACAGTACATTCGTTTCTCCACCTTTGTCCAAGACAATTGGGCGTCCCTACTTCCTCGCACAGAATTTGCTTACAACAACGCAATACATTCTACCACTAGGCAATAACCGTTCTAAGCCAACCTGGGGTACCACCCTTCTTTTTCCCCTGTCCTACACGCTTCCGCTTCAGTCCCAGCTGTCTGGAACAGAGTGGAATTTCTACACAACAGCTTAGAGCTCCTAAAGGATACCATGGCCAAGGCACAGCTGGATTACAAGACCATCTATGATCGAAGGCGACGGGGGGACCTGGATCTTCAACTGGGAGACAAGGTTTGGCTGTCTACCAGGCATTTGATGTTGGCCTGTCCCTCCAAGAAATTGGGCCCTAAGTTCATTGGGCCCTTCCCTGTCCTGTCCTGATTCAACCCTGTTGTCTACAAACTCAAACTGCCCTCAACTTACCGGATCCACCTTGTCTTCCATGCCTCCCTCCTGAAGCATGCGGCCACAAACCTCTTTGGGGAACATGGGGAATGTCCTCCACCTCCCTCTATGATTAAAGAGATTGAGGAGTACGAGGTGGAGGCCGTAATGGACTGCAGTAGAAGGGGCCATGGATGCCAATTTCTGGTACAGTGGAGGGGTTACGGCACTGAAGAGTATTCCTGGGAATGTCCATGCTCCAGATCTTCTCCGGTGGTTCTTTCAGTGAGCTTTATCCCGGTGGGGCTTCTGGAGGCTGCCCTCTCAGGGGGGGGCTCTGTAATAGTCCAGGGCTTACTACGCATGCACCAATGGTGAGTTGTCGCATGAGGAAATCCATGCCAACTGAGCATGCGCCAAAGACGTCTCAGTGTGCCAACCCGCATCTACGCAGAAGACCTAATGGAAAAAGGCAGGAAACATTCCCAGGAGGCGCATAGGAAGTGACCTCAACCTGATGGAAAAAGGCAGGAAAATGCCCAGGAGGCACACAGGAAGTGACCTTGTTCCCCCCTTGTTCCTCTACTAGTGTGTGATCTTCTGAACTTGTTGTGACCTGGAAACCTATTTGACTACTCTTGATTGCTGCTTGCCATTGACCTCAGATTTGTACCTTGACCATTCTACTTTGCCCCTTTTGTACTCAGCTGCCAGATTGGTACCGACACCGGCTTGGATCTCGACCATTCTTCTTCTGATTAAGCCTTTCATACTTCGTTACCAAACTGGACTTGACCTCGGCTCGGATCTCGGACTAAGGCTTGCACAGTGCTCTGCACCCCTGTCTCTGTCTCTATCTCCAGAGGCTTCAAGGACCCGAGGTGCAAGGGAGGCCTCTCCGCAACTTCGGTCTCATCTCAGTTACGTGGCCCGCTTGACATAACCTCTGATTTTCCTCTGGCCCCAAAACATATTAAACTTCTGCAAAAAGGAATGTCCTTTTCCCCCACTAATATGCATGATTTCACAGTTTAAAAGGATATCACTCTTCCTGCAGAAGGTCTTCTCAAGGTCCCTTTATGAGAAGAGAGATATGTCCAATACTGGGGAACTCCATTTAGAAATGGATGATCAAAAAGCACTTGAGATTCTAAATTCCCTACTTGAGAAAAATGAAGACCCCCTTGAAATGAGTAATCCTAGTAGGAGAGTGGCCGGTTTAAGAATATGCTCCAAAAAGATGCCACCCTTATCTAAGAAAAGGTGGTTGAACCTTTTTTTTGGAAATGGTCCAATCAGATCTGGACAGTGTAGACTGGACAAAAATGGATACTGATAATCTAACGGATGAGGAAAGATGGGCTCTTAGAAAGCGCAGGGAAGCAAAAAATATCATTATAAAAAGAAGTGACAAGGGGGGCAATGTAGTTTTAATGAATAAACATCTTTATGAAAAAGAAGCCAAACGCCCACTAAATCACACCTTAACCGCTTCAGCCCCGGAAGAATTTACCCCCTTCCTGACCAGAGCACTTTTTGCGATTCGGCACTGCGTCGCTTTAACTGACAATTGCGCGGTCGTGCGACGTGGCTCCCAAACAAAATTGATGTCCTTTTTTTCCCACAAATAGAGCTTTCTTTTGGTGGTGTTTCATCACCTCTGTGGTTTTTATTTTTTGTGCTATAAACAAAAAAATAGCGACAATTTTGAAAAAAACGCATTATTTTTTACTTTTTGCTATAATAAATATCCCCAAAAAATAATTAAAAAAACTTTTTTTCCTCAGTTTAGGCCGATACGTAATCTTCTACATATTTTTAGTAAAAAAAAATCGCAATAAGCGATTGATTGGTTTGCGCAAAAGTTATAGCGTTTACAAAATAGGGGATAGTTTTATGGCATTTTTATTAATAACTTTTTTTTTACTAGTAATGGCAGCGATCAGCGTTTTTTTTTGTGACTGCAACATTATGGCAGTCACAACATTATGGCGGACACATCGGACATTTTTGACACATTTTTGGGACCATTGTCATTTATACAGCAATCAGTGCTATAAAAATGCACTGATTCCTGTGTAAATGACACTGGCAGTGAAGGGGTTAACCACTAGGGGGCGGGGAGAGTCAGTACTAGGGAGTGTTTTCTAACTGTAGGGGAGATGGGCTAGCTGTGACACGTCACTATCTCTGCTCCCGATGACAGGGAGCAGTGATCAGTGACACTTGACACTAGGCAGAACGGGGAGATGCTTGTTTACATCAACATCTCCCCGTTCGTCCTCTCCGTGTGGCACAGGACCCGCGACCCGACTTACGGAGCTCCCGACCGGCGTGCACGCAATGGCACAGCGGGGAATTCAAATGGGACTTACAGGTACACCCATTTGCCCAGCCGTGCCATTCTGCCAACGTACATCGGCGTGCGCTGGTCGGGAAGTGGTTAACATACAAAAGATTAGATCACAACCCATTCCCTGAAGTAGTACGACAGTTAAATCAAAAACGAAGGGATGCAAAAGAGGCTGGCCTCCTTAGCAATCATGAATATGAGCACCTTCTTGCGAGGGAGGTCAACGTGCCCACCTTTTACATTATACCAAATGTGCATAAATGCCCACAGAATTCACCAGGCAGACCGATCGTATCAGCCGTACAGGGCCCTCTTAAGAAAATGAGTGGTTACTTGGATTCTCTTCTAAAGGACATGGTATAAAGAGTTAAAATCATATGTCCAAGACACCCGACACGTGCTATCAAAAATTTCTGACCTATAGGTGGGGGATGAGGTGTGGCTGATAGGTATTGACGTGGAATCTCTCTACACCTCGATCCCCCATACCTGTGGAATACAGGCAGACCTTCCTTGATTTTCATTATCCACAACTTGATCCACAAAATAATTTTTTGGTGGAATTGCTGGACTTTGCATTATTCAACAATTTCTTCCAATTCTCTACATAGAATTACCACCAAATAAGAGGAACCTCAACAGGGGCAGCATGGGCACCAGGGTCTCTGGGAAGAGAAGCATGTCTTTACCTCGTCGATGTACCAGGAACATGTAAATACATGGTTAAGGTACATTGACGACATATTGGTAGTATGGAGAGGTGACATAGAAGCTTTACATACATTTGTTGTCCAACTCAACAAAAATAAACGCAACATACATCTGACCTACATCTTTGACCGTACACGGATCTCCTTCCTTGACCTGTGGATAGCCATTGAACAAGGAGTTGTGTGCACTCGCACATTCTGCAAAGAGACTGCGGCTAATACTCTTTTAAGAGCAGACAGTCATCATCCTCCCTGGTTGAAGAATGGGATCCCAGTGGGCCAGTTCTTAAGGATAAAAAGAAACTGTACCAAAACTTGTGAATTCAGGAAGGAGGAAGTTGACATGTATGGGAGATTCCGTGAGCGTGGTTACTCCTATGGTCAAATTCACAAGGCCAAAAAGAAGGTAGCTGATCGGAGTAGAGAGAGCCTTCTCTCTATAGAGACTAGTAATGAAAGTAAAAGACAAGTAAATCCAAGCCCAGTAAGAGTAATAACAGCATTTGGAGTACAGTGGAATACAGTACACAGTATCCTGGAAAAACATTGGAGCATACTGACAAACAGTCCTGGCCTGGCGGCTGTAGTGGGACCAGCTCCCAAGCCGTTAAGCTAAAAATCTTGGGCATATGCTGATACAATCAGAGTTCATTTCTAAGTGAACCGGGTGGGATGAAATCTTTAGTCCTGGGCCTAGGTATTCAGAACAGCCAGCATACTAAATGGTCAGGTGTTGGGCTTTTAGTAGTGACCTGACCATGTGTCAGGTCACCTTAGGCCAGGTGACAGATGCACACCACTGGGGTTAGGAGCACACCGCTAAGGTTGTTGACCCTTCGGCTGGTTGCTACAGATAGAGCTCTGGGTGGTTCAGGAAAGCAGCTCCACCTGAACACTGACAGGGGCCAAGCAGAAAGCTAGAGCATAAGATTCCCCAGGGCGCGGCGTCTAAGAGCCAGCTGGTATTCACCAGAGCCTCTAGTGGTGAGGATGGATTTGGCTGCAGCTGACTCCGGGTCGCAGCCCCGGGGTCTCTCAGCTCATGCTCATGGACCGGCTCAAATGCACAGAGTGGAAGCAGCAGTTCAGGAGCAAGCCCGCGGGTGGGGCGGACTTGATGTCTGCCAGCGACCCGCGATCACCTGATACAGAAGCAGAATGGGGAACTGCCTTTGTAAACAAGGCGATTCCCCATTCTGCCAGGGGACATGTCAGAGATCTACTGTTGCCAGTGATCGGGAACAATGACCTCTGTCATGTCCCTGGTAGCCCATCCCCCCTACAGTTAGAAGACACTTAGGGAACACATTTAACCCCTTGATCGTCCCCTAGTTTTAACCCCTTCCCTGCCAGTGTCATTTTTACATTGAACAGTGCAATTTTATGTAATAATGTCACTGTTCCCCAAAAAGTGTCATTTGGGGTCAGATTTGTACGCTGCAATGTCCCTGCCCGCTAAAAATCGCAGATCGCTGCCATTACTAGAAAAAAACAATATAAAAAAAAATCCCTAAATCTATCCCGTAGTTTGTAGTTTGCTATAACTTTTGCGCAAACCAATCAATATATGCCTTTTTTTTGCCATAAATAAGTAGAAGAATATATATCGGCCTAAACTGATGAATACATTTGTTTTTTTATATTTTTGGGGATATTTATTATAGTAAAAAGTTAAAAAGAAAGTTTTTTATTTTTTCAAAATTGTTGCTCTTTGTTTATAGCGCAAAAAAATTAAAACTGCAGAGGTGATCAAATACCACCAATAAAAGCTCTATTTTGGGGAAAAAAGGACGTAAATTTTGTTTGGGTGCAACGTCACACGACTGCGCAATTTTCAGTTAAAGTGACGCAGTGCCGTATCGCAATAAATGGCCTGGTCAGGAAGGGGGCAAATCCTTACGGTCTTTAAGTGGTTAAAGAGAGGTCAGGGAAGTCTCCATGGGAAGATTGTAGATTGTATTAATAATAACTATGATGTATAATCAGATCGCCTCCATGGTGTTTGGTTATATTGGATCTGATTACAATGATACATGTAGATTTAGTTGGACAGAATACAGAAATACCATGTTTATTATACAAAGTGTATCTAATATACAGGGTGTAACGAGCCCCTGCTTGCTCAGTTCCACTCTCCCGACACTCCTCTGCATCAGATTGCAGATCGCCACGCCTAATGGTTCCGTCATCCGATGCTCCAGGAATTGAACTGCAGCTATGTGCCACTCGAATCCAGTTGTGATAGCTCAGAACAAACACCAGGCAGGCTGTATGTAAGTTCAAACAGGAATCTCACTTTTATTGGATGCACACAACACACTTTTATACATAGCAGTTTGAACACCCCGCCCCAACAACCACTTTCCTATTGGTCGTAAAGTACACTCTAGTTCGAGTGAGGGTAGTAGCAAATAAGGACTTGAAACAGGGTCAGCAGAGATTGGTTCGATAGCTTAAATAGGAGGACTGATATGTGTAATGACACAGAGAAGTCCCAGGGGGTAATTAAAGTACATAAACAAATGGTCACAGAAGAATGCCTTCCTTCCAGACCATGGAGCCGTCTGGAGGGGGTTAGCCTTAAAGTGGAGTTCCACCCACTTTTACAACTCTTCAGCATCCCTCACTAAACTGTGCACTGTAAACGAATTGGATACTTTTTTATTTTTTTTCTCAGCACCTACTGTATATCTGCTGTATTCATTTTTAACTTCATCCTCCCTGGCCGCGGCCCATCGCATCATTTCCTGTTTGCAATGCCTTCTGGGAAGGGGCGGCAACTTCCTCTGACACTGCTGTTGCTATGGAAACCTGACCTGAAACCTATTACACTGCTTGTGCTGCACTGAGCATGTGCGAGATCTGCAAGGATGAGATCCAGGAAGAAATACAGTCTGGCTTCAGATGCCCACACTTAAGATGGCCACGGCCTGCTGTAAGTTTATAAAATAACAAACTACTGCTATAAGCTAACAAAACAGACCTTAGTTTACAGACTAACTTTACTAGAATATATTAAGCTTGTGTATTATAGGGGTATTTTTATTTAAAAAGTATAATTTCGGCCGGAACACTACTTTAAGACAGGGCAGAAGACACACCACTGTGTAATAGAATCAAAGCAGAAATACTTCAGTATTCCAAGCTTCATGACAATCCAGTATTCCAAGGTTCATGACAATACTCCCCACGCGGAAACAGTCCAACAGCCACAGTGGGACACCGAAGGGGTCAACTCGAGGATGTTGGAAAAGTAGTCTTAAGGTTCCAGGTCCGTCTGCCGGGATAACCCATCCGCATTCCCGTTTTGAGGCCCTGGCCAATATTGTATGGTAAAATTGTACGGTTGAAAAGCCAGGCTCCACATTAGTATTTGGCCGTTCTCTCCCGCCACCCGGTTAAGCCAAATCAAGGGATTGTGGTCCGTCATGACGTATGTAAGATGGAAAAGAGCGTCCATACACGTAGGCAGGGCTTTTTTTCAGGGGGAATTTGGTGGAACTCAGTTCCAACACCTCTGGCTCAGACCCTTTGGTGCCTGCTCACCACAATAACTTGTAAACACAGAAGTCTGGTTTCTGTGTTTACAAGTAACAGCTCTGAACTCTGTGTGTAACCCTCATGAACTCTGCACTCTGTATGTAATGCAATCCTGATATATAATGCCCCTTTAAGACCCTTCTACTGTTTGTGAAATATGACCACACCCACTATTTGATGGGGTTTTGGGGGGGTCGTGGTTGAGTTCCAGCACCTATTGTTTGAGAAAAAAAGCCCTGCACGTAGGGCTGCAATTTCTTTAAAGCCCAGACTAAGGCCAAACACTTTTACTTTTTCCACGGCAGCATATCCAACTTCAGGGGTCAACAACTTGCGGCTGAGATACGCCACCGGGTGCTCTTTCCCATCATCGCCAACTTGACCTAGCACAGCTACCAGTCTGAACATGGAGGCATCTGTATGAATGACAAAGCGTTTGTTAAGATTGGGTGCCGCCAGTATGGGAGCTTGCGTTAGGGTGGTTTTTAACTGATGAAATGCTGTCTGGCACCCCGGGGACCACAGGACCTGTCTAGGGAGAGTCTTTTTGGTCAGGTCCATCAAGGGTTTGGCTATGTCACTATAGTGGGGTACAAACTTCCTATAGTACCCTGCTGTCCCTAAAATTGCAAGTACCTGGGTCTTGGTTCTGGGAACTGGCCAGTTTAGGACGGCCTCAATTTTTGCAGGTTCTGGCCTCTGCTTCCCACATCCCACTCTATGTCCCAGATATTGCACCTCAGACATCCCGATATTACATTTGTCTGGCTTCAGGGTCAGGTCAGCGGCTCGGATCCTATCTAGCACTATTCCCAGGTGTCTAAGATGTTCCTCCCATGTCTGGCTATAGATTGCGATGTCGCCAAGATATGCGCATGCAAAATCTTGCAGACCATCGAGGAGTTCATCTATTATCCACTGGAAGGAACTCGGAGCATTCTTCACCCCGAATGGCATTACCCGGAACTGGTAAAGGCCAAACGGGGTGATGAAGGCCGACTTTGGAATTGCTTCCGCTTCCAAGGGAATCTGCCTGTAGCCCTTACACAAGTCAATAGTCGTTAGATAATGTCCCTGAGTTATTTTATCCAGCAATTCGTCCACTCAGGGCATAGGGTAGGCATCTGTCACAGTACAGTCATTCAGTCGCCTATATTCCACACAAAATCGGGTCGTGCCATCCCGTTTTGGGAAGCCCAGGGGCTTGCTGATGGTTTGATCACCCCTAACTCGAGCATCTCCCTAATGTCCGCTCTCATCCCTTCTTGCACTGTTCCAGGAATCCTATAGGCTGGTTGTTTCAGGGGCTTCTGCCCGGGGGTCTCTACCTTGTGCACAGCTATGTGAGTGTACCCAGGGAGTGCCGAGAACATCTTCTGCCGGTCCTGGAGTAATTCTCTGGCCTTTTCTTGTTCTTGGGATCCTAATCTATCTCCTAGCTGTATATCTTCCACACCCCTGGAACAGTTACTGATTTTGGGATGCTCCAGCATCGGTAGATATTTAGAGTCCCTGGTGGCAGGAGCGCATATGGTGGCTGCTGCCTCAGGCCTCTTATGATAGGCCTTCATCATATTAATGTGGAACGTCCTCTTAATTTTTGTGTCTGCACAGCTGGCAACCATGTAGGTGGTATCGCACAGTTGTTTTACCACCTGATAGGGGCCCTGCCAGGAGGCCTGTAATTTATTTTGCTTTAGGGGTTTTAGTACCAGGACTTTCTGTCCGATATAAAAGGTGCGATTCCGCGCAGACCGATCATACCAAACCTTCTGCTGACTCTGGGCCGATTGCATATTTTCATGGACTGCATTGGTATGTTCCCACAGTCGCTCCCTGAGTTCCAAGACATAACTAAGGATGGGGAGACCTTCCGGATCCTCTACCCCCTCCCACTGGGCCCTCACTAAGTCTAAGGGTCCCCTAACCCTTCGCCCATATAACAGCTCAAATGGGGAAAACCCAGTGGACTCTTGGGGTACCTCTCTATAGGCGAACAATAGATGGGGAAGATATTTCTCCCAATCCTTCCTACTCTCCACAAAGGCCCGAAGCAGCTGCTTCAGGGTCCTGTTAAATCTCTCACACATCCCGTTAGTCTGAGGATGGTTGGGGGCGCTCTGGGGGGATTAAATCCCACAGAGACGTCAGAGCTGCTGCATCAGCTCGGCTGTGAACTGGGTACCCTTATCGGACAATATCTCCTGGGGAAACCCTACCCTAGTGAATACCCACAGTAAGGCATCTGCTACTGTATCAGCCTGGATATTGGATAAGGGAATGGCCTCCGGGTAGCGGGTGGCGTAATCCACCACCGTAAGAATATACTTCTTCCCAGTGGCACTGGGGTGGGCCAGTGGGCCTGTAATATCTACCGCTATGCGGCTAAAGGGTTCTCTAATGATCGGCAGGGGTTGCAGTGAGGCTTTTGGGTGATCCCCTTTCTTCCCTACTTTCTGACAAGTCTCACAGGTCCGGCAGTATTCATCGGCCAAAGTAGCCGCTTGCTGTACAGTCCGTGGTCGCTTATTTCGCACCCAATCCCGTACTACCAGAGGTGTGTGGTTAAAGAACTGTTCTAAGATTACTAGCTGGGTGATGTCCTCTATGGTATGAGCATGGCTTCCCTGGATCCAGCCCTTAAGGTTCTGCTGCAGACGATGTGCCCACTCCACGTATGTTATGTTGGTTTGTTTTCGGGATTCTCTAAACCTAATCCGACTGGCTTCGGCTGTAATGGCAAATCGGGCCAGTAGAGCTTCTTTTACCCGGTCATAATCTTTAGCGTCCTCGTCCTCCAGGGCCCGATACGCATCGGCCGCTCTGCCACCTAAATCACTCGCCAGTAAGGCGACCCAATCTTGGGGCAGTACTTCATGTACCTGGCATAGTCTCTCAAAGTCCTGCAGGAACACTTCAATTTCCTCCTCTCCTTCCTTAAATAGTTTGAACGCCCGAAAGGGCAACTTACGGAAAGGTACTGTATCTTTAGGTGTTGTCTCCAATTGCCGTATTTCCGCCATTCTCCACTCATGTTGCCGCTCTAGTTCTGTCTCTTGTCGCTCATCCTGCGGTCTCTGATGGGTTAGCCCCATATAATGCCAACCGCTCTCAAACTCGTTTCTGAAACAAGTCTTTAACTGACCGGGGTCCCGCATCACCATCCCTCTGATCGATCTTGTCTAGCTCACTGATCAGGGTGGCCTTGTTATTTGTCAAACCAGTCCCTCCACGGCTCTCAAGTAAGTCTTTCAGCGTGGCTCTCTTGCAGGCTGCATAGCTGGCCATTCACTGTGGTGGTTTGGAGTGTCCCAGTAACTGGAGAGCAAACCCCACCGCTGCCAACCAATGTAACGAGCCCCTGCTCGCTCAGTTCCACTCTCCTGACACTTCTCTGCGGCCATTGAATCAGATTGCAGATCGCAACGTCTGATGGTTCGGTCATCCATTGCTCTGGGAATCGAACTACAGCTATGTGCCGTTCGAATCCAGTTGTGATAGCTCAGAACAAACACCAGCCAGGCTGTATGTAAGTTCAAACAGGAATCTCACTTTTATTGGATGCACACAACACACTTTTATACATAACAGTTTGAACACCCCGCCCCAACGCCCACTTTCCTATTGGTCAATTGTAAAGTACACTCTAGTTCTTACTCAGGTCCTCTTGGCCATGCAAATAAGGACTTGAAACAGGGTCAGCAGAAATTGGTTCAATAGCTTGAATAGGAGGACTGATATGTGTAATGACCCAGAGAAGTCCCAGGGGGTAATTAAAGTACATAAACAAATGGTCACAGAAGAATGCCTTCCTTCCAGACCATGGAGCCGTCTGGAGGGGGTTAGCATTAAGACAGGACAGAAGACCCACCACTGTGTAATAGAATCAAAGGAGAAATACTTCAGTATTCCAAGGTTCATGACAATACTCCCCCCTCGGAAACAGTCCAACAGTCACAGTGGGACACCGAACGGGTCAACTAGAGGATGTTGGAAAAGCAGTCTTAAGGTTCCAGGTCCGTCTGCCGGCATAACCCATCTGCATTCCCGTTTTGAGGCCCTGGCCAATATTGTACGGTTGCAAAGCCATGCTCCACCTTAGTAATCGGCCGTTCTCTCCCGCCACCAGGTTAAGCCATATCAAGGGATTGTGGTCCGTCATGATGTATGTAAGATGTAAAAGAGCATCCATACGCGTAGGGCTGCAATTTCTTTAAAGCCCAGACTAAGGCCAAACACTTTTTCCACGGCAGCATATCCAATGTCACGGGGTAATAACTTGCGGCTGAGATACGCCACCGGGTGCTCTTTCCCATCATCGTCAACTTGACTTAGTACAGCTCCCAGTCCGAACATGAAGGCGTCTGTATGAATGACAAAGCGTTTGTTAGGATCGGGTGCCGCCGGTATGGGAGCTTGCGTTAGGGCGGTTTTTAACTGATGAAATGCTGTCTTGCACTCCTGGGACTTGCTATAACTTTTGCGCAAACCAATCAATATATGCCTTTTTTTTTGCCATAAATAAGTAGAATAACATATATCGGCCTAAACTGATGAATACATTTGTTTTTTAATATTTTTTGTGGATATTTATTATAGCAAAAAGTTAAAAATAAAGTTTTTTATTTTTTCAAAATTGTCGCTCTTTGTTTGTTTATAGCGCAAAAAAATAAATCCTCAGTGCCTGGTCAGGAAGGGAGCAAATCCTTACGGTCTTTAAGTGGTTAAAGAGAAGTCAAGGAAGTCTCCATGGGAAGTTTGTAGATTGTATTAATAATAACTGTGATGTATAATCAGATCGCCCCCATGGTGTTTGGTTATATTGGATCTGATTGATACATGTAGATTTAGTTGGACAGAATACAGAAATACCATGTTTATTATACAAAGTGTATCTAATATACAGGGTGTAACTAGCCCCTGCTTGCTCAGTTCCACTCTCCCGACACTCCTGTGCGGCTATTGAATCAGATTGCAGATCGCAACGTCTGATGGTTCCGTCATCCGATGCTCCGGGAATCGAACTACAGCTATGTGCCATTCGAATCCAGTTGTGATAGCTCAAAACAAACACCAGGCAGGCTGTATGTAAGTTTAAACAGGAATCTCACTTTTATTGGATGCACACAACACACTTTTATACATATCAGTTTGAACACCCCGCCCCAACAACCACTTTCCTATTGGTCAATTGAACTCTAGTTCTCACTCAGGTCCTCTTGGCCATGCAAATGAGGACTTGACACAGAGAAGCCCCAGGGGGTAATTAAAGTACATAAACTTAAAGTGAGGCCCGGAGCAAAAATGACAGCAAGGAGGGGTAATGTAGGGCCGGGCATGACAGTGTGGCTAAGGGAGACACTGAAGGGGTTAATAGATGAAGTAAAAGATGGTAAGAAAAGGGGAGGTAAGAAAGCAGTCTTTTGGAAAGAAGGAGGAGTGGTTATATTTATAGGAGGGGAGGAGCAAGGGGTCAGTGTGAGGAGGATTTTGACGGAGGAGGCAGTTTTTTGTCACTGCTCCTCCACAATGGCCGACATCGATCTGATCCTTGCGGGACTGAGGAGGGCATCTGCCGAAAAGGGTCCAGAATGGCTGCAGAGTAGGGATGAGCCGAACACCCCCCGGTTCGGTTCGCACCAGAACCCGCGAACGGACCGCAAGTTCGCACGAACGTTAGAACCCCATTGACGTCTATGGGACTCGAACGTTCGAAATCAAAAGTGCTCATTTTAAAGGCTAATTTGCATGGTATTGTCCTAAAAAGGGTTTGGGGACCCGGGTCCTACCCCAGGGGACATGTATCAATGCAAAAAAAACTTTTAAAAACGGCCGTTTTTTCGGGAGCAGTGATTTTAATGATGCTTAAAGTAAAAAAAAAAAAGTGAAATATTCCTTTAAATATCGTACCTGGGGGGTGTCTATAGTATGCCTGTAAAGTGACGCGTGTTTCCCATGTTTAGAACAGTCCCTGCACCAAATGTCATTTTTAAAGGAAAAAATCTAATTTAAAACTGCTTGCGGGTTTAATGTCATGTCGGGTCATGGCAATATGGATGAAAATCAGTGAGACAAACGGCATGGGTACCCCCCAGTCCATTACCAGGCCCCTTGGGTCTTGTATGGATATTAAGGGGAACCCCGCACCCAAATTAAAATAAGGAAAGGTCCCTATATACTCTGAACAGCAGTATTCAGGCGGTGCAAACAAGACAGGGACTGTAGGTTTGTTGTTAAGTAGAATCTGTTTGTAATTTTGAACATTTTTAATGTGTTTAGCTCCAGCCAAAAAATCTTTTCTAAGCTTTTTGGAAAACATAGGGAAGGGTTATCACCCCTGTGACATTTGTTTTGCGTCTTTCCTCCTCTTCAGAAGATTTCACCTCACTTTTTTGTCCCAATGAAAAATGTTTTTTGAAAATTTGGGTTTTTTTGTGGAACAAGGATTGGAAAGCATCAGTGGAAAGGAGAAATTGTTTTCCCATATTAACTCTTACAGGAGAGAATTTCCCTTCCTTAGGGGTAGATTTCATCTCACTTCCTGTTGTCTCCTTCCGTTTGCAAGTAGGAGTCGTTTGTAAGTTAGATGTTTGAAAGTAGGGTCCTGCCCTATATACTCAGCAGAAATTTGGGCCTTAGGTGTTGCTGTGGCCAAAACACTGTAAGCCCTCACAGGGCCCTGCTGTGAAATATTAGATCAAGAATTGTAATTACATGCCCCTGTTGAACAGGAGCTGAAAAATTAGGCCTTAGGCACTGGTGCTGGTGCCACAACACTGCAACCCCTCACAGACACTCTAGTTGGAACGCAGGAACGAGCCCTGCTGCAAAGTATTGCATCAAAAATTGTAATTACACGCCCCTGTTAGACAGGGGCAGAAAAATTGGGTCTTAGGCACTGGTGCTGGTGCCACAACACTGCAACCCCTCACAGACACTCTAGTTGAAACGCAGGAACAAGCCCTGCTGCAAAGTATTGCATCAAAAATTGTAATTACACGCCCCTGTTAGACAGGGGCTGAAAAATTGGGTCTTAGGCACTGGTGCTGGTGCCACAACACTGCAACCCCTCACAGACACTCTAGTTGGAATTCAGGAACGAGCCCTGCTGCAAAGTATTACATCAAAAATTGTAATTACACGCCCCTGTTAAACAGGGGCTGAAAAATTGTGCCTTAGGCACTGGTGGTGGCGCCCAGAACCAAAAATGTTCTTACAAGCTATCAGCGTGATGATTGAGGAGGAAGAGGATAATTACTCAGGGATAGTCACTCAGCATCAGCATAGGCAGTCTTTGAAGGGATCTGAGATTTCAAAAAAAATTATTCGGTTACATCTGCATCAGGTGCTTGGTAGCTGGTGGTGATCCAAGACTGATTCATTTTTATGAAGGTCAGCCGATCGACCGAGTCGGTGGACAGACGCACCCTGTGATCGGTTACCACGCCTCCAGCAGCACTGAATGTGCGTTCCGAAAGAACGCTGGATGCAGGACAGGCCAGTAGCTCAATTGCATACTGTGCAAGCTCTGGCCAGTGATCCATCCTCAAGACCCAGTAACCCAGAGGATTTTCGGTGGGAAAGGTGTCCAAGTCTGATCTTGCCCCTAGGTATTCCTGCACCATGTAAAACAGACGCTGGCGATGGTTGCTGGAACCGATCATACCTTGGGGCTGCGGACCAAAAAATTGTCTGAACGCATCGGTCAGACGGCCACCTTCTCCACCGCTCCTTCTTTGACTGACCGAAGCCTCAGCAACACGTTGTCCAGAAACAGGAGTTTGTAACCTCCCAGTCTCTGGGAACGCGTTGCACAGACCTTTCTGCAAGGCCTCCCGAAGATGTTTCATCCTCTGCTCCCTCTGCGATGGCAAGATAAGGTCCGCAACCTTACCCTTGTAACGTGGATCAAGGAGGGTTGCCAGCCAGTATTGGTCCTTCTCCTTGATACCACGAATACGAGGATCCTTACGCAGGCTTTGCAGGATCAGGGAGGCCATGCAGCGTAGGTTTGCTGAGGCATTCGGTCCGGAGTCCTCTGGGTCACTAAGGACAACAACGTCCGCAGCCACCTCCTCCCAGCCACGTACAAGTCCATGTGTTCCTTGGGACTGATCCCTTAAAGACTGCTGATGCTGAGTGCCAGGCTCCACCTCCATACTGACACAATCTTCCTCCTCCTCCTCCTCCTCCTCCTCGTCCTCTTCCTGTGTGATCGGCGGGCACGCAGGAACACTGTCTGGATAAAGGGGGCCTTGAGAGCTAAGGAAGTCCTCCTCTTCCTGCCTCTGTTCTGCCTCAAGTGCCCTGTCCATTATTCCACGCAGCGTGTGCTCCAACAGGTGGACAAGGGGGACAGTGTCACTGATGCATGCACTGTCAGTGCTCACCATCCTCGTGGCCTCCTCGAATGGTGACAGGACAGTGCATGCATCCCTGATCATGGCCCACTGGCGTGGGGAAAAAAAACCAAGGTCCCCTGACCCTGTCCTGGTGCCATAGTCGCACAGGTACTCATTGATGGCCCTCTGCTGCGTGTGCAGCCGCTGCAGCATGGCCAACGTCGAGTTCCACCTGGTGGGCATGTCACAGATTAGGCGGTTCTTGGGCAGGTTAAACTCCTTTTGGAGGTCCGTCAGCCGAGCACTGGCATTATATGACCGGCGGAAATGCACAGAGACTTTCCTGGCCTGCCTCAGGACATCCTGTAAGCCCGGGTACCTGCCCAAGAACCGCTGCACCACCAAGTTAAGGACGTGAGCCAAACAGGGCACATGGGTCAGTTGTCCCTGTCGGAGGGCAGAGAGGAGGTTGGTGCCATTGTCGCAAACCACCATTCCTGCCTTAAGTTGGCGTGGCGTCAACCACCTCTGAACCTGCCCCTGCAGAGCTGACAGAACCTCTGCCCCAGTGTGGCTCCTGTCCCCCAAGCACACCAGCTCAAGCACCGCATGGCATCTTTTGGCCTGCGTACTTGCGTAGCCCCTTGAACGCCTACGGAGCACCGCTGGTTCCGAGGAAGAGGCCATGGAGGAAGAAGAAGAGGAGGGGGTGGAGGAGAGAGGTGTGTCACAATCAGCATTTTGGAGGCGTGGTGGCGGAACAACCTCCAACACTACTGCACCTTGTCCTGCATCCTTCCCAGCTGCCAGCAGAGTCACCCAATGCGCCGTGAAACTTAAGTAACGTCCCTGTCCATGCCTGCTGGACCATGAGTCAGCGGTAATATGCACCTTACCGCTGACCGCCCTGTCCAGCGAGGCATGGACATTGCCTTCCACATGCCGGTAGAGAGCCGGAATCGCCTTCCGTGAGAAAAAGTGGCGTTTGGGTACCTGCCACTGAGGAACCGCACATTCCACAAACTCACGGAAGGGGGCAGAGTCTACCAACTGAAAAGGCAGCAGTTGAAGTGCTAGCAATTTTGCCAAGCTAGCATTCAACCGCTGGGCATGTGGATGGCTGGGAGCAAACTTCTTTCGGCGGTGCAGCAGCTGGGGCAGGGAAATTTGCCTGGTACAATCTGACGTCGGTGTACCAAAAGCAGATTGCCCACAAGTACTTGGCTGTGACACACCTAATTCTACACCTTCATTCCTCTCACTGCAGGTCTCAGAGAGGACTGAAGGTCTAGTGGGGTTGGAAATCTCAGCTGATGAGGAGCAAGGAGAGATCGTCTTTGTTCTTTGGTGTGGGTCTTTTAGATACGCTTGCCAACGAACTGCATGGCAGGTCAACATATGTCTGGTCAAGCATGTGGTACCCAAGCGGGAGATGTTTTGGCCACGCGAGATACGCTTGAGACATATGTTGCAAATAGCAGCGGTGCGATCTGATGCACTCGTCTCAAAAAAGGCCCACACCAAAGAACTTTTTGAATAACGCGCAGAGACTGCAGCGCCCTGCACATGTGGAGCTTTGGGGTGTGATGCAGTCAATGTGCTGCCCTTAGGCTGGCCCCTGGAGGGCATCCTGCCTAGTTGGTGATGTGCCACCTCCTCCTCCTCCTCCTCCTCTCTCCTATCAGGCACCCACGTTGAGTCAGTGACCTCATCATCCCCTCCCTCCTCATCACTGGAGCAAACCTGGCAGTATGCTGCAGCAGGGGGAGCATGACTGCCAGATTGCTGTCCTTCTTGGGCACCCCCTCTGTCCGTGCTCATGTTACTGCCTTCATTGAGCTCAGTATCATCATCAGAGCCTTCCAAACGCTGGGCATCCTCCTGGAGCATGTACCCAACACTGTGGTCAAACAGTTCGAGGGAATCCTCATGAGGACATGGTGGAGCTAGGGAAGGAGTCACTGATGACATTGAGCTGAGGGAAGAGGCCGCTGCTTTGCCAGACAAAGCACCCTGGGCATGGGTGAGAGAGGATGAGGAGGATGAGGACGGCTTGGTCATCCACTCGACCAAGTCTTCCGCATGTTGCGGCTCAACACGGCCAGCTGCCGAAAAAAAGGCCAAGCGTGTCCCATGGCCACGTGCTGATGAGGATGCACCGTCTCCACGACCAGCACTAGACACAGAGCCTGCTTGCCCTCTCTTATTGGCTTGTGACTGTCTGCCTCTCCTTCTTGGCCTTCCAGACATACTAATGGCCTGTAGCTGCACTAAGCTGGGATAGAACACCTGTAATTTTCTTCAGGTAGCTTTATATACTGTAACCAGACAAGCCTGCCTGTCAGTAGGAAGATAACAGGAACGGATCTAGCTGAACACTGTGAGCAGGACGCACTGTACTAAATGTAAATAGTCTAGCTGCCTGACCGTGGTACTAATAGGATCAAAAAGAACACCTGTAATTTTCTTAAGGTAGCTTTATATACTGTAACCAGACAAGCCTGCCTGTCAGTAGGAAGATAACAGGAACGGATCTAGCTGAACACTGTGAGCAGGACGTACTGCACTAAATGTATATAGCAGGAACGGATCTAGCTGAACACTGTGAGCAGGACGCACTGCACTGAATGTAAATAGCAGGAACGGATCTAGCTGAACACTGTGAGCAGGACGCACTGCACTAAATGTAAATACCAGGAACGGATCTAGCTGAACACTGTGAGCAGGACGCACTGCACTGAATGTAAATAGCAAGAACGGATCTAGCTGAACACTGTGAGCAGGACGCACTGTACTAAATGTAAATAGTCTAGCTGCCTGACCGTGGTACTAAAAGGATCAAAAAGAACACCTGTAATTTTCTTAAGGTAGCTTTATATACTGTAACCAGACAAGCCTGCCTGTCAGTAGGAAGATAACAGGAACGGATCTAGCTGAACACTGTGAGCAGGACGTACTGCACTGAATGTAAATAGCAAGAACGGATCTAGCTGAACACTGTGAGCAGGACGCACTGTACTAAATGTAAGTAGTCTAGCTGCCTGACCGTGGTACTAATAGGATCAAAAAGAACACCTGTAATTTTCTTAAGGTAGCTTTATATACTGTAACCAGACAAGCCTGCCTGTCAGTAGGAAGATAACAGGAACGGATCTAGCTGAACACTGTGAGCAGGACGTACTGCACTAAATGTATATAGCAGGAACGGATCTAGCTGAACACTGTGAGCAGGACGCACTGCACTGAATGTAAATAGCAGGAACGGATCTAGCTGAACACTGTGAGCAGGACGCACTGCACTAAATGTAAATACCAGGAACGGATCTAGCTGAACACTGTGAGCAGGACGCACTGCACTGAATGTAAATAGCAAGAACGGATCTAGCTGAACACTGTGAGCAGGACGCACTGTACTAAATGTAAATAGTCTAGCTGCCTGACCGTGGTACTAATAGGATCAAAAAGAACACCTGTAATTTTCTTAAGGTAGCTTTATATACTGTAACCAGACAAGCCTGCCTGTCAGTAGGAAGATAACAGGAACGGATCTAGCTGAACACTGTGAGCAGGACACACTGTACTAAATGTAAATAGTCTAGCTGCCTGACCGTGGTACTAATAGGATCAAAAAGAACACCTGTAATTTTCTTCAGGTAGCTTTATATACTGTAACCAGACAAGCCTGCCTGTCAGTAGGAAGATAACAGGAACGGATCTAGCTGAACACTGTGAGCAGGACGTACTGCACTAAATGTATATAGCAGGAACGGATCTAGCTGAACACTGTGAGCAGGACGCACTGCACTGAATGTAAATAGCAGGAACGGATCTAGCTGAACACTGTGAGCAGGACGCACTGCACTAAATGTAAATACCAGGAACGGATCTAGCTGAACACTGTGAGCAGGACGCACTGCACTGAATGTAAATAGCAGGAACGGATCTAGCTGAACACTGTGAGCAGGACGCACTGCACTGAATGTAAATAGCAGGAACGGATGTAGCTGAACACTGTGAGCAGGACGCACTGCACTAAATGTAAATACCAGGAACGGATCTAGCTGAACACTGTGAGCAGGACGCACTGCACTGAATGTAAATAGCAGGAACGGATCTAGCTGAACACTGTGAGCAGGACGCACTGCACTAAATGTAAATACCAGGAACGGATCTAGCTGAACACTGTGAGCAGGACGCACTGCACTGAATGTAAATAGCAGGAACGGATCTAGCTGAACACTGTGAGCAGGACGCACTGCACTGAATGTAAATAGCAGGAACGGATCTAGCTGAACACTGTGAGCAGGACGCACTGCACTGAATGTAAATAGCAGGAACGGATCTAGCTGAACACTGTGAGCAGGACGCACTGCACTAAATGTAAATACCAGGAACGGATCTAGCTGAACACTGTGAGCAGGACGCACTGCACTGAATGTAAATAGCAGGAACGGATCTAGCTGAACACTGTGAGCAGGACGCACTGCACTAAATGTAAATACCAGGAACGGATCTAGCTGAACACTGTGAGCAGGACGCACTGCACTGAATGTAAATAGCAGGAACGGATCTAGCTGAACACTGTGAGCAGGACGCACTGCACTGAATGTAAATAGCAGGAACAGATCTAGCTGAACACTGTGAGCAGGACGCACTGCACTAAATGTAAATACCAGGAACGGATCTAGCTGAACACTGTGAGCAGGACGCACTGCACTGAATGTAAATAGCAGGAACGGATCTAGCTGAACACTGTGAGCAGGACGCACTGCACTAAATGTAAATACCAGGAACGGATCTAGCTGAACACTGTGAGCAGGACGCACTGCACTGAATGTAAATAGCAGGAACGGATCTAGCTGAACACTGTGAGCAGGACACACTGCACTAAATGTAAATAGTCTAGATAGAAGATAACAGGAACGGATCTAGCTAAACTGAATACAGTGTATATATATATATGCAACACCTGGGATGCATATATATACACAATACACTGTAAGTGCAGCTAACTGACTGACTGTTCTGCCTAATCTATCTAACTCAAATCAAATGACACTGTCTCTCTCTCTCTCTATCTCTCAGCACACCGGAACACACACTACACAGGGCCGCCGTGCAGGCGGCCTTATATAGTGTGGGGTGTGTACTAAATCCCCTGAGCCATAATTGGCCAAAGCCACCCTGGCTTTGGCCAATTACAGCTCTCTCTACTGACGGCGCTGTGATTGGCCAAGCATGCGGGTCATAGTGCATGCTTGGCCAATCATCAGCCAGCAATGCACTGCGATGCCGCAGTGAATTATGGGCCGTGACGCGCCACACGAATTTGGCGCGAACGGCCCATATCGTTCGCAATTCGGCGAACGACCGAACAGCCGATGTTCGAGTCGAACATGGGTTCGACTCGAACACGAAGCTCATCCCTACTGCAGAGTCAAGTCGGGGATCCCATCGCAGATGAATCGGGTGGATCCACTTCAGGTGAGGTGTCCCATCAGGTGTCTTTTCACCAGGGCCTGCACCTCGGCCCGTTCGGCTCCCCAGAAGCCCGGTGGAGGATCGTTTGGTCCCCCTGGCTAAGAGACAGCAGCAGCACCTAGCAATAGCCCCCAGGTGGTCTACACGCCGCCGGCCTAATTCTGGGGGTGGGGCCACGGGCCCTAATGGCGCTGGTTCCCCGCTGGAGGATTGTGGGTCGGGTCGCAGAGTATCCCCCCTCAGAGCAGCGATCAGACGGGGGCGAGGAGGGAAGGTGAGATGAGGAGAATAAGTACAGGAGAAGCAAGGATGGCCAGAAGAATTGGGAGGGGCGGAGCCTACTGGCACAGCATGCAGAAGGACAAGATGGTGGAGATGGACACATGCATGCCAGCCAGGAGGCCGTCAGGTCAGGTAAGAGACGCCTGTCTGACGGTAGGGGACTTCAGATCACCAGCCAGGAAGATGCCAGGTCAGGTCAGCGTCGCCGGTGTGCAGGAGGTGGAGTTTCGGGGGTGAAGAAGGCCCCACCAATATCCCACACTACGGCCTCAGGGGCATCATCTCCTGGGAGGCTTGCAACTAACTTGTCTTTATCTGATGCTTTGCAGGATTAGGGGTGGTTACAGCGGGTTCGGTAGGGCCAGGGGATACTGTGGTGCAATCAGGAGAGGTCCTGCCGGACCAGCAACTGGCGGGGAATATGCCTGCCAGTGTGGGGTACGGTACGCATGCTGTCAGATTTATTGAAGGGACTGTGGGCATTACTTGGTAGATTTGAAGGGGGACAGGGGCAGCCACCTTGAGTGAGTGGTTCGGTAGAGGGGGGTACTAGGGGTGCCTCTGGCGAGTCTGGCCCCCGGCCAGTCTGGAGCTGGAGCCGAGACGGCAGGGGAGAAAGGGGCCACAGAGAGGACTGACATGGTCAGGATTGCGGACACGGCGAAATGTGAGGTTTATGTCTGCTTCGAGGGCCCCTTGGGAGCCCATCTGAAACAGGAAGTCCGTGACAAGATTCACAAGGGTGAGTATGTGGAGATATTTTCGCTACTGCCTTTGGAAATGTTTAACTTGGATAGGGTAAAACCTGCGGATTCAAAGAAAGAGGATGAGGAAAAGAGGAGGTACCGGCTGATCCCGCGTACGTTTGTTAATTGGCTGCAAGCGTTCGCTATCATGGCGAGCGTGGTTGGCAAAAAGAATCCAGAGCATTGCTCGGCTTTGTTCTGTTATATGGACGCGATTGGTTAGGCGCATAAGGTGTACGGTGGGTCTGCTTGACTGCGTTATGACGAGCAGTTCAGACAGCGAAGAGCTGTCCGCCCGTCGTTACGTTGGGATCATAAAGGTATTAGCCTCTAGATGAGGCTTATGTCTTCAGCGAGGGCCCCACCTCAGTTTTTTCATGGGGGGGCGGGGGTACAAATTCCTCAGGACTGCCGGCCGGAAAAAAGTGGGGAGTGTGCTGGCAATATAATGAGTTCAAGCATGAGTGCTCAGGGTGTGGGGGAGCCCATACGTTGTCTAGATGTTTCAAGAGAGGGAAGCGTGGCAGTGACTCTGCTCAAAAGAGGGACGACGCCGGTGAAGGTGGAAAAGATGCTGCCTTTTCTAAGTAAGTATCCGGATCGGGGAGCAGCGAGGTTGTTGGTGGCGGGGTTTATGGATGGTTTTAGGATCCCATGTTCATTGGCAACAGTTCTGCCAATGGCAAGGAATCTGAAATCTGCCATGCAGCATCAGGATGTGGTCAGGGAAAAATTGCACAAAGAAGTGGCATTGGGGCGCATGGGGGGGCCATTTGCCAACAAACCTTGTCCAGACTTAGTGGTGTCACCTTTGGGGGTGGTGCCCAAGAAGGAACCAAACAAGTTCCGATTGATACACCACTTATCCTTTCCAAAGGGGGGTTCAGTCAATGATTTCATTGACCCTGAAGAGTGCAGTGTCCTACACTTCATTTGATGCAGCGGTCAAGTGGAGGTATGGTCAAGGGGCACTCATGGCAAAATCGCATATAGAATCGGCGTTCCGCTTGTTGCCAGTGCATCCGGAGAGCTTCCGGCTGCTGTGATGTCACTGGCAGGAGCAGTTTTATGTTGACAAATGTTTGCCCATGGGCTGTTCTGTTTCATGCACCACGTTTGAGGAGTTTTGCTCATTTTTAGAATGGGTGGTTAGGGAGGTTTCGGGCCTGGACTCAGTCATACATCATACATCTAGATGACTTTCTATATATAGGCCCCCCTCCTTCCGCTGTGTGTGCGATTCTGCTTTCTACGTTGCAGCACATCGCAGGCAGGTTTGGAGTGCCATTGGCAACTGAGAAAATGGAAGGCCCAACGTCGGAAATTAGTTTTTTGGGGATAGTTATAGACTCAATGGCAATGGAGTGCCGCTTGCCCAGAGGTAAGTTGGAGGACTTGCAGAGGGAAATTCGGGAGATCCACGGATTGCGGAAGGTTCAGTTACGAGCTCTGAAATCGTTGTTGGGTAAGTTGAATTTCGCCTGCAGAATTATCCCCATGGGGCGGGTTTTTTGCCGACGGCTGTCGGCAGTTACAGTGGGGGTAAAAGTCGCGACTCATTTTATTCGCCTGACAAGTGATAACTGAGAGGACTTAAAAGTTTGGTATGAGTTTTTAGCCACGTACAACGGGAGGGCGGTGTGGATGTCTGGCCCGGTGAGCAATTTCGATGTGGAATTGGTCACAGATGCGGCAGGCTCCATGGGCTATGGCGCATTTTTTCAAATGGGGTTCCTCGGAAATTTGGTGCTGCTGGAACTGGAACTGTTTCCGGTGGTGCTGGCCTTGGAACTATGGGGAGAGGCATGCCAGAATTTAAAGCTGAGGATAAATTGTGACAACATGGGTGTAGTGCAGGTTAACCGCATGTCAGCATCTTCGCAGCCGGTTATACGGCTGCTGAGACAGCTGGTATTTAGGTGCTTGCGTTTGAATATTTTTATTACTACGGTTCACATCCCAGGTGTTGACAATTTGCTGGCTGACTCCTTGTCTCGGTTTCAGTGGGACAAGTTCAGGGAGCTGGCTCCGGGCGCAGACAAGGAAGGAGTTCCTTGCCTGGATTGGATTTGGGAGCTGCCCTTGGACTCCCTGCGGGATCAGTAAGTGATTCCACTTGGACAGCCTACAGGAAGGTATGGAAAGAATGGTCGGTTCTGGTGCAGGAGGCTGGGGCTGTGACAATCGGGTCAGAAGGGCGATTACTGGTGTTGTACTTAGTAGCTAGGAACATGGAAAGTGGGCGTGCGGTATCTTCTATTGATCGGAAATTGGCAGGCCTGTCATTTCTGTTCAAATTAATGGGGGGGGGGGGAGATTGGACTAAGGATTTTTGGGTACGGCAGGCCTTAAAAGGTTATCAAACAGCATAAGTAAAGGGATGCAAGACGGCCTGTCACTTTCGCGAACCTGATGTCCATATGTGAGATGTTGAGGTACATATGTATATCGCATTATGAAACTTTGCTGTTTACGGCAGCGTTTTTGCTGGCCTTTTATGGGGCGTTTTGGATAGGAGAGTTGGTTAGCCCATCTAAGTATTTGGTGGGGGGTTTATTAGAGCAGGATGTGAGGTTGGAGGCGGATAGGGTGTGTTTGCGGCTGCGGAGGTCAAAAACTGACCAGCAAGGGAAAGGGGTGGATGTGTCCCTATTTGCATTACCGGGGTCAAGGGTGTGCCTGGTGGAGGCGGTGCGTGAATTTAGGACGGTCAGGAGGGATGGGGTAGGGCCATTCCTGAGGCATGAGGATGGGTCTTATTTGTCAAAATTTCAATTTATATCGATTTTTAGGAAATGTTTAAAAGGGCTGGTTTGGACGAGGCGAGGAACGATTCACACTCCTTCCGCATAGGGGCAGCTACAGAAGCTGCCAGATGCGGGTTGGATGAGGCTGCTGTACGCAGAATTGGGAGATGGGAGTCTAGGAGATTCCGGTCTTATATCAGACCTAACTTGGTTGTGGAATAAAAACAAAAAACAAAAAACAAAAAACAAACAATGGGGGGGTGAGTGCGGGTTAACAGTTTGTACTATTGTAGTGTTAAGAACGTGTGTGTGTTGCTATCTTTGTGTTTTTGTTTTTCATTTCAGATGGAGGTTCAGTACGCCTCGTCCGGATCATAGGTCACTCCTATGTTTGTTGGGGGGCCAGGAGAGGTGACGTACGTCCAGATGGCAGACAATTAGGGATTTCCAGAAGGGAGGCTTACATACGCTGGTTGGGTAGACCAGGGATGTTGTGGGGTAGAGTGATGGCGGAAGTGGAGAGGTATGTAAGGTTGGACAGACCTCCTGACGTGTTAGTAATTCATGTGGGTGGGAATGATTTGGGGATCCGGACAGTCAGGGACCTGCTTGCAGACATCAAAACGGATTTCATGCAGTTGCGCTTAAAATTCCCGGGCACCCTTTTAGTATGGTCTGACATAGTGGCTCGAACAACATGGCGTTGGGCTAGGTCAGTAGTGAGCATTAATAAGACCCGTATACGAATTAATAAAGTAGTGGGGAGGTTTGTTGTGCAGAATGGAGGTATTGTTATCCGGCACAGAGAGCTGGAAACGAATGTGGGACTCTACTTGCGGAAAGATGGCGTTCATCTCTCTGATGTGGGGATTGACTTATGGTCCATGGGTTTGCAGGAGGGGATACAACAGGCCCTGAGGGTGTGGAGGTGCCCTCAAGTGTAAGGTTATCACGCTTTCGGGCTGTGGCTGTGTTCTTCTGGTGGTCTTTGACGGGGGCGGAAAAAGGATGGATCAAAAGGGGTGGGGGGGCTCATCGTTAGCATGTGCCCCTCCGGTGTATTCCTGAACGGTGGATGGAATACTGGATTTGGTGGCGCTGCGGGAAGGGGTTGTCTCCGAGCGGTTACAGCTGGAGGCCTATTAGTTTGGTAAAGGTCCCGCAGTGCGTTGGTGTTATACGTGGTTATATTTGGAAAAAGGTGGGTCACCGTCAGAGACCATCAGACTGGGGTTAACAGGTTATGTTATTGTTTATTGGTTATTTATTGGAGTTATCTATTTGGAATTGTTTTAATAAAAGAGGCTGTTATGGCCATTTTACTCCATAAAATAAAAGGTGTGGTATTTTAGGTGGGTTAAGGTATTGGGTTGAAGTATGAAGGAGGGATTACAGAGACTGAATGTAGGGGACATTTGGACTACACTGGTCATGGTCAAACACAGAAGAATGCCTTCCTTCCAGACCATGGAGCTGTCTGGAGGGGGTTAGCCTTAAGACAGGGCAGAAGACCCACCACTGTGTAATAGAATCAAATGAGAAATACTTCAGTATTCCAAGGTTCATGACACAGGGTTATGTATGTAATAAAATCATACAGACAGTAATGATGTGTAGAGTGCAATGCACCAATCAGGTTTTATCCACCATCAGTTTAGATGAGTCAGACCAAATAGAGGTAACTGCTGATTGGTTGCTCTGGGTTCCTGCAGTCTGTATATTAAGGTTTATTACTCACCTATACAATGTAGTGTATTATTCCATATATTGAGGCCTCCACTAGTCACACATTGTGCAGAGGGATAAGAAGGGGAAAATCCAACCCGACATGTTACATTCACTGTATCTCCAATATTATAATATGTCTTCTCTGGATCCATCATCAGCCTTCTGTCCTCCGGCCTCTTACACAGAGCTGTAAAGTGATTAGAAGAATGAATTACATCAAGAGATTTGGGTGACAATTTATTTTCCCTTAGCACATAATATATGTATCTGTAGGATGATCAGTAGGGATGAATGACCTGACAACGTATATATCTGTAGGATGATCAGTAGGGATGAATGACCTGACAATGTATGTATCTGTAGGATGATCAGTAGGGATGAATGACCTGACAATGTATGTATCTGTAGGGTGATCAGTAGAGATGAATGACCTGACAATGTATGTATCTGTAGGGTGATCAGTAGGGATGAATGACCTGACAATGTATGTATCTGTAGGGTGATCAGTAGGGATGAATGACCTGACAATGTATGTATCTGTAGGAGGATCAGTAGGGATAAATGACCTGATATTGGATGGCCACTTCCTGTTCCAACATGACTGTGCACCAGTGCTCAAAGCAAGGTCCATAAATAGATGGATGAATTACTTATCTTACATCGAAGCCCCCGCAGCGGTCCTTGTACCCCCCTCTGGTCGGGGACATCTCTCCTGGGGGTTTACTTCTGGGTATCTTAGCTCCAGCGCTGTGATTGGCCAGAACCGTGATGACGTCACTCCCCCGCATGCATACGTTCCATTGCTTCAGTTTGCTCCAGTGCGCATGTGCAGATGACATTGGCACACGCAGGGGACAGGAGATATCTCCTAAACTGTGCAGGTTTAGGAGATATCCTGGGTAGCTACAGGTAAGCCTTATTATAGGCTTACCTGTAGCATAAAGTGGACTGTAATGCCCTGTACACACGGTCGGATTTTCCGATGGAAAAAGTGCGATCTGATACACAAATCCGATGCACAAAGTGCCACGCATGCTGGGAATAAATTAAGAGACGAACGCTATTGGCAACTGCCCCGTTTATAGTCCCGACATACGCGTTTACGTCACCGCGTTCAGAACGATCGGATTTGCCGACAACTTTGTGCGACCGTGTGTATGCAAGACAAGTTTGAGCCAACATCTGTCAGAAAAAATCCATGGATTTTGTTGTCGGAATGTCCGATCAATGTCTGATCGTGTGTACGGGGCATAAGGGTTTACAACCACTTTTAATGTCTTAAAAACTCTTGTCTACCCTGGACCTGTTCATGTGCCAGAAATGCCCCTCATTAGTCTCATTTTATAATTTAAATACAGAAATAAAACAGAAAGTAAAAAGAAAAATTAAGATATAAAAGTGACAAAATGTAATGTTTGTCTAAGCAGCACAATGAGCGAAATTGAGGAATAATACATTTGGAAGTTTTGTGGTGAAATCACTGCTACGTCTATAGATTTGTCTGCAGGGAATGTGTATTTTATCCACTTCCAGACCACGCTATAGCTAAAAGATGGCTACCTACTTCCGGAGGATGGAGTGATCTGTCATGGCTACGGCTCCCCCCCAGCTCATTTGCTTATACAAGCCACACCACAGCATCGGCTTCTACGGGCAGGTTATAGTGCCGTGATCCTGAGGGTCGGATTGATCTACTCCTGGAGCGCACTGCTCCTCGCCCCTCGCCTCCTCGCCCCCAGCCCCCGGCCGAGGATATCACTGCTCCGCCTCACTCCTCTTAGGTACTGCATTCCCCAGAGGACACAGAGGTGGCACATGCCAAAATAGCCTTGGTGGTAGCTCTACTCCTCACACCCATGATCACAGAGGCAGTGGATAAGGCTGTCCAGCATGGCATGGAGCAGCTACAGGAGGATCTTCACAGCCAGACCCATAGGATGCAGGAGGCAGAGCAATGGATGTCCTCAGTGGAGAAAAGACTACACCAGGTAACGGCCTCTATACCTACCCACATAGGAGTACCCCAATGCCTTATACATAAGTTTGAGGACCTCGAGAACCGGTCCCGTTGGAATAACCTATGCATTATAGGTCTCCCTGAGTCTTACAAGACTACATCTCTAATGGAGCTTTACAGCCACCGCATACCTGAAGCTCTGGGTCTCCGCTACCCCTGTGTGGTGGAACAAGCACACCGCATAGGCCCTCCACAACCCAAGCCACGGCCAGTAATTGTACGCTACTTAAAATATGCAGAAAAGCACACCATTCTACAACATTACTGCAAGGCACGGGGCCTCTCTGTGAACAGCCACAAACTATTACTCTTCACTGATTATTCGATGGGGGTCTCCAAGCAGCGGAAATCTTTTACTCCCATCTGCTCACAGCTGCACCAGCACAATCTAAAATTCTCCCTGGCATACCCTGCCGTTCTGCACCTGCACTCTCCTCAAGGCGACCAAATGCCCAGCAATATGTTGAATCTCTGCTCGTAGCAGACATGGTCTCCTCTAATATAATGGATGACACTTCCTCTCTCAGTGGCGGTGCGTCTATAAGAGCGCACTGACGCCACCCCCTTTCTCCTGCCACCCCCTCTATCATCAATAGATAAACTCATGCATTGCATGAATCTATTCATGGCCGCTACCTTTTTGGGTGCCAGGCACCTGAATTACAGCAGTGGGGGGTGTTTTTTAAGCACCTGATTAGAGCCATAGGCTCTAATAGGTGTCAAAAAAGGTAAACAGCAAGCGCCATGCTTGGCACTAGCAGTTCACCCAGCTGTGTTAGAAAAGTGAATTAATATTCACTTCCCTAACACTGAACCACCTCTCTGCCAATCAGGTGCTCAGGTCTGTTACCTGTCACCTGATTGGCTGAAACGACATTCGCCGCTATTGGACGCCTATTAGGAGAAGAGGACAGGAGTTGAGCACGGCAGGAGACACTGGCTCATCACCGTCATCCGCTGCCCCACCAAGACAGGGTAAGTGCGGGCCAGACGGCGAGTGGGCAGGGGTCACACTGGCGGCATTCAAGGGCACACTTGCGGGGGTCACACTGGCAGCATTTAATGGGCACAGTGGCAGCATTTGATGGGCACACTGGCAGCATATGATGGGCACACTGGCAGCATTTGATGGGCACACTGGCAGCATTTGGCACAGTGGCAGCATATGATGGGCACACTGGCAGCATTTGATGGCACAGTGGCCGCATTTGATGGGTGCAGTGGCAGCATTTGATGGCACAGAGGCAGTGTTTGATGGGTACAGTGGCAGAATTTGATGACACAGTGGCAGCGTTTGATGGGCACAGTGGCAGCATTTGGCACAGTGGCTGATGGGCACAGTGGCAGTGTTTGGCACAGTGGCAGCGTTTGATGGCACAGTGGCTGCAATTGATGGCACAGTGGCTGCAATTGATGGGCAAAGTGGCAGCGTTTTGATGGCTTAGTGACAGCGTTTGATAAACACAGTGGCTGCATTTGATGGCACAGTGGTAGCGTTTGATGGGCAGAGCACTGTAGCACCCATTCAATGTGAGTACCCTCCTGGAGGACTTTCTTTTATCTAATAAATGTCCTTGCTATATTACACCATGGAGTTCTTCTTTTTGTTTCTTCTATGAATATGGATTTTGGCTTCACCTGTGAGGAGTGTATTTACATCATTGTATCCTGAGTGAGCCCAGGAGTGGCTCCATTGTGTATTTTGACACCATTTAATTACTGTGTCACGCGATTAAAGGTGAGCGCAAGCACATGTGGGGTGTCACGGGAGAGCACATCTTGCTTGTTGTGATTTGGACACCCTTCAGGAGAAGCATGATGAATACTCATTTCATGAACACTATTTATTCACGCTTGTTTTCTTCAGTTTGAATTTGCTGACTATGTTGAACACTTAAATGTCACAGGATAGCGTTTGGCATTTATATTTTATGTATGCACGGTGCACTTTTCAACAGTATTACCACGATTGCACATTTTTCATATGCACTTGGAGATTTATCATAAAGGTTCGCACATTATATTTATACATGTATGGTTTTACTAGCATATTTATTATGGTTTAATTTAAATATTTTTGCACGTTATTTCTTTTATACTATGAATATATATTTTATTTATTCGTATATTGTATTAGCGCAGGCACAATTATTATTTTACATACAGATGGGGAGAGATTCTCTGTGTGAGGGTTAAAATTGTTATCCTTTATTGTTATTTCTTTCTTTTCTCTTCTCCCAACCCAAGCAGTGAACCACCCTTCTCCCAACCCAAGCAGTGACCAGTGTACCACCAAAACCCATCTGACGAGGGCATGGGAGCTAGACTCTGTGTATGATTTCTTTTTTCTTTCTCTCACGCAAAAAAGTGAAGTCAATAGTTATATACGGTTGGTTAAGTTTACTTTGACCCTTGTTTTCTTTTCCTTAACACGGTATAATCCACAGTTTCAGGGGTTCTCATACTTGTGGAGGTAGGGTGACCCATCCACATCATATTTCTCGTCTCTCCCTACCAGACAGGGGGGAACTGTGACCTGAGGGTTGATTTGCATGCTTTTCCTAGACCAGTTTTAACCATGAGGATAGTATCATGGAATGTCAAGGGCTTCGGTCACCAAACAAGCAGATGAAAATCCTCCGTCACTTAAAACGCATGCTGCGAGCGGATGTGGCTCTCCTTCAGATGACCCATTTACCTAAGCAAAATTTTCAACGCCTCAAGAAACTATGGGTGGTGAGGTCTTCGGTTCTCCAGCATCAGGGCGTAGAGCAGGTGTAGAGCAGGTGTGATCATCCTCCTATATAAAAGACTGCCATACACTCTTCACTCAGTTGTCAGAGACCAAGAAGGCAAATTAACTATTTACTTGACCATTGTGTCCAAGGACCTAGCCATTACTAACATCTACACGGTCAACTCCCCAGGTACTGCGTTTTTCCAGTACCTCTCCGCTTGGGTACTTCGCTCCTCAGAACCACTCCACTTACAGGGCAGGGATTTCAACAGTGTTATGAATGGTTATGAGGACAAATCGTCTCCACGTACAGCACTTGGCATACCCTTGCCATCCACCCTACAGACCACTACATTGCTCGTCACCACCATGTCCTCACTACACATGTCGGATATTTGGCACCTATCTCATCTGACTGATAGGGTATTCACTTTTTACTCACCACCCCATGACACCTTATCACGCATTGATTATTTCTTCTGTTCATCCTCTTTAATCCTAGGGGTACAGAAATCTGAGATCTCAGAAATAGCAATATCAGATCACAGCCCCACTATGGCTGTTTTGGATGATTTTAAGCCCTGTGACAAGCCTTCTCCATAGCAGTTCCCATCTTATTTATCAGGCAATGAGGACTTTCGCCACACAATCTACAAGGCATGGAACCAGGGCCGTCTTTAAGGTGGGGCAAAAGGGGAAGCTGCCCTGGGCCCTGTTATTGTTGGGGGGCCAAAGCATCTGCCTCATACTTGCCAACTATCCCAGTTTAAATTTCCTTGTCCCTTGAGGTTTTAGTCCCATGCTGTGTCCTGATATCTCAGTGTAAAGTTCTGTTACTAATGCTGCCCAGCTCTGCCCTATTGTTTACAGATGACTCACCTGCAGACCCTGTGTTTACATGTAAATAGCGGCATTGATATGTAAATAGCAGCAGACCAGCAGCATTGATATGGAAATAGAGGCGTTATTCATATGTGTATCATTAAGCCTACCATTAACCTGTTCTGCAAAGGTAAGCAAATTAGTGTGGGGGGGGGGGGGTAATTTGGGGTGTGCAGAGGTAGACAGAGAAGGAATTACAGTTTGGGGTGCACAGGTGAGCAAGGAGGGGAGGTATGGAGGTAAGGAAGGTGGGTGCAAAGATGAGCAGAGGAGGCAGGTAGAGCTAAAGGGGAGGGGGATTGGAGTGGAGAGGATGGGGGAGTTTTGGGGTGCAGAGGTTAGCATGGGTTTTAGGATGCAAAGGTGTACTGACAGGGTGGATAAAGATGTAGGTCATGTGTAGGGCAGCCTATTGATTTCAATGGGCTGCTCTATGCGCTACAAATGCGGAAGAAAGTCACAAACCCTTTTTCAAAATCACACAAAAACAATTAATGGCACTGCTGTGTATCTGCTAAAGGCCAGTCGTTTCTGTGGTGTTAGGAAAGCGATTTTGCATGCGTTTTAAAAACACAAAAATGTGAGCGCAGGCTAAATGTCTGTTACATTGGTGGTCAGTGTAAATCTCATTACATTTGTGCTTGGTGTAGAATTCTTTCATTCACACTAGTGACCAGTGTGAATGCCCCCCCTTACATTGGTGGTCAGTGTAAATCCCTCCTTTTTTTGGTGGTTACTGTTGTGGCCAGTGTTGAAACTCCTCTTTATATTGGTAGTCAGTGAAAAAAAAATCAGCATTGCCATTGATTACACCCTCCCCTCCTCCCAGCACTGCCACTGATCCCAGGAGTCCTAGGATCCCTATTTTGTCTATTAATGGGTCCCCTCACCTCCCCAGTCCATGGTGTGCAGGCAGTGAGGAGATGATGTGCTGTACCCTCTAGCAACCAATCAGTAAGCAGTAATGCTGTGCAGTAACCTCTAGCAACCAATCAGTGAGCAGTATTGGTGTACAGTAATCTCTAGCAACCAATCAACAAGCAGAAATCATGTGTTGTAACCTCTAGCAACCAGTCAGGGAGCGGTAATGATACATGGTAGCCTCTGGCAAACAATCGCAATTGCTCCCTGATCTCATTCAGTAAATGGATTTTAAGACTAGTTGCTATTTATTGTATGTCTCAGCAGGTGGAGAGTGAAACTGCATGGAGGGAGGTGGGCCCCAAGAAATTTTTTGCCCAGGGTCCAATTAATATTATAGACAGCCCTGCATGGAACGACTATGTTCTCACAAATACTGAACATGCATCTGACCCCAATCTATTTTGGAAGGCAGGCAAGGCTGTTTTACAGGGCAAAATCATCTCGTACACTACCCAATTCAAAAAGCATTGCTTAGAACAATATTGCCAAGCAAGTAATGCTCTCCGTAAAGCCCAAGCTGATCTAGCCCAACATTGCTCTTCAGAGACCAGACAGACTTGGCTAGCTGCTAAACGCTGCTTTGACCTGTGGGCTGATCAAAGAGAACAGATTAAGACCTCCTTTCATGCCTTCCAATTTCATAAATATGGCATTAAGGGCCCTATACACCCACTCATATTCTAGCATTGAGGGATGTCAAAGGGACCTTTACAACTTTACAACCAGAAATAACCTCCTTACTGACTGAATTCTATCAACAACTATATTCTGAGGACCCTGTTGACTTGAACAAAGCAAATTCTCTCCGCTATCTCATTTACTGAAATTCACTTTAACATTCAACAATTACCAAAAAAAGCACCTGGCCTTGATGAGTACTCAGCGGACTTCTAAAAGCTGACCCGGGATTATATACCACACACCCTACGGCATATCTTTACTGGTATATGGGAAGGTGGGCCCTATCTCACTATGGGATCAATGGTGCTTATAAAGCTATCGGCGAAAAAGGGAAAAGACCTGACTCTTCCGGGATCATATCGCCCTATCTCTTTAATCAATGTTGACTCTAAAATTATTGCATCCCGACTAGCCTCTATTCTTCCTACAGGCGGGGTGCAGGCGGGTGCAGGTGGGGTTCGTTATGGGTAGGTCAACTGTTCTTAACATTCGTAAAGTCATACTTGCCCTGCAGTATGCCAAACTTCACCCGGAAAAAGACATGGACATTCTTTCTCTCGAAGCGGAAAAAGCCTTCGATAATACCAGCTTCCAGTGGTTATTTCTGGTGATGAGGAAGTTTGGGATCCAGAGAGGGCCTAGTAGCAAATCTCATACAAGCAATGTACTCTGCTCCCACAGAAAAGCTGGATACTATGCTACAGAACTTTGGGCCCACCAAGTGCTTCTATGCCCACTGGAAAGTCTTTATAGAATACTCTCTCACTGATGGAAATCCAACAACTCATAGCTAGTGATAAGCTTCGAGTATGAGTCGAACCCATGTTCGACTTGAACATCGCCTGTTCGATTGTTCGTCGAATTGTGAATGGTATGGACCGTTCGCGCCAAATTCGAGTGGCGCGTCACGGCCCATAATTCACTGCAGTGCATTGCTGGCTGATGATTGGCCAAACATGCACTATGACACGCATGCTTGGCCAATCACAGCGCCGTCTGTACAGAGAGACGTAATTGGCCAAAGTCAGGGTGGCTTAGGCCAATTATGGCTCAGGGGGTTTAGTACATGCCCCACACTATATAAGGCCGCCTGCGTGGCAGCCTTGTGTAGTGTGATGCGGCGGCGGAGAGAGAGAGAGACAGTGTCATTTAATTTAAGTTAGAGTAGGCAGGCGAGTCAGTTAGCTGCACTTACAGTGTATTGTGTATATATATATGCATCCTAGGTGTTTTGTGTGTGTGTGAGAGTGTGTGTGTGTGTATATATATATATATATATATATATATATATAATATATATATATATATATATAATATATGCTGTATTCAGTTTAGCTAGATTCGTTCCTGTTATTCTCTTCCTAATATACTGACAGGAAGGCAGGTGTTTTTACAGTATTTACAGTTAGTGTACTGTGTCCTCTGCACAGTGTGCACCTAAAGCTACCTGAAGAAAGTTGCTGGTGTTCTTCTGATCCTATTAGTACCACAGGCCGGCAGCTGCAGTATTTACAGTTAGTGTACTGTGTCCTCTTCACAGTGTGCACCTAAAGCTACCTGAAGACAATTGCTGGTGTTCTGATCCTATCAATACCACAGGCAGGCAGCTGCAGTATTTACAGTTAGTGTACTGTGTCCTCTGCACAGTGTGCACCTAAAGCTACCTGAAGAAAATTGCTGGTGTCCTTCTGATCCTATTAGTACCACAGGCAGGCAGCTGCAGTATTTACAATTAGTGTACAGTGTCCTCTGCACAGTGTGCACCTAAAGCTACATGAAGACAATTGCTGGTGTTCTGATCCTATTAACACCACAGGCAGGCAGCTGCAGTATTTATAGTTAGTGTACTGCGTCCTCTGCACAGTGTGCACCTAAAGCTACCTGAAGACAATTGCTAGTGTTCTGATCCTATTAATACCACAGGCAGGCAGCTGCAGTATTTACAGTTAGTGTACAGTGTCATCTGCACAGTGTGCATCTAAAGCTGCCTGAAGAACATTGCTGGTGTTCTTCTGATCCTATTAGTACCACAGGCAGGCAGCTGCAGTATTTACAGTTAGTGTACTGTGTCCTCTGCACAACGTGCACCTAAAGCTACCCGAAGACAATTGCTGGTGTTCTTCTGATCCTATTAGTACCACAGGCAGGCAGCTGAAGAATTTACAGTTAGTGTACTGTGTCCTCTGCACAGTGTGCACCTAAAGCTACCTGAAGACAATTGCTGGTGTTCTGATCCTATTAATACCACAGGCAGGCAGCTAAAGTACTTACAGTTAGTGCACTGTTTCCTCTGCACAGTGTGCATCTAAAGCTACCTGAAGAAAATTGCTGGTGTTCTGATCCTATTAATACCACAGGCAGGCAGCTGCAGTATTTACAGTTAGTGTACTGTGTCTGCTGCACAGTGTGCACCTAAAGCTACCTTAAGACAATTGCTGGTGTTCTGATCCTATTAACACCACAGGCAGGGAGCTGCAGTATTTACAGTTAGTGTATGGTGTCCTCTGCATAGTGTTCACCTAAAGCTACCTGAAGAAAATTGTTGGTGTTCTGATCCTATTAATACCACAGGCAGAAAGCCGCAGTATTTACAGTTAGTTTACTGTGTCCTCTGCACAGTGTGCACCTAAAACTACCTGAAGACAATTGCTGGTGTTCTTCTGATCCTATTAGTACCACAGGCAGACAGCTGCAGTATTTACAGTTAGTGTACTGTGTCCTCTGCACAGTGTGCACCTAAAGCTACCTGAAGAAAATTGCTGGTGTTTTTCTGATCGTATTAGTACCACAGGCAGGCCGCTGCAGTATTTACAGTTAGTGTACTGTGTCCTCTGCACAGTGTGCAACCAAAGCTACCTGAAGACAATTGCTGGTGTTCTGATCCTATTAATACCACAGGCAGGCAGCTGCAGTATTTACAGTTAGTGTACTGTGTCCTCTGCACAGTGTGCACCTAAAGCTACCTGAAGAAAATTGCTGGTGTTCTTCTGATCCTATTAGTACCACAGGAAGGCAGCTGCAGTATTTACAATTAGTGTACAGTGTCCTCTGCACAGTGTGCACCTAAAGCTACATGAAGACAATTGCTGGTGTTCTGATCCTATTAACACCACAGGCAGGCAGCTGCAGTATTTATAGTTAGTGTACTGCGTCCTCTGCACAGTGTGCACCTAAAGCTACCTGAAGACAATTGCTGGTGTTCTGATCCTATTAATACCACAGGCAGGCAGCTGCAGTATTTACAGTTAGTGTACAGTGTCATCTGCACAGTGTGCATCTAAAACTACCTGAAGAACATTGCTGGTGTTCTTCTGATCCTATTAGTACCACAGGCAGGCAGCTGCAGTATTTACAGTTAGTGTACTGTGTCCTCTGCACAGCGTGCACCTAAAGCTACCCGAAGACAATTGCTGGTGTTCTTCTGATCCTATTAGTACCACAGGCAGGCAGCTGCAGTATTTACAGTTAGTGCACTGTGTCCTCTGCACAGTGTGCACCTAAAGCTACCTGAAGACAATTGCTGGTGTTCTTCTGATCCTATTAGTACCACAGGCAGGCAGCTGCAGTATTTACAGTTAGTGTACTGTGCCCTCTGCACAGTGTGCACCTGAAGCTACCTAAAGAAAATTGCTGGTGTTCTTCTGATCGTATTAGTACCACAGGCAGGCAGCTGCAGTATTTACAGTTAGTGTACTGTGTCCACTGCACAGTGTGCACCGAAAGCTACCTGAAGACAATTGCTGGTGTTCTGATCCTATTAATACCACAGGCAGGCAGCTGCAGTATTTACAGTTAGTGTACTGTGTCCTCTGCACAGTGTGCACCTAAAGCTACCTGAAGACAATTGCTGGTGTTCTTCTGATCCTATTAGTACCACAGGCAGGCATCTGCAGTATTTACAGTTAGTGTACTGTGCCCTCTGCATAGTGTGCACCTGAAGCTACCTGAAGACAATTGCTGGTGTTCTTCTGATCCTATTAGTACCACAGGAAGGCAGCTGCAGTATTTACAATTAGTGTCCTCTGCACAGTGTGCACCTAAAGCTACATGAAGACAATTGCTGGTGTTCTGATCCTATTAACACCACAGGCAGGCAGCTGCAGTATTTATAGTTAGTGTACTGCGTCCTCTGCACAGTGTGCACCTAAAGCTACCTGAAGACAATTGCTGGTGTTCTGATCCTATTAATACCACAGGCAGGCAGCTGCAGTATTTACAGTTAGTGTACAGTGTCATCTGCACAGTGTGCATCTAAAGCTACCTGAAGAACATTGCTGGTGTTCTTCTGATCCTATTAGTACCACAGGCAGGCAGCTGCAGTATTTACAGTTAGTGTACTGTGTCCTCTGCACAGCGTGCACCTAAAGCTACCCGAAGACAATTGCTGGTGTTCTTCTGATCCTATTAGTACCACAGGCAGGCAGCTGCAGTATTTACAGTTAGTGCACTGTGTCCTCTGCACAGTGTGCACCTAAAGCTACCTGAAGACAATTGCTGGTGTTCTTCTGATCCTATTAGTACCACAGGCAGGCAGCTGCAGTATTTACAGTTAGTGTACTGTGCCCTCTGCACAGTGTGCACCTGAAGCTACCTAAAGAAAATTGCTGGTGTTCTTCTGATCGTATTAGTACCACAGGCAGGCAGCTGCAGTATTTACAGTTAGTGTACTGTGTCCACTGCACAGTGTGCACCGAAAGCTACCTGAAGACAATTGCTGGTGTTCTGATCCTATTAATACCACAGGCAGGCAGCTGCAGTATTTACAGTTAGTGTACTGTGTCCTCTGCACAGTGTGCACCTAAAGCTACCTGAAGACAATTGCTGGTGTTCTTCTGATCCTATTAGTACCACAGGCAGGCATCTGCAGTATTTACAGTTAGTGTACTGTGCCCTCTGCATAGTGTGCACCTGAAGCTACCTGAAGAAAATTGCTGGTGTTCTTCTGATCGTATTAGTACCACAGGCAGGCAGCTGCAGTATTTACAGTTAGTGTACAGTGTCATCTGCACAGTGTGCATCTAAAGCTGCCTGAAGAACATTGCTGGTGTTCTTCTGATCCTATTAGTACCACAGGCAGGCAGCTGCAGTATTTACAGTTAGTGTACTGTGTCCTTTGCACAACGTGCACCTAAAGCTACCCGAAGACAATTGCTGGTGTTCTTCTGATCCTATTAGTACCACAGGCAGGCAGCTGAAGAATTTACAGTTAGTGTACTGTGTCCTCTGCACAGTGTGCACCTAAAGCTACCTGAAGACAATTGCTGGTGTTCTGATCCTATTAATACCACAGGCAGGCAGCTAAAGTACTTACAGTTAGTGCACTGTTTCCTCTGCACAGTGTGCATCTAAAGCTACCTGAAGAAAATTGCTGGTGTTCTGATCCTATTAATACCACAGGCAGGCAGCTGCAGTATTTACAGTTAGTGTACTGTGTCTGCTGCACAGTGTGCACCTAAAGCTACCTTAAGACAATTGCTGGTGTTCTGATCCTATTAACACCACAGGCAGGAAGCTGCAGTATTTACAGTTAGTGTATGGTGTCCTCTGCATAGTGTTCACCTAAAGCTACCTGAAGAAAATTGTTGGTGTTCTGATCCTATTAATACCACAGGCAGAAAGCCGCAGTATTTACAGTTAGTTTACTGTGTCCTCTGCACAGTGTGCACCTAAAACTACCTGAAGACAATTGCTGGTGTTCTTCTGATCCTATTAGTACCACAGGCAGACAGCTGCAGTATTTACAGTTAGTGTACTGTGTCCTCTGCACAGTGTGCACCTAAAGCTACCTGAAGAAAATTGCTGGTGTTTTTCTGATCGTATTAGTACCACAGGCAGGCCGCTGCAGTATTTACAGTTAGTGTACTGTGTCCTCTGCACAGTGTGCAACCAAAGCTACCTGAAGACAATTGCTGGTGTTCTGATCCTATTAATACCACAGGCAGGCAGCTGCAGTATTTACAGTTAGTGTACTGTGTCCTCTGCACAGTGTGCACCTAAAGCTACCTGAAGAAAATTGCTGGTGTTCTTCTGATCCTATTAGTACCACAGGAAGGCAGCTGCAGTATTTACAATTAGTGTACAGTGTCCTCTGCACAGTGTGCACCTAAAGCTACATGAAGACAATTGCTGGTGTTCTGATCCTATTAACACCACAGGCAGGCAGCTGCAGTATTTATAGTTAGTGTACTGCGTCCTCTGCACAGTGTGCACCTAAAGCTACCTGAAGACAATTGCTGGTGTTCTGATCCTATTAATACCACAGGCAGGCAGCTGCAGTATTTACAGTTAGTGTACAGTGTCATCTGCACAGTGTGCATCTAAAGCTACCTGAAGAACATTGCTGGTGTTCTTCTGATCCTATTAGTACCACAGGCAGGCAGCTGCAGTATTTACAGTTAGTGTACTGTGTCCTCTGCACAGCGTGCACCTAAAGCTACCCGAAGACAATTGCTGGTGTTCTTCTGATCCTATTAGTACCACAGGCAGGCAGCTGCAGTATTTACAGTTAGTGCACTGTGTCCTCTGCACAGTGTGCACCTAAAGCTACCTGAAGACAATTGCTGGTGTTCTTCTGATCCTATTAGTACCACAGGCAGGCAGCTGCAGTATTTACAGTTAGTGTACTGTGCCCTCTGCACAGTGTGCACCTGAAGCTACCTAAAGAAAATTGCTGGTGTTCTTCTGATCGTATTAGTACCACAGGCAGGCAGCTGCAGTATTTACAGTTAGTGTACTGTGTCCACTGCACAGTGTGCACCGAAAGCTACCTGAAGACAATTGCTGGTGTTCTGATCCTATTAATACCACAGGCAGGCAGCTGCAGTATTTACAGTTAGTGTACTGTGTCCTCTGCACAGTGTGCACCTAAAGCTACCTGAAGACAATTGCTGGTGTTCTTCTGATCCTATTAGTACCACAGGCAGGCATCTGCAGTATTTACAGTTAGTGTACTGTGCCCTCTGCATAGTGTGCACCTGAAGCTACCTGAAGAAAATTGCTGGTGTTCTTCTGATCGTATTAGTACCACAGGCAGGCAGCTGCAGTATTTACAGTTAGTGTACTGTGTCCTCTGCATAGTGTGCACCGAAAGCTACCTGAAGACAATTGCTGGTGTTCTTCTGATCCTATTAGTACCACAGGCAGGCAGCTGCAGTATTTACAGTTAGTGTACTGTGTTCTCTGCACAGTGTGCACCTAAAGCTACCTGAAGACAATTGCTGGTGTTCTGATCCTATTAATACCACAGGAAGGCAGCTTCAGTATTTAGAGTTAGTGTACTGTGTCCTCTGCACAGTGTGCACCTAAAGCTACCTTAGGAAAATTGCTGGTGTACTTCTGATCCTATTAGTACCACAGGCGGGCAGCTGCAGTATTTATAGTTAGTGTACAGTGTCCACTGCATAGTGTGCACCTAAAGCTACCTGAAGACAATTGCTGGTGTTCTGATCCTATTAATACCATAGGCAGGCAGCTGCAGTATTTACAGTTAGTGTACTGTGTCCTCTGCACAGTGTGCACCTAAAGCTACCTGAAGACAATTGCTGGTGTTCTGATCCTATTAATACCACAGGAAGGCAGCTTCAGTATTTAGAGTTAGTGTACTGTGTCCTCTGCACAGTGTGCACCTAAAGCTACCTGAATAAAATTGCTGGTGTTCTTCTGATCCTATTAGTACCACAGGCAGGCAGCTGTAGTATTTAAATTTAGTGTACTGTATCCTCTGCACAATGTGCACCTAAAGCTACCTGAAGACAACTGCTGGTGTTCTTCTGATCCTATTAGTACCACAGGAAGACAGCTGCAGTATTTACAGTTAGTGTACTGTGTCCTCTGCACAGTGTGCACCTAAAGCTACCTGAAGAAAATTGCTGGTGTTCTTCTGATCCTACTAGTACCACAGGCAGGCAGCTGCAGTATTTACATTTAGTGTACTGTTTCCTCTGCACAGTGTGCACCTAAAGCTGCCTGAAGAAAATTGCTGGTGTTCTTCTGATCCTATTAGTACCACAGGCAGGCAGCTGAAGAATTTACAGTTAGTGTACTGTGTCCTCTGCACAGTGTGCACCTAAAGCTACCTGAAGACAATTGCTGGTGTTCTGATCCTATTAATACCATAGGCAGGCAGCTAAAGTACTTACAGTTAGTGCACTGTTTCCTCTGCACAGTGTGCATCTAAAGCTACCTGAAGAAAATTGCTGGTGTTCTGATCCTATTAATACCACAGGCAGGCAGCTGCAGTTTTTACAGTTAGTGTACTGTGTCCGCTGCACAGTGTGCACCTAAAGCTACCTGAAGACAATTGCTGGTGTTCTGATCCTATTAATACCACAGGCAGGCAGCTGCAGTATTTACAGTTAGTGTACTGAGTCCTCTGCACCGTGTGCATCTAAAGCTACCCGAAGAAAATTGCTGGTGTTCTGATCCTATTAATACCACAGGCAGGCAGCTGCAGTATTTACAGTTAGTGTACGGTGTCCTCTGCATAGTGTGCACCTAAAGCTACCTGAAGACAATTGTTGGTGTTCTGATTTTATTAATACCACAGGCAGGCAGCTGCAGTATTTATAGTTAGTGTACTGTGTCCTCTGCACAGTGTGCACCTAAAGCTACCTGAAGAAAATTGCTGGTGTTCTTCTGATCCTATTAGTACCACAGGCAGGCAGCTGCAGTATTTAAAGTTAGTGTACTGTATCCTCTGCACAATGTGCACCTAAAGCTACCTGAAGAAAATTGATGGTGTTCTTCTGATCCTATTAGTACCACAGGCAGGCAGTTGCAGTATTTACAGTTAGTGTACTGTGTTCTATGCACAGTGTTCACCTAAAGCTACCTGAAGAAAATTGCTGGTGTTCTTCTGATCCTATTAGTACCACAGGCAGGCAGCTGAAGAATTTACAGTTAGTGTACTGTGTCCTCTGCACAGTGTGCACCTAAAACTACCTGAAGACAATTGCTGGTGTTCTTCTGATCCTATTAGTACCACAGGCAGACAGCTGCAGTATTTACAGTTAGTGTACTGTGTCCTCTGCACAGTGTGCACCTAAAGCTACCTGAAGAAAATTGCTGGTGTTTTTCTGATCGTATTAATACCACAGGCAGGCCGCTGCAGTATTTACAGTTAGTGTACTGTGTCCTCTGCACAGTGTGCAACCAAAGCTACCTGAAGACAATTGCTGGTGTTCTGATCCTATTAATACCACAGGCAGGCAGCTGCAGTATTTACAGTTAGTGTACTGAGTCCTCTGCACAGTGTGCATCTAAAGTTACACAAAGAAAATTGCTGGTGTTCTGATCCTATTAATACCACAGGCAGGCAGCTGCAGTATTTACAGTTAGTGTACAGTGTCCTCTGCATAGTGTGCACCTAAAGCTACCTGAAGACAATTATTGGTGTTCTGATTTTATTAATACCACAGGCAGGCAGCTGCAGTATTTATAGTTAGTGTACTGTGTCCTCTGCACAGTGTGCACCTAAAGCTACCTGAAGAAAATTGCTGGTGTTCTTCTGATCCTATTAGTACCACAGGCAGGCAGCTGCAGTATTTGAAGTTAGTGTACTGTATCCTCTGCACAATGTGCACCTAAAGCTACCTGAAGAAAATTGCTGGTGTTCTTCTGATCCTATTAGTACCACAGGCAGGCAGCTGCAGTATTTACAGTTAGTGTACTGTGTTCTCTGCACAGTGTTCACCTAAAGCTACCTGAAGAAAATTGCTGGTGTTCTTTTGATCCTATTAGTACCACAGGCAGGCAGCTGAAGAATTTACAGTTAGTGTACTGTGTCCTCTGCACAGTGTGCACCTAAAGCTACCTGAAGACAATTGCTGGTGTTCTGATCCTATTAATGCCACAGGCAGACAGCTGCAGTATTTACAGTTAGTGTACTGTGTCCTCTGCACAGTGTGCACCAAAAGCTACCTGAAGACAATTGCTGGTGTTCTGATCCTATTAATACCACAGGCAGGCAGCTGCAGTATTTACAGTTAGTGTACTGTGTCTGCTGCACAGTGTGCACCTAAAGCTACCTGAAGACAATTGCTGGTGTTCTGATCCTATTAATACCACAGGCAGGCAGCTGCAGTATTTACAGTTAGTGTACTGTGTCTGCTGCACAGTGTGCACCTAAAGCTACCTGAAGAGAATTGCTGGTGTTCTGATCCTATAAATACCACAGGCAGGCAGCTGCAGTATTTACAGTTAGTGTATGGTGTCCTCTGCATAGTGTGCACCTAAAGCTACCTGAAGGAAATTGTTGGTGTTCTGATCCTATTAATACCACAGGCAGAAAGCCGCAGTATTTACAGTTAGTTTACTGTGTCCTCTGCACAGTGTGCACCTAAAACTACCTGAAGACAATTGCTGGTGTTCTTCTGATCCTATTAGTACCACAGGCAGGCCGCTGTAGTATTTACAGTTAGTGTACTGTGTCCTCTGCACAGTGTGCAACTAAAGCTACCTGAAGACAATTGCTGGTGTTCTGATCCTATTAATACCACAGGCAGGCCGTTGATTCTGCTAGCTGCAGCATAATCAGTATATGTATACATCCCAGCTTTGTGCAGCTACGTCTCACTGCAGGCTATTAGTATGTCTGGAAGGCCAACAAGGAGAGGCAGACAGTCACAAGCCAATAAAAGAGGGCAAGCAGGCTCTGGGACACGCTTGGCCTTTTGTTCGGCAGCCAGCCGTGTTGAGCCACAACATGCGGAAGACTTGGTAGAGTGGATGACCAAGCCGTCCTCATCCCCCTCATCCTTTCTCACCCAGGCTCAGGGTACTTTGTCTGGCAAAGCAGCTGCCAACGCGGCCTCTTCCCTCGGCTCAATGGCATCAGTCACTCCTTCCCTAGCTCCTTCATGTCCTCCTGAGGAGTCCCCAAAACTGTTTGACCACAGTGTTGGGTACATGCTCCAGGAGGATGCCCAGCATTTTGAAGGCTCTGATGATGGTACCCAGCTAGAGGAAGGCATTAACATGAGCCCAGAGAGAGGGGGTGCCCAAGAAGGACAGCAATCTGGCAGTCATGTTCGCCCAGCTGCAGCATACTGCCAGCTTTGCTCCAGTGACGAGGAGGGAGGGGATGATGAGGAAGTCACTGACTCCAAGTGGGTGCCTGATAGGAGAGAGGAGAAGGAGGAGGAGGCACATGTCCAATGAGGCAGGATGCCCTCCAGGGGCCAGCTTAGGGGGCAGCACACCGACTGCATCACACCGCAGAGCTCCGCATGTGCAGGGCACTACTGTCTCTGCACGTTATTCCAAAAGCCTTTTTTGAGACAAGTGCATCAGATCGCACCGCTGCTATTTGCAACATATGTCTCAAGTGTATCTTGCGTGGCCAAAACATCACCTGCTTGGGCACCACATGCTTAACCACACATATGTCGACCTGCCATGCAGTTCGTTGGCAAGCGTACCTAAAAGACCCACACCAAAGAACAAAGCGGACCTCTCTTTGCTCCTCATCAGCTGGGATCCCCAACCCCACTATACCTTCAGTCCTCTCTGAAGCCTGCACTGAGAGGAATGAAGGTGTAGAATTAGGTGTGTCACAGCCAAGTACTTGCAGGCAATCTGCTATCGGTACACCGACATTAGATTGTACCAGGCAAATTTACCTGCCCCAGCTGCTGCACAGCCACAGTTGAATGCTAGCTTGGCTAATTTGCTAGCACTTCAACTGCTGCCTTTTCAGTTGGTAGACTCTGCCCCCTTCCGTGAGTTTGTGGAATGTGCAGTTCCTTAGTGGCAGGTTCCCAAACGCCACTTTTTCTCGCGGAAGGCAATTCCCGGCTCTCTACCAGCATGTGGAAGGCAATGTCTTGGCCTCGCTCGACAGGGCGGTCAGTGGTAAGGTGCATATTACAGCTGATTCATGGTCCAGCAGGCATGGACAGGGATGTTACCTATCTTTTACCGCTCACTGGGTGACTCTTCTGGCAGCTGGGAAGAATGCAGGACAGGTTGCAGTAGTGTTGGAGGTTGTTCTGCCACCACGGCTCCAAAATTCTACTAGTGGTGATTCTGCCACACCTCCTCCACCCCCTCCTCTTCTTCTTCCTCCATGGCCTCTTCCTGTGCTGATTTGTCCTCGGAACCAGCGATGCTCCGCAGGCGTTCAAGGGGCTACGCAAGCACGCAGGCAAAAAGATGCCATGAGGTGCTTGAGCTGGTGTGCTTGGGGGAAAGGAGCCACACTGGGGCAAAGATTCTGTCAGCTCTGCAGCGGCAGGTTCAGACGTGGTTGATCCACGCCAGCTTAAGCCAGGAATGGTGGTTTGCGACAATGGCACCAACCTCCTCTCTGCCTTCCAACAGGGACAACTGACCCATGCGGCCTGTTTGGCTCACGTCCTTAACTTGGTGATGCAGAGGTTCTTGGGCAGGTACCCGGGCTTACAGGATGTCCTGAGGCAGGCCAAGAAAGTCTGTGTGCATTTCTGCAGGTCATATAATGCCAGTGCTCGGCTGGCTGACTTCCAAAAGGAATTTAACCTGCCCAAGAACTGCCAAATCTGTGACATGCCCACCAGGTGGAACTGAGCGTTGGCCATGCTGCAGCGGCTGCACGTGCAGCAGAGGGCCATCAATGAGTACATATGCGACTATGGCACCAGGACAGTGTCAGGGGAGCTTGTTTTTTTCCCCACACCAGTGGGCTATGATCAGGGATGCATGCACTGTCCTGCCACCATTTGAGGAGGCCACGAGGATGGTGAGCAGTGACAGTGCATGCATCAGTGACATTGTCCCTCTTGTCCACCTGTTGGAGCACACGCTGCATGGAATAATGGACAGGGCACTTGAGACAGAACAGAGGGAGGAAGAGGAGGACTTCCTTACCTCTCAAAGCCCCCTTTATCGAGACAGTGTTCCTGCATGCCTGCCGATCACACAGGAAGAGGACGAGGAGGAGGAGGATTGTGTCAGCATGGAGGTGGAGCCTGGCACTCAGCATCAGCAGCAGTCTTCAAGGGATCATTTACAGTCTGAAGAAACCCATGGACTTGTACGTGGCTGGGAGGAGTTGGCTGTGGATCATGTCATCCTTAGTGACCCAGAGGACTCCGGATCGAATGCCTCGGCAAACCTACGCTGCATGGCCTCCCTGATCCTGCAAAGCCTGCGGAAGGATCCTCGTATTCGTGGTATCAAGAGGAGGGATCATTACTGGTTGGCAACCCTCCTTGATCCATGTTACAAGGGTAAGGTTTGTGGACCTTATCTTGCTGTCGCAGAGGGAGCAGAGGATGAAACATCTTAAGGAAGCTTTGCAGAAAGGTTTGTGCAACGCGTTTCCAGAGCCTGGGAGGTTACAATTTCCTGGTCCTCCTGGACAACGTGTTGCTGAGGCTTCGGTCAGTCACAGAAGGAGCGGTGAAGAAGGTGGCCGTCTGACTGATGCGTTCAGACAATTTTTTAGTCTGCCGCCCCAAGGTATGATCGGTTCCAGCAACCATCGCCAGCGTCCGATTCACATGGTGCAGGATTACCTAGGAGCAAAATCAGACTTGGACACCTTTCCCACCGAAAATACTCTGGGTTACTGGGTTTTGAGGATGGATCACTGGCCAGAGCTTGCACAGTATGCAATTGAGCTACTGGCCTGTCCTGCATCCAGCGTTCCTTCGGAACGCACATTCAGTGCTGCTGAAGGCTTTGTAACTGATCACAGGGTGCTCCTGTCCACCGAATCAGTCGATCGGCTGACCTTCATAAAAATGAATCAGTCTTGGATCACCAGCTACCAAGCACCTGATGCTGATGTAACAGAATATTTTTTTTTAATGTGAGATCCCTTCAAGACTGCCTATGCTGATGCTGAGTGACTATCCTGTTATGCTGAGTGACAATCCTCTTCCTCCTCAATTTTCATGCTGAAAGCTTGTAAGAACATTTTTGGTTCTGGGCACCGCCACCAGTGGCTAAGGCCAAATTTTTCTGCCCCTGCTTAACAGGGGCGTTTAATTATTTTTGATGCAATACTTTGCAGCAGTGCTCATTTCTGCGCTCCAACTATAGTATCTGTGAGGGGTTGCAGTGTTGTGGCACCAGCACCAGTGCCCAAGGCCCAATTTTTCAGCCCCTGTTTAACAGGGGCAGATAATTACAATTTTTAATGCAATACTTTGCAGCAGGGCTCATTCCTGTGCTCCAACTATAGCATCTGTGAGGGGTTGCAGTGTTGTGGCACCAGTGCCCAATTTTTCTGCCCCTGTTCAACAGGGACATGTAATTACAATTCTTGATCTATTATTTCACAGCAGGGCCCATTCCTGTACCCACCAAGAGTAACTGTGAGGGCTTACAGTGTTGTGGCAACACCACCACCAAAGGCCCAATTTTTCTGCCCCTGTTCAACAGGTGCATGTAATTACAATTCTTGATATAATATTTCACAGCAGGGCCCATTCCAGTGCCCACCAAGAGTAACTGTGAGGACTTACAGTGTTGTGGCACCAGCACCATCAAAGGCCCAATTTTTCTACCACTGTTCAACAATGGCATGTAATTACAATTCTTAAATATAATATTTCACAGCAGGGCCCATTCCTGTGCCCACCAAGAGTAACTGTGAGGGCTTACAGTGTTGTGGCAACACCAACACCTAAGGCCCCAATTTCTGCAGAGTATATAGGGCAGGCCCCTACTTTCAAACATCCAACTTACAAATGACTCCTACTTGCAAATGGAAGGAGACAACAGGAAGTGAGATTAAATCTACCCCTAGGAAGGGGAATTCTCTCCTGTAAGAGTTAATATGGGAAAAACGTGTCTCCTCTCCACTGATGATTTATCACCAATCCTTGTTTCACTAAAACCCCCCAAATTTAAAAAAAACATTTGTCATTGGGACAGAAAGTGTGGTGAAATCTTCTGAAGAGGTGCACAGACAGCAAAACAAATGTTACAGGGGTGATAACCCTTCCCTATGTTTTCCAAAAAGCTTAAAAATAGATTTTTTTGGCTGGAGCTACCAGTTTTTGGCTAATGTACCAGTTTAAAATTACAAACAGATTCTACTTGTCAACAAACCTACAGTCCCTGTCTTGTTTGCACCACCTTTATACTGCTGTTCAGAGTATATACCGTATTTATCGGCGTATAACACGCACTTTTTTCCCCTTAAAATCAGGGGAAAGTCACAGGTGCGTGTTATACGCCGATCCCCTGCGATCCCGACCTATCATATTTTCAAAATCGCTGATCGCGATTTGAAAATGGCGCCGCCGGCGCCGAAATACACAGAGCCGGTCCTCGGCTCTTTCCGGCGGCTGTCGTTCATTTTCGGCTCCACTCGTAGTCCCGAGCGGAGCTATCCGAACCTACTCGGCTAGGTTATTTCGGCGCCGGCGGCGCCATTTTCAAATCGCGATCAGCGATTTTGAAGCCCAGAATGGCTGGGATCACTGGGGGAAGGCTGCACTGGGGAAAGCTGCACTGGGGAGGACTGGACTGGGGAAGGCTGCACTGGGTAAAGCTGCACTGGGGAAGACTGCACTGGGGAAGGCTGCACTGGGTAAAGCTGCACTGGGGAAGTCTGCACTGGGGAAGTCTGCACTGACAAGGCTGCACTGGGGAAGTCTGCACTGGGGAAGGCTGCACTGACATGGCTGCACTGGGGAAGTCTGCACTGACAAGGCTGCACTGACATGGCTGCACTGACATGGCTGCACTGACAAGGCTGCACTGACAAGGCTGCACTGACATGGCTGCACTGACAAGGCTGCACTGACAAGGCTGCACTGACAAGGCTGCAATGATGGGCGTTTAAATGTAAGTTTTTTTTCCCTTCAACTTCCCTCCTAAAAGTTTTTTTTTCCTTAAAATTCCCTCCTAAATTGGGGTGCGTGTTATACGCCGGTGCGTGTTATAAACCCTTTTTAGGACAATAACTTGCATGTTAGCCTTTAAAATTAGCACTTATTTTTTGAACGTTCAAGTCCCATAGACTTTAATGGGGTTCTAAAGTTTGCGCGAACTTTCGGTCCGTTCGCAGGTTCTGGTGCGAACCGAACCGGGGGGATGTTCGGCTCATCCCTACTCATGGCCACCTTTCAATACACTGCATGGTATGCCAAGGAAAACCTTACCCTTTTCTTGGGCAAACTCAAATTACTTGACTACAAACCCAACAGAAATTGGCATCCACTGCCCCTTCTACGGCAGTCCAGGATGGCCTCCACCTCGTACTCCTTAATCCCTTTAATCATAGAGGGATCTGGAGGACGGGCTCCACATTCCCCAAAGGGGTTTGGGGCCACAGGCTTCAGGAGGGAGGCAAGAAAGACAGGGTGGATCCGGTAAGTTGAGGCAGTTTGATTTTGTAGACAACAGGGTTGAATCGGGACAGGACAGGGAAGGGCCCAATGAACTTAGGGCCCAATTTCTTGGAGGGACAGGCCAACTTCAAATGCCTGGTAGACAGCCAAACCTTGCCTCCCGGTTGGAGATCCAGGTCCCCACGCTGCCTTTGATCATAGATGGTCTTTTAAATCCGCTGTGCCTTGGCCATGGTATCCTTTAGGAGCTCTAAGTTGTTGTGTAGAAACTCCACTCTGTTCCAGACAGCTGGGACTGAAGCGGAAGCGTGTAGGACAGGGGAAAAAGAAGGGTGGTACCGCAGGTTGGCGTAGAATGGTGATTGTTTAGTGGTAGAATGTATTGCATTGTTGTATGAAAATTCTGTGCAACGAAGTAAGGACACCCAATTGTCTTGGACAAAGGTGGAGAAACAACAAAGGTACTGTTCAAGAGTTTGGTTTGTGTGTTCCCTTTGTCCATTGGTCTGGGTGGTAGGCTGAAGTGTAGTGGTTCTCGATGTCTAGAGCAAAACAGAGCTCCTTCCAGAATTTAAAGGTAAATTGGACCCCACGATCTGAATATTGCTGGGGACCCCATGGAGGCGTATGGTCTGATAAAAGCCTGAGCTGTTTCTGGGGTGGAAGGAGTTCCAAACATAGGAAAAAAAAGGAGCCATTTTTGTAAGGCGGTCCACAACAACAAATATGGATGTAAACTCATCAGAGGGTGGTAGCTCCACTATGTAATTCATGCTGATCTGTTCCCAGGGTCTAGAGGGAACAGGCAGGGGGCGTAGGAGACCCCATGATTAATTATTTTCTGTGATTGCATACCGGGCAGGAATTTAGGTAAGCGTGGCAGTCTACCTTGAGGGTAGGCCACCAAAAGGTTTGCAAAAGCAGATTAGTGGTTTTGGTCATCCCGAAATGCCCTGCTAACTTGTTTTCATGGCAGAGTTTGAGCACAGGAACTCTTAGTTGCAGGGGCACAAACACAGCATGGTCATGGAAGAAAGTCCATCCTTTTCTTGCAAATGTTCTCCTGAGGGCAGTTGGTCTAGAGTGGAGGCCAGTTTAATCCTGGACATGGGGTCATCTGTAAGTAGGAGGAAATTATAGGCAGGGAGTAATGCATCCGTCGTGGGCGAGTTATCTGATGTGGGATACATGCGGGATAGAGTATGAGGTTTACAATTCTTGGATCCTGGATGGTACGTGATATGCATTTGAAATCGGGTGAGAAGAAGAGAGCCCATCTGGCTTGTCTAGGTCTGAGACATTTAGCTGTATGGAGGTATTCCAAATTTCTATGATGAGTGTAGATAAGTATAGGCTGCGAGGCTCCTTCCAATAAATATCGCCATTCTTCCAGGGCCAGTTTAATAGCAAGGAGTTCCGGTCCCTTACATCATAGTTCCTTTCGGCTGGGGACAACTTCCTGGAAAAAAAGGCAACAGGATGCAACATGGCTGTGGAATTGTGGCGCTGGGGAAGGACTGTCCTAACCGCAATCTCTGAAGCAACAACCTCCAGCACGTAAGGCAGGGCTTCGTCGTGATGACGAAGGACCGGGGCAGAGGTGAATTGCTTCTTGAGTTTGTCGAAAGCCATCTGTGCTGAGGGGGACCACAGAAAATGTCTGTTTTGCTTGGTGAGTTGTGTGATAGGTGAAATTATTGACGAAAAGCCTTTGAAGAATCTTCTACAAAAATTGGCGAATCCCACAAACCTCTGGACACTCTTACGGTCAGAGTACCAGCCATTCAAGAACTGCAGTTACCTTCTTGGGGTCCATGGATATGCCAGAAGTCGAAATAATGAGGCCAAGGAATTGTATGGTATCTTTCTCAAACTCACATTTTTCAAGCTTGGCGTAGAGTTTATGGGCTCGGAGGCGAAAAAGGACTTTTCGAATGTGATGTGCCTCGAGGGAAGGTAAAAAAACAAGGATGTCATCTAAGTACACTATCATGAAGAGGTCAAGAAAATCCTGAAAGATATTGTTCACCAAATGATGGAAAGTTGCTGGGGCGTTACACAGCCCAAATGGCATGACCAGATATTCAAAATGGCCAAAACTAGTACGAAAGGCCGTTTTCCATTCATTGCCCTCTCTTATTCATATTAAATTGTAGGCCCCCCCCAGGTCCAATTTTGAGAACACCTTGGTGATGCGGAACCTCTGAACAAGCACAGGGACTAGAGGCAACGGGTATCGATTCTTGATTGTGATACTGTTCAATTCTCTGTAGTCGATACATGGTCTTAAAGAATGGTCCTTGTTTTCCACAAAGAAGAGTCCAGCGCCAGCAGGTGATTTAGAGGGCCGGATGAACCCTTTCCTAAGATTGTCATCAATGTATTTTCAGAGGATTTCTAATTCAGGCTCAGAGAGTGGGATGATCCTCCCAAATGGTATTGCAGAACGAGGAATGGGCAATCATACGGCCGGTGAGGCAGTAGGGATTCAGCCCCCTGCTTGTCGAAGATGTCCAAGAAGTCTCGGTAACCCCAAAATAACCGGAAAAATGGGGGAAGAAATCACGTCCAGCCGAAGATATTCCCAATGGTCTGCATCAGTGGTGGCCAATATGAGGGTGGTCTCTTGGGGTATTGGACCCAAGGTTGGTGCGGAACTATCTGCCAGATGAACGGTAAACGGCTGGGGGTTTTTGCATAGTGGGATTCCATACCTTTTGGAGAAGTGGATGTCAATAAAGCAGTTGCAACCCCCAGAGTCAATAATGGCTGCTACTTGGATTATCCTTCCCGATCCCTGCAAAGAGAGGCAGAGAGTGATATGCGAGGATTTAACAACGTATGACAAAACAGATGGGGGTTCGATCCACTTACACCGCCTAATGGGACATCCCTGAAAAAAGTGACCCGCTCCACCACAGTAGAGGCAGAGATTGTTCAGGCGAGGTGTGAGGGATGCAGGAACTAAGCTGAGTTGCATCGGTTCTGCGTCCTGAATTGGGGTTGATGCCCGGGTCTCAGGGGTTCTCAGGTGTGGAGCCATGGGTACTCGTAGGAGCATCCATGTAGGATGGGCCATACCGGATCGTTCCCTGCAACGTTCTCTGAGTCTGCAATCAAGCTTAATAGCCAACTGAATTGTAGGTTCCAATGTATCAGGGAGCCCCACTCTTGCTAATTTGTCTTTGATGGGCTCCAATAGGCCCAAGCGAAACTGATGGCGCAAGGTAGCGTCCTTCCATGCAGTATCTGCAGCCCACTTGCAGAATTTCCGTTATGTAGTCCTCAACAGGGCATTCCCCCTGTTGTAGAGAGGTCAACACTGTTTCAGCCGTGGTGGTTCGTTGTGGGTCATCATAGAGCATTGCCAAGGCATCGAAGAAAGAAGACAGTGAGTGCAGTATAGGACTCTCCTTTTCCTTTTTCCAATAGCTGATGAGCCCATGCCTGAGGTTCTTCTGTAAGTAAGACTACTACGAACCAGATCTTTGTATCCTCTGAAGAGAAGGTCCTAGGCTGTAAAGTAAAGTATAGCCGACAGGCATTACTAAAAGCCCGGAACTTGTGGCGAACCCCTGAAAAGCATTCCGGCATAGGAACCCATGATTCAGGAGCTGGAGTAGAGATGGGCTGCTCTATAGCCATAACAGGTGGTTCTGCAGGGCTCAGAACTGAGGCATTGGTCATTGTAGTAAGCCAATAGGGATGAGCTTCGAGTTCGAGTCGAACTCATGTTCGACTCGAACATTGGCTGTTCGCAAGTTCGCCGAACAGTGAACAATTTGGGGTGTTCGCAGCAAATTTGAATGCCGCGGAACACCCTTTAAAAGTCTATGGGAGAAATCAAAAGTGCTAATTTTAAAGGCTTATATGCATGGTATTGTCATAAAAAGTGTTTGGGGACCTGGGTCCTGCCCCAGGGGACATGGATCAATGCAAAAAAAAGTTTTAAAAACGGCCGTTTTTTCAGGTGCAGTGATTTTAATAATGCTTAAAGTCAAACAATAAAAGTGTAATATCCCTTTAAATTTTGTAGCTGGGGGGTGTCTATAGTATGCCTGTAAAGGGGCGCATGTTTCCTGTGTTTAAAACAGTCTGACAGCAAAATGACATTTCGAAGGAAAAAAAGCATTTAAAACTACTCGCAGCTATAGCATTGCCGCTCTGACAATACACATAGTTCATTGATAAAAACGGCATGGGAATTCCCCACAGGGGAACCCCAAACCAAATTTTTTAAAAAAAATGACGTGGGGGTCCCCCTAAATTCCATACCAGGCCCTTCAGGTCTGGTATGGATATTAAGGGGAACCCCGGCCAAAATTTTTTTTAAAATGACGTGGGGGTCCCCCTAAATTCCATACCAGACCCTTCAGGTCTGATATGGATTTTAAGGGGAACCCCGCGCCAAAAAAAAAAAAAACGGCGTGGGGTCCCCCCAAAAATCCATACCAGACCCTTATCCGAGAACGCAATCTGGCAGGCCGCAGGAAAAGAGGGGGGGACGAGAGTGCGGCCCCCCTCCTGAACCGTACCAGGCCACATGCCCTCAACATTGGGAGGGTGCTTTGGGGTAGCCCCCCAAAACACCTTGTCCCCATGTTGATGAGGACAAGGGTCTCATCCCCACAACCCTGGCCGGTGGTTGTGGGGGTCTGCGGGCGGGGGGCTTATCGGAATCTGGAAGCCCCCTTTAACAAGGGGACCCCCAGATCCCGGCCCTCCCCCCTGTGTGAAATGGTAAGGGGGTTGTGGGGATGAGGCCCTTGTCCTCATCAACATGGGGACAAGGTGTTTTGGGGGGCTACCCCAAAGCACCCTCCCAATGTTGAGGGCATGTGGCCTGGTACGGTTCAGGAGGGGGGGCGCACTCTCGTCCCCCCCTCTTTTCCTGCGGCCTGCCAGGTTGCGTGCTCGGATAAGGGTCTGGTATGGATTTTTGGGGGGACCCCACGCCGTTTTTTTTTTTTGGCGCAGGGTTCCCCTTAAAATCCATACCAGACCTGAAGGGTCTGGTATGGAATTTAGGGGGACCCCCACATCATTTTTTTAAAAATTTTGGCCGGGGTTCCCCTTAATATCCATACCAGACCTGAAGGGCCTGGTATGGAATTTAGGGGGACCCCCACGTCATTTTTTTTTTAAAATTTTGGTCGGGGTTCCCCTGTGGGGAATTCCCATGCCGTTTTTATCAATGAACTTCTATGTGTATTGTTGGACTGGTAATGCAATAGCCGCGAGTAGTTTTAAATGGGTTTTTTCCTTCGAAATTTCATTTTGCTGTCAGACTGTTCTAAACACAGGAAACATGCGCCCCTTTACAGGCATACTATAGACACCCCCTAGCTATGAAATTTAAAGGGATATTACACTTTTATTGTTTGACTTTAAGCATTATTAAAATCACTGCTCCTGAAAAAACGTCCGTTTTTAAAACTTTTTTTTGCATTGATCCATGTCCCCTGGGGCAGGACCCAGGTCGCCAAACACTTTTTATGACAATAACTTGCATATAAGCCTTTAAAATTAGCACTTTTGATTATTCATGTTCGTGTCCCATAGACTTTAACGGTGTTCGCGTGTTCGAACAAACTTTTTTCCTGTTCGCATGTTCTGGTGCGAACCGAACAGGGGGGTGTTCGGCTCATCCCTATCAGCCAACCTTCCATTTGAAAGTACCCCTCTTGTATGGACGTCGGGGCCTGAGACACAGAGGCCACTTGTTGGCACAGGGTCTCGAAGGCGAAAGCACTCCCCTCAGACATGGCTGGATTATTCTGTCATGAGGGCCACGTACCTGAGGTGAGACCGAAGTAGTGGGGAGGCCTCCTTGCACCTCAGGTCCTTGAAGCCTCTGGAGATGGAGACAGAGACTTGGTGGACACCGAGTTGCACGGGTGCCAGGGGTGCGGAGCACCATGCAAGCCTTAGTCCGAGATCCAAGCCGAGGTCAAGTCCGTTCTGGCAACGAAGTACAGAAGGGTTATTCAGAAGAAGAATGGTCGAGATCCAAGCTGGGGTCGGTACCAATCTGGCAGAGTACAAAAGGGGCAAAGATGTAGAATGGTCAAGGTACAAATCCGAGGTCAATGGCAAGCAGCAATCAGGAGTAGTCAAATAGGTTTCCAGGTCCCAACAAGTTCAGACAGATCACACACTAGCACAGGAACAAGGGGGGACTGAGGATAATCCAGCAATTTGGCAGTGTCTGGGCTTGGCTTATAAAGGGAAGTATGAGGTCACTTCCTGTGTGCCTCCTGGGCATTTTCCTGCCTTTTTCCATCAGGTCATCTGTGCAGGTGCAGGTTGGCGCACTGAGGCGTCTTTGGCGCATGCTCAGTTGGCACAGATTTCCTCTTGCGGCAACGTGCCATTAGTGCATGTGTAGTAAGCCCTGGACTCTTACAGTTGCCTAATGTTGTGCATCAAACAGTTCCAATCTCTGCTCCCATAATCTTTGAGCAAAGTCTATTTTTTTTGAGTTTATGATTATCTTTCATTTTGATTTGTTTTTTTTTTGTTTACCATTGCTGTACTATGGAAAACCTGAATAATAAAAATAAAAGACAGCTACGGCGCATTAGTCCAGTTCTGGGAGGACGTCCATGTACATTCTCACAGAACCACGCCCCCTGTAGCACACATCTGGCGCACTCTGTGATCGTTGTGCCTTTCAATCACAGCTGATCACATATCGGGGTAAAGTGTCCAGTCACAGCTCATCACATGTAAACAAACTTGCTGGTTATCGGCATTCCTTTCCTCACACGCTGTCACAGCATGAGGAGAGGAGACCAGGTAACTGGCAAGTGTGACAGGGGGCATTTACATTGATTAATCAGTGCAACCCCAACAGTGCAATCATCTTCCATCTGTCCATCAGTTTTGCCCATCAGTGCTGCCTTCAGTGCCAATCAGTACCCACCAATGCTACATGTCAGTTCAGCCTCATCAGTGCCCATCAGTGCTATATATTAGTTCAGCCTATCAGTGCCCTTCAGTGCCACCTAGTCAGTGTCCATCAGTGCTACATATCAGTTCAGCCTCATCAATGCCCATCAGTGCCACCTCATCAGTGCCCATCAGTGCTACATATCAGTTCAGCCTCATCAGTGCTCATCAGTGCTACCTCATCAGTGCCCATCAGTGCCACCTCATCAGCGCACATCAGTGAAGTAGAAAAATAACTTGTTTGCAATAGGGTTGTCTCAATACCACTTTAAGACCGAGTACAAGTACCGATACTTTTTTTTAAGTACTCGCCGATACCGATTATCGATACTTTTTTTAATGTCATGTGACAGTTTGACTGATGGGCACTGATAGGTGGCACTGAATGATGGCTGGCACTGATAGATGGCACTGACTGATGGAGACTGACAGATGGCACTGACTGATGGGAACTGATAGGTGGCACTGATAGATAGCACTGATAGGCGGCACTTATGAGCAATGATGGATGGCACTGATAAATGGCACTTATGGGCACTGATAGATGGCACTGACAGGTGGCAGGCACTTATGGGCACTGACAGGTGGCTGGCACTGATAGGCGGCATTTATGGGCACTGATAGATGGCACTGATAGGTGGCACTGACAGGTGGCAGGCACTGATTGGCGGAACTTATGGGCACTGATGGATGGCACTGATAGATGGCACTTATGGGCACTGATAGATGGCACTGATAGGTGGGACTTATGGGCACTGACAGGTGGCTGGCACTGATAGGCGGCATTTATGGGCACTGATAGGTGACACTGACAGGTGGCAAGCACTGATAGCCGGAACTTATGGACACTGACAGGTGGCTGGCACTGATGGCTGGCACTGAAAAAATAAATGATATTATTATTATACGAGATTTATATAGCGCCAACAGTTTACGCAGCGCTTTACAATGTATAAGGGGGACAACACAATTACAGTACAGTTCAATACAAAAGGTACAGGAGGGCCCGGCTCGTAGAGCTTACATTCTAAAGGGAGGGGGTGGTGGTACAAAAGGTAAAAGCTGCAAAGAATGATTTGATGGGGGTGGCTCAGGGACAGTTATGTGGGTGTGGGATAGGCTTCCCTGAATAAATGAGTTTTCAGGGATCTCATAAAGGTGGACAGGGTAGGGGCTGATTGGACATACTGGGGCAGGGAATTCCAGAGAATGGGAGAGGCTCTGGAGAAGTCCTGAAGGCGAGCATGGGAGGAGGTAAAAGGGGAGCTAGAGAGCAGGAGGTCCTGGGAGGAGCGGAGGTCGCGATTTGGGCGATATCTGCAGATGAGGTTGGTGATGTAGATGGGGGCGATGTTGTGAATGGCCTTGTATGTTATGGTTAGCATTTTGAATTTTACACGGTGGGATAGGGGAAGCCAGTGAAGAGATTGGCAGAGAGGAGCAGCAGTCACGGATCAATTAGTGAGGTGTATTAGTCTAGCAGCAGCATTCATAATAGACTGAAGGGGGGATAGCCTGCTTAAGGGTAGGCCATTAAGGAGAGAGTTGCAGTAGTCGAGGCGGGAAATAATCAAGGAGTGAATAAGTTGCTTTGTGGTGTCATTAGTCAGGAAGGGTCGAATTCTGGAGATGTTGTGGAGGTTAAGGCGGCAGGATTTAGCCAGTGATGGGATATGGGGGCTGAAGGAGAGGTCAGAGTCAAGGATTACACCCAGGACTCTGGCATGTGTGGAGGGACCAATGGTTGTGTTGTTGATATTAATGGTGAAGTCACAGGAGGGGGACCGTGAAGGAGGAAATATAACAAGCTCAGTTTTAGAAAGATTAAGTTTGAGGAAGTGGTGTGACATCCATACCGATATGTCATTCAGCAAGTTTGAGATCCGTGAGGAGATAGTGGGGGTGAGTTGAGGAGTGGAGAGATAGACCTGGGTGTCATCGGCCTAGAGGTGGTATTGGAAGCCATGGGAGGTTATCAACTGGCCCAGGGAAGAGGTATAGAGTGAGAAAAGGAGAAGCCCAAGGACGGAGCCTTGGGGTACCCCAACAGAAAGAAGAAGGGGAGTGGAGGAGATGGAGTTGTAAGTGACAATGAAAGTGCGCTGAGGTAGGTAGGAGGAGAACCATGATAAATATGATATATATAAATATGATATGAGGAAAGAATTTATTTTGAAATGCTATGATGCAACGCCCATCTTGGTACACCCTGCACTCGGCCACAGTAAGCAGCAGCAGACATCTTATTACACCCAGCCTGAACTCTATGGGCTGGGTGTAACAAGATGTCCACTGCTGGCTTACTACAGCCGAGTGCAGGGTGTACCAAGATGGACGTCGGGATGTTCAGCTGCTGACGGCGACCGAATGTGACGGCTCCGGTCACTGATCCTGATACGGCTGCACCCTGCACTCCTGACAGCTTACCTAGCTAGTTCACTGAAGGTGAGGACTTGCTCTCCATTCCGCTGACCATGCCCGCCCTCTCCGTCCACCGACTCTGCCCGCTGACTCCGCCTACTGACTCCGTCCGCTCTCTTCGCCCACTGACTCCGCCCGCCGACCAGGTATCAGATCAGGCATCGGGAGCATTTGTGCAAGTACAAGTACCAGTCCAGATACCGATACTAGTATCGGTATCGGGACAACCCTAGTTTGCAACATTTTATAACAGAAACTAAGAAAAACATTTATTTTTTTCCCAAAATAATTTTTGGTCTTTTTTTATTGGTTTAGCAAAAAATAAAAACCCCAGTAATTATTAAACACAGTTAAAAGAAAGCTCTATTTGTCTAAAAAAAAAAAAAGCTAAAAATTTAATTTGGGTACAGTGTTGCATGACCGCGCCATTGTCATTGATTGGGCTGAAAGCTGAAAATTGGCCTTGGCAGGAAGTGGGTTAAAGTGACTGGTATTGAAGGGGTTAAGTGATGACTTCTATGGGCTGATGTAAGTTATTTAGGCCTCATGTGTACAGCACATTGGAGGGGTACAGCATAAAATCCATGTTGTTGTCTATGCCCAGGGACTGTAGGTGCTGCGTACAGCCACCTATAGACATGAATAGCTGTTCACAGTTGTATGTGGGTATATGCTGGTACTCATGTAAACCCTCATATAGTGTACAGATGCATTCCCCAAATGCACACAACCATTTATGTCTATGGATGGCGGTACGCTGCACCTACACTTCCTGGGGATGAAATTTATGTCGTACGTTGCTGTGTGGATGAGGCCTTAAAGGGTAATGCCGCGTACACACGGTTAGACTTCTCGACCGGACTTGTCTGACGGACGCCGACGGACCAAATCCAGCGGACAATCCGATCGTGTGTGGGCTTCACCGGACCTTCAGCGGACTTTTCCAGTCGCAAATCTGATGGACTTTAGATTTGGAACATGCTTCAAATCTTTACGTCGTAACTCCGCTGGACCCAGAAATCCACTCGTCTGTATGCTAGTGCGACAGACAAAAACCGATGCTAGGGCAGCTATTGGCTACTGGCTATCAACTTCCTTATTTTAGTCCAGTGTACGTCATCACGTACGAATCCGTCGGACTTTGGTGTGATCGTGTGTAGGCAAGTCCATTCGTTAGAAAGTCTGTCGGAAGCCCGTCGAAAGTCCGCTGGAAAGTTTGTCGGATCAGTCCGGTCGAAAAGTCCGCCCGTGTGTACGCGGCATTAGTTCACCTTTTGTAAATACAATGGAAAGGTGAGCCAACTCTGCATAGACGGTTAGTATCATAATGCGGGCAACGAGAATACATGACTGGTCAATGCAGCCACATGACTGAATCTGAATCTCTTGTTTCCTCAGGGGTTAATGGAGATTCTGATTGGTCAGTGATCTCTTGTGGCTGTATTGACCAGTCACCACTTGCCATTGCCTGCATTATGATATAGACATGTTTAAACATTTGCACTCCCTGAGCTTTCAGTCTATGGCACAGATACAACCTATTATAGAACCATTTATTCCATACTGCATACACCTGTTACAGTCTTGTTGTCCATCCCCAGTGCTGTGTTTAGAATAAATGGCTTCTGTAAGGGAGGGTTAGAGGACAAATGGGATAGTATAACTTGGAGGGTTATGGTGAGGTGGCAAAAAAAACTCTCCACTGGAAAACAATGAGAAACATTCCTTCTGCAGAGAAGGGGGATGCTGCTGAACCTCTAAACCCTGTGCTCGAGCTCATTAACCAATGTCTACAGGGAAGACATGGACACTGTTCAATGTGCAATTTGTATGTTGTATTGTAGGTACTACACAGTGAGGAGTCACTGGAGAAAGACCCGTGTGTTCTGGAGGTAGGATCTCACTGGTGAAGACTAATATGTGTGTGTTGGAGATGGGATCTCACTGGGGGAAAAAAACAGTGTGTGTGCTGGAGGTGGGATTTCACTGGGGAAAGACCAATGTGTGTGCTGGAGGTGGGATCTCACTGGGGAAAGACCAATGCGTGTGCTGCAGGTGGGATCTAACTAGGGAAAGACCAATGTGTGCGCTGGAGGTGGGATCTCACTGGAGAAGATCAATGTGTGCGCTGGAGGTGGGATCTCACTGGAGAAGATCAATGTGTGTGCTGGAGGTGCCATCTCACTGGAGAAGACCAATGTGTGTGCTGGGATGGGATCTGACTGGAGAAGACCAATGTGTGTGCTGGAGGTGGGATCTCTCTGGGGAAAAATAATGTGTGTGCTGGAGGTAGGATCTCATTGTGGGAAAGACCACTGTGTATGCTGAAGGTGGGATCTCACTGGGGAAAGACCAATGTGTGTGCTGGAGGTGGGATCTCACTGGGGAAAGACCAATGTGTGTGCTGGAGGTTGAATCTCTGTAGGCACAGACAAATGTGTGTGCTGGAGGTGGTATCTCACTGAAGATAACCAATGTGTGTGCTGAAGGTGGGATCTCACTAGGGAAAGACGAATCACTAAGGCTATCCTGGGGTAGGATGTGAATAATAGTGATGATCAAAGAGGCCCAGATTTGATTTGTGAGTGATGCAAATCTGTCACCCTAGGCTGCTTTCCTGCTTACACTGGAATTCCCTAAGGATCATAACATTATGTTACATTTATGTTCTTGGGTTTAGTTACACTTTCACTGTGCTTTACGGCTTATTTATAGGAAAAGTGCTGTATTTTAGGCAAGCAGGTCTGACGTGCGAAGGGGCGGAGGCTTTATGATTGGTATGTTTGGTGACCAACAAACAAACATTACAGGTGGCACTCAAGGCTCCACCAGGTCCTCTTGCATGATATACCCCTAGGAGTGCCGTCAAGGACAGAGCGCGTCCCAGCTGAAAATATCCAATAAGGAAAGAAAGTCCTGAAAGTCGCACATCATAGCAAAATCCTGTGAGGTGGTTTATGACAGCCCCAGCCTGGGCTCCAAACAGACCACGTCCCCAAAGTGTTTCACTGTGCCCCTGGAGCTTAAACACAGGAACACCCATGATTTAGCTCCGAGGGGTGGAGTGAAACGTGTTGGGTGCATAGCCTGGTTGGAGCCCGGACTAAGGTTGTTGTATTCAGCACATCAACATTTTGTTCCCAAAGTCTATATACATCTCTAAAAGGTGGAAAGGTTCATCAACAGAGGAGTTTAGAGAAATTTGGCTTTTAATAAAGAGCCTCTGCTGTCTGAAGATAATGTATGTGAATACTATGAAATAATTTTAAATTAAAGGTTGTACTCACCTTCACATAGAGCAATGTGAGGAGTCCACTCCTGAGGGGTTCCGGGGTTGTCACATCTTGTTTTGTTGGTTGATGTGTAATATCCATACAAACACCGTAATGTTATCTCTTCTCCCTGTTTATAATACTCCTTGTATTCAGAGATGTGCTCATTGGCTGTTATATTTGGACGTCTACATTTTACTGTGGAGGAAAACAAACCTTTATACAGTTAGATCTATTAAACCAGAAAAAAACGCGCTTAGGATCAGTCTATATGGTAAATTTACATAGGTTGCTGCCTCCCTTAAAACAAAGACACTCCTAGGGGTGTCCTGCCTAGTAACAATCTGTTTAAAGAATATTATAGGGATAAAGCGGCGCTACCTCAAAAACCTGTATGGCTAAGCATGTACAGGAAACATTATGTGGAGAACGTTTTTTGTATATATGTTTACGAAATCGCTTGTATGTAAAAACGTTTTTATATATGTAGGGGAATTATGATGTTGTCACGGATTAGTAGAAACTGACTAAAACATGTAGATATGAGTCAGCATGGGCTTACATGCAGCCTACTAAGAGATATATAAAACCTGTCACCAAGCACCTGTCTGCAGCCCATATATTTCTGATAGGTCAGTGTACTATCTCTAGATCAGGAACTCCAGACAGCATACTCTGTGCATAAAAAAACATATATCAGCACATGTATATTATATCCTGTAAGGAAAACAAAGATTTTTCCCTCATACATCAATAACATATATATCTCTATGTTTCAATGCAAAGTCCGTATACTATGGAGATCAAAACATATTTGTGACAGTCCCATGCAGTGCATGCAGCAATCAGGTTGTTCACCAGGTGACTTTCGTGCGTACAGCGTAGGGTGGTGACTTCTGTGACCCCCCTCAAAATGCTCACTCACCAAAGATAGGAACCCCTGCAGGGGTATCAGGCCTGTAATCTTATACAAGGGCTTTTCTGTTCACTGCTGTCGCATCTCCAGTTGTGTCCCGGTGGATCTTAATCCTCATGTGTCAAAGAAAAGGAGACTTCCATAGTGTAATAAAGTCTCAAAGGTGTCTTTATTTTATAAAATTATGTATATAAAAAATTATGTACGGTATATAAAAAAATCCAAAATATTCCAAAATAGAGTATAAAAAAAAAAAGTTAAAAAAAAAATTTTTTAAAAACACATCCAAGCACAGTACTCCGCTATCCCTCCCTTGACCACTGGGGGGAGGATGATGCTCAGATACTGTCTTGTATGGTATCCACAGTCACTGTAAGCAAAGCAGATACAAGTGGGGAAGTAGCGATCAGCTGGACAAATGTCTAATCCACCCACAGGTCTGTCAAGAAGTGATGTGGGAAGCGTAGATCCGTCGTGCGCGCTTCGTCCTCTGACGTCTTCAGCGACGGTGCTACGCTGCTATGGAAGGTAAACTTTTATCATGTGGGGAGCGTTCATTGCGTACCGCCCATCTCTCGGCTCACAGCCAGTCCACGCTGTTCATTACTAGGGGGGCGGAGGAGGGGGGCCGGATCGGGATCTCTAATAGGCATCCTACGATCTCTGTGTCTATATAGCAGTGACGTTAGGCTGCCTGGGTGGGGATTTAAGATAGACTTCAAGCTCCCTGTTCCAGCTATTTCAAAGGGGGAAAACTCATATTAGTCTATTCATCCCAAGGAAAGCATGTACATAAGTGACGAGAATCACTGAGTGCCCCTAGTGGTCAAGGATGGCATACTCTACGAAAAATTAATGCATAATCAGTCCCTGTCTCAAATTCATTTAACAGTGTTTCGTAAAAAAATTTTTAAAACTCCCTCATGAGAAACATATTCATTAGCAAGCCTAGAGAAAACTAATAAACCAAGAGACATAAACCCAGATTGCATAGAAGGTGACTAATTATAAACAGGTAACATCCTTATATAAGGTTGAAGTCCGTCCACCCACATAGACGGAGGTACCCCCATATATCTAAAAAATTGTAACTGGTGGACATAACGTGTTTTGACTTATCTGTGGGGATCACCTATGAGTGAGTAGTATGTGTAATCATCACGCCGTTAAGTGATTACATGTAAAAAATGGAAAAGGTGTATATGCACACTAAGGTCAGAGATATATATGTCCGTGTGTGCCCCCGAGGAGACCGGAAAGAAGGAGAATACACCACCAGTCAGTGAATGAATACGGAACCCCACAGACACTGAGATATAATGTACCTACGTATAACAGATTTTCAATATTAACAGAATGTGATTACCCCCCCTATGGGAGAGAACATGATGAACATACACAAGTTCCAAATAGAAGCTACTATGGAGAACATAGGGTTTTTCCCAGGCGCGGCCCAAAAGACAAACCACCAAGAAAGTGGAAGGCCCGTGTCCCATACAGGAACTCAATATGGAGAGGAAGAAATGGCAACAGAGACGCATACGAATATCCAAGGGAAGATTACCAACGTGGAGATTATCCAATGAGGAGATCACATGGACCCCCCAGGGGAAACTGGAACAATCAACAAGGGAGGAACATGGGTATGGCTCCACGACCCACAGAAAGAGAAAGCAGACCAGAGGAACCAGAGGGGGGAGAAAGAAAAAGAAGAAGGGAGTACTAGGCAAGGGGATCTACGATCTTAGCAGTGTCCAATTTACTGATGAAGAGATGAAAGTCCTAGACCTAGGGCTAAAATATGCACCAGGGAAATCTCTGAATAAATTTGAAGCTTATATTGACTTGCAAAAATTCATGAGGAAGCTGAACCTCAAAAAACACTTCGTGCTAAATGAAAATACGCGATTAAAGGACGACTCCGTGTATGTGCACACTCAACTTAAAAACAAATCTGTCTTTAACCCCAACACTCCGGGCAATCAGTGCATGACAGCATTCAAAAAAATGGTGGAAGAAGAACTGAGGAAGTTAGATAAAAGAAGTAACCATAAAGCTAAAAAGATTTGGAAAACCATTAATAGATTAGGTAAGAACAAGAAAGTGGTCATTCGGCCAGCAGATAAGGGGGGAGGATTGGTAATCCTCAACAAAGACGATTATGAGGAAGAAATGGAAAACCTGTTAAAAGTAGAAAATACATACAAAAAACTAAAAGGGAACCCCAAGAACACGTATCTAAAAAGATTGAAGGCCTATGTGAAAAAAGGCAAAGATAGGGGAATACTAAATATCCAAGAGGCGGAATACCTAGTGTCCAATTCTACCAAGACCCCGATAATATACTACACCCCGAAAATCCACAAAAGGTTGGAAAAACCCCCTGGCAGACCCATCGTTAGTGGCATAAATTCTATATTCTCAAGATTGGGGGAATACCTTGACAAATTTTTGAAACCATTGGTATGTAAAGGGAAATCTTATTTACGTGACAGCTCACAACTCCTACAAGATCTACGGGAAGTAAATGGGGTGCGTAACTGCTTATTAGCCACAATTGATGTTAATTCGCTCTACACCAGTATCATACAGAAGGACGGATTAGCAGGGGTAGAGAAGGCCCTACATGAACAAACCAGGATGAGACAAGCCCAAATTAACTACATATTGGAGGGCTTACAGATGGCCATGAGTTGTAACTATTTTTGGCACAACCATAGCTATTATGTCCAAGAAAAAGGTGTCGCAATGGGGGCACGCTATGCACCCAGCGTAGCAAATTTGCTCATGAATCTGTGGGAGGAGGAGTATTTGTATGGAAGACATATCCCCCAACTCAGATTCTACCGGAGATATATCGACGACCTTATCATTATCTGGGAAGGTACATCTGAAGAGCTGGAAGAGTTTTTTGCAAATTTGAATACCAATAAGTATGGCCTTACCTTTACAGGAAAGTGGAGCCACCAAAAAATTGAATATCTTAATTTGGAAATTTTCAAACACGAAGATAGATTATATACTAAAACCTACTTCAAAGCTACAGATACAAATGGCTATATTCCCACTACTAGCTGCCACCATCCACAATGGAAGGAAAGTATCCCGAAAGGTCAAATGCTAAGAATACATAGAAACTGCGACACCTTGGAGGACTATTTAATACAAGCCGACAGGCTGATTGAACAATTCCAAGAAAAAGGCTATAACAAAGAGAGGCTGATACAGACCAAAATGAAAATAGCAGATATGGATAGGAATAATCTGTTTAGAAAAAATCAGAATAAGGGCAAACCTATGGACACAGCATTTATTACTGGATACAACAGTCAATATAAAAATCTACATTTTCAGAAAATACTGGCCTATTCTTAGGGAAGATAGAGTGTTATCTACCATACTTCCCAACAAACCGAATTTCATCTACAGGAAGGCTCCTAGTCTCCGTGATCACCTGGTCCACAATGTCATCAACCCTCCAAAACAAATACAGATCTTTCCTAACCTTACAGGGTTTTACAGATGTCAGAAATGTTTACCCTGTAGGGCCAGTAAACAACAGCCCCAGAAAAAAGAAACGTTTAGATCTAGGGTGGACCAGAGGGAATATAAAATAAAAAATCTGATCACCTGTCAAAGTACTCATGTGACATACGTCATAGAATGTCCTTGCCACCTCCAGTATGTGGGTAGGACCACACGGCCCCTATACGTTAGGATAAGGGCGCATATAAAAAATATCAAGAAGGGCTTCCCTAAGCACAACTTATCGCGCCATTTTGATCAGGCGCATAATAGGGACCCATCGGGGCTAATTTTTTATGGTATTGACTCTATCAAACCACACTGGAGGGGAGGCAACAAAACCACCCTTATCTCGCAAAATGAAACAGTCTGGATATATAGGTTGGGGTCCTTGGCCCCTAGGGGCCTCAACCTAGATATAGATCTCAATTGTTTTATTGCCAATCCATAAACTTACTGATGTGTTCCCATTATAAACTTGGGATATTTATGTCTTATATCTCCTCATACATATATATTCTACATACCATCTAATTTTGGGACATTTGGGGTGACCCTACTGTTTACCTCTCTACTTACACATATATAAAACTGTCTCCCTCTACGTGTAGGTATATTTATATACATTTTTCATTTATATATGGACTATTGGAAGGTCAATTCATCCTCTTACCATTCATCCAGTTATCACACACTTTAGTGCACAATGGCTGACATATATATCCAATGGCAACATGGGTGGTCATGGTATAACACAGAGTTGTCACACATACATATATTCTTATTCATAAGTAGCACCTGGCATTACCATAAGGACAATTCACGGCTTGGGGCTAACCTCCTCGCCTATATACATATATTCATATGTGTTTAGGTATATGCATGGTACGTACAGGGTTCTCACTTATACTTATGAATAGCACCCAGGGACCAGTCACAACAGGATTCTAATGAGATTCTGATTTAAGTTTTAAGCTCCTATTGTCATGAAATTCTTTAGCCTAAACTAGGCATGGATACACATAAAAGCATATTTTTTGCTTTCTCGTCACCTGATACACATATGAATAATTTTCCTTTCACATATGCACTAGCACTCTTGGACACTATCCCTCCTTAGAGTGTATACACTCGTTCTATAAGATATGGTCCTACAATATGACTATATATCCTTCACATATGCACTGGCACACACGGACATATATATCTCTGACCTTAGTGTGCATATACACCTTTTCCATTTTTTACATGTAATCACTTAACGGCGTGATGATTACACATACTACTCACTCATAGGTGATCCCCACAGATAAGTCAAAACACGTTATGTCCACCAGTTACAATTTTTTAGATATATGGGGGTACATCCATCTATGTGGGTGGACGGACTTCAACCTTATATAAGGATGTTACCTGTTTATAATTAGTCACCTTCTATGCAATCTGGGTTTATGTCTCTTGGTTTATTAGTTTTCTCTAGGCTTGCTAATGAATATATTTCTCATGAGGGAGTTTTAAAAAATGTTTTTACGAAACACTGTTAGATGAATTTGAGACAGGGACTGATTATGCATTAATTTTTCGTAGAGTATGCCATCCTTGACCACTAGGGGCACTCAGTGATTCTCGTCACGTATCTACATGCTTTCCTTGGGATGAATAGACTAATATGAGTTTTCCCCCTTTGAAATAGCTGGAACAGGGAGCTTGAAGTCTATCTTAAATCCCCACCCAGGCAGCCTAACGTCACTGCTATATAGACACAGAGATCGTAGGATGCCTATTAGAGATCCCGATCCGGCCCCCCTCCTCCGCCCCCCTAGTAATGAACAGCGTGGACTGGCTGTGAGCCGAGAGATGGGCGGTACGCAATGAACGCTCCCCACATGAAAAAAGTTTACCTTCTTTAGCAGCGTAGCACCGTCGCTGAAGACGTCAGAGGACGAAGCGCGCACGACGGATCTACGCTTCCCACATCACTTCTTGACAGACCTGTGGGTGGATTAGACATTTGTCCAGCTGATCGCTACTTCCCCCACTTGTATCTGCTTTGCTTACAGTGACTGTGGATACCATACAAGACAGTATCTGAGCATCATTCTCCCCCCAGTGGTCAAGGGAGGGATAGCGGAGTACTGTGCTTGGATGTGTTTTTAAAAAAAAATTTTTTAAACTTTTTTTTTTATACTCTATTTTGGAATATTTTGGATTTTTTTATATACATCATTTTTTATATACATAATTTTATAAAATAAAGACACCTTTGAGACTTTATTACACTATGGAAGTCTCCTTTTCTTTGACACATGAGGATTAAGATCCACTGGGACACAACTGGAGATGCGACAGCAGTGAACAGAAAAGCCCTTGTATAAGACTACAGGCCTGATACCCCTGCAGGGGTTCCTATCTTTGGTGAGTGAGCATTTTGAGGGGGGTCACAGAAGTCACCACCCTACGCTGTACGCACGAAAGTCACCTGGTGAACAACCTGATTGCTGCATGCACTGCATGGGACTGTCACAAATATGTTTTGATCTCCATAGTATACGGACTTTGCATTGAAACATAGAGATATATATGTTATTGATGTATGAGGGAAAAATCTTTGTTTTCCTTACAGGATATAATATACATGTGCTGATATATGTTTTTTATGCACAGAATATGCTGTCTGGAGTTCCTGATCTAGAGATAGTACACTGACCTATCAGAAATATATGGGCTGCAGACAGGTGCTTGGTGACAGGTTTTATATATCTCTTAGTAGGCTGCATGTAAGCCCATGCTGACTCATATCTACATGTTTTAGTCAGTTTCTACTAATCCGTGACAACATCAAAATTCCCCTACATATATAAAAACGTTTTTACATACAAGCGATTTCGTATACATATATACAAAAAACGTTCTCCACATAATGTTTCCTGTACATGCTTAGCAATACAGGTTTTTGAGGTAGCGCCGCTTTATCCCTATAATATTCTTTAAACACCTTTATACAGTTAGGTCCATATATATCTGGACACAGGCACAATTTTCATACTTTTTGGCTCTGTTTGCCACCAGCATAAAATTAAAATAAAACAATCCAAATGAATTTGAATTGCAGACTTTCAGCTTTAATTCAAGGAGTTGAACATAAATACCAAGTAAATATTTTAGTTACTGCAACCATTTTTTACACAGTCCCCCCATTTTTAAAGGCTGGACAAATGAATGTAATCATAAATAAAATGTTCATTTTTAATATTTTGTTGATAATCCTTTACTGGCAATGTCTGCCTGAAGTCTGGAACCAATGGACATTGGGTTTCCTCTTTTGTGATGCTTTGTCAGGCTCTAACTGCAGCTGTCTTCAGTTCTTTGTTTAGTTTTGCCTTCGGCAAGTGAAATGCTCAATTGGGTTGAGATCAGTTTATTGACTCGGTCATTGCAGAATATTCCACTTCTTTTCCTTCAAAAGCTCCTGGGTTGCTTTTGCAGTATGTTTTGGATCATTGTCCATCTGTACTGTGAAGCGCCGTCCAATCAACTTTGCTGCATTTGTCTGAATCTGGGCTGACAGTATATCTCCAAACACTGCAGAATTCATCTGGCTGCTTCTGTCTTCTGTCACATTATCAATAAACACCAATGGCCCAGTGCCAGTGGAAGCCATGCATGCCCATGCCATCACACTGCAAGCTCCGCCATGTGACCACAGACAATGTTGTGTGCTTTGAATCATGAGTTGTTCCAAGCCTTCTCCACACTTCTTCCTTCCTGCCATTCTGGTACAGATTAATCTTAGGTTCATCCATCCAAAGAATGCTTTTACAGAACTGGTCTGGCTTTTTTAGATGCTTTTTTGGCCAATCTGGCTTTTCTATTCTTCAGGCTTATGAATGCTTGGCACCTTGTGGTGAACCCTCAGTATTTGCTCTCGTGAAGTCTTCTCTTGATTTTAGACTTTCACAATGACACGCCCACCTCCTGGAGAGTGTCCTTCACTTGTCTGGATGTTGTGAATGGGTTTTTCTTTACCATAGAGAGGATCCTGCGATCATCCACCACTGTTGTCTTCCTTGGACGTCCAGGCCTTTTTATGTTGCTGAGCTCACCAGTGCATTCTTCTTTTCTTCAGAATGTACCAAACCGTTAAGTTGGCCACTCCTAATATTGCTGCTATCTCTCTGATGGATTTGTTTAATTTTTGAAGCCTTACAATGGCCTGTTTCACTTGCATGGACAGCTTTTTTGAACGCATGATGTAGGTTCACAGCAATAGATTCCAAATGCAAATACCACACTTATGCCGCGTTCACACAAGCGGACTTTTCGACCAGACTGTTTTTTACTTTTTGTTATTTCATTTATTTATTATTTTCTACCATTTTTTTTTATTAGTAGCTTTTTTTTTTACTATTTTTTTTTATTATTTTTAACGAGCCCCGTTGGGGAGCTTTGGTAAATTATCAGGGGTATAAACAGACCTCTGATGTTTCACCTTTGAGACAGAGAAAGGAGATTGAGCCTGGGTTCACACTTTTGCAATGCGGGAACCAGTGCGATTCCAGTGCCGCTTCCCGCATCGCATCTCCCCCTCAGGCAGTTCACACTGCCTCTGCAAACTGCTGCGGGTGCCAATACAAAGTTAATGGCACCGACAGATCGGTTCACAGATCGCAGTGCGAACTGTAAATTTGGGTAGGAATCGGATCGCATGGTTGTGCATGCTCATGCAATCCGATTCCAGTGCGAGGAAAAAAAAGGTTCCTGCACCTTTTTTGTGCGAATCCAATGCAAGTTCAGCCATACAACTGTATTCGCATTGCACAGACATCACACATGATCTGCACCAGTGTTGCAGTGCGAATCACATGCAATGTCTGTGTTCGCATATGTGTGAACCCAGGCTGAGAACACAGCCCTCAATCTCCATCTCTGCAGACTCAGCAGCACAGGATGAATGGGCAGGAGCAGCTCTGTACAGAGGCTTCCCATTCATTCACAAACTGAAGCAAAGTAAATACAGTTTACTATGTTTCAGTTATGAATGGACACAGGAACGATCGGTACCAATTACTGACTTCATTGAGAAAAGGAAGGGGACGGTAAATTACACATGTATCATCCCTTCCCTCTTCTCCATCCTGACACATCCACTGCAGCAGTCAGCAAAAGAGGATAGGGGGAACCTGGCAGCGCTGCAGGGGGACTAGTGGGGCCAAGGGAGCACACACGGGCCTGGGGGCAGCAGGACCTGGATAAGAGATGTGGCATATAGAGGAACCAATGCCCTCCATCTTCCTCCTGCAGCTGCTGAATGCATGGGGGAGGGAGAAGAGGAGAAGCAGGTTTTCAGCGGCTGCAGGAGGAAGATGGGGGGGCATCGGTTCCTCTGTATGCTGCCCCCACAACCTCCCCTATCTAGGTGCCACACAGGCCCCCTGGAGCATGGGAAAGTGTCACAATTGCGACCTCTGTGGCCCCTAGCTGGAGAAGACCTCTGGGGCAGGATTACTGGGTGTCCGATCTAGAAGACATTAAGGTCCTAGCTCAGGCTTCAGCTGGAGGGCCTTTTTGCAGAGTCCAGTCCTGGAGTTGTTTTGGTCTGGAGAAGGTCACTGGAGAGTACCAGGAGGAAGTTGGGGAAAAGGTGTCCAGCTGTCCTATGGTGTGAGCCTATATCTCCCTCAATGGGGAGTACTTGGTCGATATAGGAAAGGGACAACTGATGATCCTGTGGTTGTGTGAGTAGATGACCCCGGAGCTGGAAGTTAGTGACTGTGTTCAGCTTTGGTCTCTCAGGAAAGTCCTAGTCATCTACCAGCATTAGAGATTCTGTGGGACATTTTTTGCAGCACAGCAAGATAGAGGAGGAGTCCACAAAGAGTTCAGTTCACCAGTTTGAGGTATGCCATGGTCCCTTCATCCCATCCAATTTTATCGCTACAATAGAACTTTAAAAAGACACCCTTTTGAGCCAGTGTAAGAATGAAGAAAATGCTTTGCCCCTAGCTGTGTGTGCACTAACTGGGAAAAAGAGTCAGTTCACCAGCGGCTCCTGAGGGGTGCGCTACAGTTATATCAATCACTGTTATCAGCTTTCCAGGCTATACTCTGTGAACTACAAAGCGCCCCTCAATATGCTATTATGAGTACAGTGAGTGAACATCGCCACCCTGGGACAGGAAGTGTGTTACTGGCAGGATCATCAGGTGACAATAAACTAGGAAAAGAAAACTTCAGCAGCCACCACATCTAAGGACCAATCAGCTGCAATATATGACATTTTTGTTCTTGGGTTTAGGTATGTTGGCTTCCAATAACCTGGTTATTATTTGGATGGCATGCCCAGAATAAGGAGGACTTCTTATACACAGTGTCAGAACAAGGGTTGTGTGTCAGAACAATGGTTTGTTGGGGCAATTGGGACCGTGACCATCACATGCCTGGTGATCAAGTTCCCTTCAGCTTCTCCAACCTTGTAGAGAGTTAACAGCCTGCCGACCGCTCACAATAAATATACTGCGAGCCGACGGTAGGTACAGGTACAGGCACAGTCATGTACATGTACGTGACCGGCCTTCTTCCGGGTTTTGGGCATGCCTGCCGACCCATGCTGTGATTGGACACAGCATGCGTTTGGCAGCAGATTTCAGCCAATGGTTTTGGCTGAAACATGCTGAACGGCTGTGTCCAATCACAGCACTGAGTTCTGTCTTTTCAAAAGACACAGAACTCTGTGTACCGGGAACAGCAATCTGGCTGTTTCTTCCCCCTGAAAAGCAGTGGGAAAAAACAGCCAGATCAGAAAGTAGAAGCATTACATATTGTTATGCCCCGTACACGCGGTTGGACTTTCCGACGGCAAATGTGTGATCGGAGCTTGTTTCGGAATCTCCGACCGTGTGTGGGCTGTATTGGACTTTTTCCATCGGAATTTCTGACACACAAAATTTGAGATCTGGATCTCAAATTTTCCGACCACAAAATCCGTTCTGGTAAATTCCGATCGTGTGTAGCCAGTTCCATGCATGCTCGGAATCAAGCAGAAGAGCCGCACTGGCTATTGAACTTCATTTTTCTCGGCTCGTCGTACGTGTTGTACGTCACCGCGTTCTTGACGTTCACAATTTCTGACCAACTTTGTGTGACCGTGTGTGTGCAAGACAAGTTTGAGCCAACATCCGTCAGAAAAAAAAACATGGATTTTTTTGTCGGAATGTCCGATCGTGTGTACGCGGCATAAGGCACACAGTTAACCCCTTTGATTGCCCTTTGATTAAAGCGGAGTTCCAGCTGGCATGAGTAATAAATGTATGTTTTAGCATTTTTTTTTCTTGTTAAAAAAATGTACTTTGCTCTTTCCTGCGAGCCCGCTCACATTTGACTGTGAGCATTAGATATGTGCAATTTGTTTAGTTCCGAATTCGTTTTTTTAAACTAATTTCGACAAATTCATTATTTCGGAAACATCTGAATGAACAAAAACCCGTTTTACCAATTTTTCCGAATATATTTGTAAATTCGAATATTCGTAAATACGAAAACCCAAAAATTTGAAAATGGTGGAAAATCGGAAATAACAGCTAACTAATAATAACTTAACTATTACTATTAAATTATAGGTATTGGAATCTCCTTTCAAATTTGGCTGTAAGGATGTAAGGAATACGAATTTATCCGAAGTTACGAATTATCTGAAATAACGAATGCCGTATCTAAATGAATGGAACGTAACTAATTAATAATAATAAATAATACTAATAATAACTTTTTATTATTATTATTATTTATTAACATTAATTTGTTACGTTCCATTCATTTAGAGGCGGCATTCGTTATTTCGGATAATTCGTAACTTCGGATGAATTCCTATGTTACGTTCATAAACAGGCAAATTTGAAAGAAAATTCCAATACCTATAATCTAATAGTTAGTTATTATTAGTTAGTTAGTTATTATTTCAGATTTTCGAATTTCCGAATTTTCAAATTTACGAATACCGCATCTAAACGAATAGAACATAAATAATTCAAGTTTTTGGAAGTTACAAATTTATTCAAAATAACGAATTTTGATCATAACAAATGACCCAAAAAAAGAAAAAAAACAAACAAATGAAACGAAAACGAACACATTTTTTCGGCAGTGCACATGTCTAATTGCCCGTTAAAGTAGCGCAGTGCTGAGTAGCAAAAATGACCCGTTCATGAAGGGGGTAAAACCCTCCGGTGGTCAAGTGGTTAATAAACAGGAATATAAATGGTAAATGGATGCAGCGCTAGATAGAATAGGTGACAAGAATACTGCACTACACTTGCCAACGGAATCTTTAATTACTATGGACACTTTTTAGTTATTTGTGATTTGCCTGTTTATCTTGTTCATTTTTAGTCTATGAGCATCACCTGTATTAATCATAATTATATATAGGATGTGAGCACGTCATCCTGTCACCTATTCTATCTAGCGCTGCATCCATTTACCATTTATATACCTTTACTGCACGGTGTACCACACTGTTTGATGCTGGCAGCTACTTACACTTTCCGTAATAGCGCAATTATTTATGAGTTTTATTTAAGAAACAGGAATGTGTGAAAAGTATGTGATGGAACAAATAAGAGAGACTCTGGGAGATTAATCTGCCACTAAGTGAGCCAAACTTTCCAAGCTTTTCATCAGATCACAATCATCATTTTTCTATCACAGATTAGTTGGAGTCGGGGACCATTCTAGGTACAAACCATGGACTTGGTTCTATCAGACTTGCCTAATGGCTGGCACTTAGCCAGTTTCCATATCTCCAGTCATTTCCCTTGTTGTCACCGACTTTGCTAACACTGCAGAATGAAGAATGAATTTGCGTAAATAACCACATTGTTGTTTCCTGATCTTCTGATGAGACACGAAGATTCTCAAATATGCCTAGTAAGGACAATGAATGTCCAAAAGGTCATAAGCCAAGACGTTCACTCCAATTCACGAGTGCCATTGAGCAAAAGCGTTTTATGAAAGCAGTACTAAGTACTTAGAAATTTATATCCAGTTTTACTAACATATGCCAAAGTTAAAAAACTGTGTTCAGGCTTTAAGTTTTTTTTCTCAAAGGGGTTAAGGGCCCATTCACACATACACTATATTACCAAAAGTATTGTGACACCTGCCTTTACATACATGCACATGAACTTTAATGGACCCCCAGTCTTAATCCGTAGGGTTCAATATTGAGCTGGCTCACCTTTTGCAGCTATAACAGCTTCAACTCTTCTGGGAAGGTTTGTCCACAAGGTTTAGGAGTGTGTCTATGGGAATGTTTGACCATTCTTCCAGAAGCTCATTTGTGAGGTCAGGCACTGATGTTGGACGTTCATCCATGTCTTTATGGACCTTGCTTTATGCAGACCATCAGTCAGGCATGGTGAGTGGAAACAGAGAGCTCTTTCTTGCCCTGATTGCATGATTGGGTTGCAGTGCCATTATCTTGCATGTGAGTACAGACACCGAGTCCAATTGCAATAAAACATGAAGCTTGTATTGAAGAGAATGCCAAATACAAACGCCCCAGTGGGAGAACACTGCCTGGGGAGAACACTCACAGTTCAGTTCTAGGCAGAGATGCAATGAGGCCAGATGCACCGACAGCAATCCTCCTTAGGGATAGCAGTCCTTAGCCTATCCCTCCTTGTCAGGAACCTTTCCCTGCCACTAATCACTTTCCCTGTCAGACGGGGTCTCTCTCCCTACTCTACCCACTGTGTGCCACAACACAAAGGCAGGGACTTATAGACCCTGCTGACCCAGGAATGTTGCTCTATGACCCAGGAAACCACAGAGAAACCAGGTTTCCCTTGGCTTCCTCTCCAACTGTGGTAGCACACGTTGGAGCACCCTGTGCAGTGGAACCCACAGACTGCATCTACGTACATGTTTTTTTCTGCACTGGATCAATGCCAGTCACCACTAGGGCACACAGAGAACAATTGTTTGCTGCAGTCATACAAGAACGTTGGTGTGATGTGCGGAAAATGAAAGCATGTCTGGACGTCTGTAGTGCAACATGCGGAGACAGGAATGAAGTCACTATGTGAAACCTCAAAAATAATTAAATCTCAACTCTCTAAAACTCAAAAGTTCTCCATTTTAGTGGGGCTGCACCCTCACAGCAAGGGTTGACTGCTGATTTAGGTCTAGGGGCTGGTTAAAGAAGATACAGTGCCTTGAAAAAGTATTTATACCCCTTGAAATTTTCCACATTTTGTTGTGTTACAACCAAAAACGTAAATGTATTTTATTGGGATTTTATTAGATAGACCAACACAAAGTGGCACATAATTGTATTTACTCTGATACCCCTCACTAAAATCTAGTGGAACCAATTGCCTTCAGAAGTCACCTAATTAGTAAATAGCCGACCTATGTGTAATTTAATCTCAGTATACATACAGCTGTTCTGTGAAGCCCTCAGGAGGTTTGTTAGAGAATCTTAGTGAACAAACAGCATCATAAAGACCAAGGAACACACCAGACAGGTCATAAAGTTGTTGAGAATTATAAAGCAGGGTTAGATTATAAAAAAAATATCCCAAGCTTTGAACATCTCACAGAGCTCTGTTTAATCCACCTTTGGAAAATGGAAAGAGTATGGCACAACTGCAAATCTACCAAGACATGGCCGTCCACCTAAACTGACAGGCCGGGCAAGGATAGCATTCATCAGAGAAGCAGCCAAGAGGTCCATGGTAACTCTGGAGGAGCTGCAGAGATCCACAGGTGGGAGAATCTCTTCACTGGACAACTATTAGTCGTGTTCTCCACAAATCTGCCCTTTATGGAAGAGTGACAAGAAGAAAGCCCTTGTTGAAAGAAAGCCATAAGAAGTCCCTTAATGCAGTTTGTGGGAAGCCATGTGGGGGACACAGCAAAATGTGGAAGAATGTGCTCTGGTCAGATGAGACCAAAATCAAACTTTTTGGCCTAAAAGCAAAACGCCATGTGTGGTGGAAAACTAACGCTGCACATCACCCTGAACACACCATCCCCACCGTGAAACATGGTGGTGGCAGCATCATGTGGTGCTTTTCTTCAGCAGGGACAGGGAAGCTGATCAGAGTTGATGGGAAGATGGATGGAGCCAAATACAGGGCAAACTTAGAAGAAAACCTGTTAGAGTCTGCAAAAGACTTGAGACTGGGACGGAGATTCACCATCCAGGAGGTCAACTACCCTAAACATACAGCTGGTGCTACAATGGAATGGTTTAGATCAAAGCATATTCATGTGTTAGAATGGCCCAGTCAAAGCCCAGACCAAAATCCAATTGAGAATCTGTGGCAAGACTTGAAAATTGCTGTTCATAGACACTCTCCATCCAATCTGACAGAGCTTGAGATATTTTGCAAAGAAGAAGAATGGGCAAAAATTTCCCTCTCTAGGTGTGCAAAGCTGGTAGAGAAAGGGGGTTCTACAAAGTATTGACTCAGGGGGGCGCCATACAAATGTACCCCACACTTTTCACATATTTATTTGGAAAAAATTTGGAAAACCATTTATCATTTTTCTTCCACTTCACACTTATGTGCCACTTTGTGTTGGCTTATCACATAAAATCCCAATTAAATAAATTTAAGTTTTAGGTTGTAACACAACAAAATGTGTAAAATTTCAAGGGTTATAAATACTTTTTCAAGGCACTGTATCTTCTTTAACAAGCCCCCCCCCCCCCCCCCCGTTTTTTGTTGTAACATGACAAAATGTGGAAAATGTCAAGGGGTGTGAATACTTTTTCAAGGCACTGTATACTTACCTGATCCTCCACATTCTCAGCTGGCTCCATTGAGGACCTCTGCACTCACTTCTCCAGGGGGATTTCAGACCTGGCTATCTATCCTCTGTCAGAGGTGCTGGTGTAGGAGACCTGGTGACTCTATTGAGTAAAGCGGTTCAGCAGGGACCCAATGCAATTCAAACAAAGTATGGGCAGGCTGAATGTACCCAAGTTGATCAATCGATAAAGTTGGATACAACCAGACCGCTAGATTTTTAATGCGATTATTGTCATCACCTATAGCCACTAGCAATAATCACTGTATTCTCCCAGCCAGGACAGCTCCCTCCGCCCCCTGGGAGAACACAATAGCTCTGTGGGAGGGATTCCCTGATCAACACTGACTGTGTTGATTGGGAAATATAGCGATTTTTTTTCCCCGCAACCTGTGGTTGAAGAAAAGAAAAGAGCTCTATCAGTTGCTGGCTTAAAGTGGTTGTAAACTCTTCACAACCACTTTTACCTACAGGTAAGCCTAGATTAAGGCTTACCTGTAGGTGCTCGAAATATCTCCTAAACCTACACAGTTTAGGAGATATTTACAAAAGAGACAGGCACAGATGTCTACGGCGCATGCGCCATAATCAACGGTGCAGGCGCACTTTAGAAACGGCGATCGGGGGCGTGGCTTAGCGATGGCCGAGTAAAGACGTGAGCTGAAGGAGCTCCGGGCCCGATCCACACTTCGCCGGCCAAACAACCCACTTCTACCGCAGGTGAACACGGCATGTCCACCCCTAAACACTACAAGACAAGAGCGACAACTAGAAGAACAGGAACCCCGAACCCACAGCACGGGATAAGAAGATTCCTCAGAGACAGGCAGGAGATATCCCCAGGCGCCATTGTAGCCGCGCCATGCGCACTCTATACGGAGAGGATCCCCCCTGTGACACAGACACTCTCCCCATCTAACACTATGGAAGCTGATCCACACATGGGGACCCCAGCGGCATTCAGATCTGAGCCGGCAACCTCCACACACAGCCAGATGTGGATAGAAGACGACCTCCGCGCCATGCTGCAGGCCCTTCCTACCAGGGCTGATATCGAGGCCCTGATCCAACGCGTGGAGGAAGCACATAACAAGGATAGGGATGAGCCGAACACCCCCCGGTTCGGTTCGCACCAGAACCCGCGAACGGACCGCAAGTTCGCACGAACGTTAGAACCCCATTGACGTCTATGGGACTCGAACGTTCGAAATCAAAAGTGCTCATTTTAAAGGCTAATTTGCATGGTATTGTCCTAAAAAGGGTTTGGGGACCCGGGTCCTACCCCAGGGGACATGTATCAATGCAAAAAAAACTTTTAAAAACGGCCGTTTTTTCGGGAGCAGTGATTTTAATGATGCTTAAAGTAAAAAAAAAAAAGTGAAATATTCCTTTAAATATCGTACCTGGGGGGTGTCTATAGTATGCCTGTAAAGTGACGCGTGTTTCCCATGTTTAGAACAGTCCCTGCACCAAATGTCATTTTTAAAGGAAAAAATCTCATTTAAAACTGCTTGCGGGTTTAATGTCATGTCGGGTCATGGCAATATGGATGAAAATCAGTGAGACAAACGGCATGGGTACCCCCCAGTCCATTACCAGGCCCTTTGGGTCTTGTATGGATATTAAGGGGAACCCCGCACCCAAATTAAAATAAGGAAAGGTCCCTATATACTCTGAACAGCAGTATACAGGCGGTGCAAACAAGACAGGGACTGTAGGTTTGTTGTTAAGTAGAATCTGTTTGTAATTTTGAACATTTTTAATGTGTTTAGCTCCAGCCAAAAAATCTTTTCTAAGCTTTTTGGAAAACATAGGGAAGGGTTATCACCCCTGTGACATTTGTTTTGCGTCTTTCCTCCTCTTCAGAAGATTTCACCTCACTTTTTTGTCCCAATGAAAAATGTTTTTTGAAAATTTGTGTTTTTTTGTGGAACAAGGATTGGAAAGCATCAGTGGAAAGGAAAAATTGTTTTCCCATATTAACTCTTACAGGAGAGAATTTCCCTTCCTTAGGGGTAGATTTCATCTCACTTCCTGTTGTCTCCTTCCGTTTGCAAGTAGGAGTCGTTTGTAAGTTAGATGTTTGAAAGTAGGGTCCTGCCCTATATACTCAGCAGAAATTTGGGCCTTAGGTGTTGCTGTGGCCAAAACACTGTAAGCCCTCACAGGGCCCTGCTGTGAAATATTAGATCAAGAATTGTAATTACATGCCCCTGTTGAACAGGAGCTGAAAAATTAGGCCTTAGGCACTGGTGCTGGTGCCACAACACTGCAACCCCTCACAGACACTCTAGTTGGAACGCAGGAACGAGCCCTGCTGCAAAGTATTGCATCAAAAATTGTAATTACACGCCCCTGTTAGACAGGGGCAGAAAAATTGGGTCTTAGGCACTGGTGCTGGTGCCACAACACTGCAACCCCTCACAGACACTCTAGTTGAAACGCAGGAACAAGCCCTGCTGCAAAGTATTGCATCAAAAATTGTAATTACACGCCCCTGTTAGACAGGGGCTGAAAAATTGGGTCTTAGGCACTGGTGCTGGTGCCACAACACTGCAACCCCTCACAGACACTCTAGTTGAAACGCAGGAACAAGCCCTGCTGCAAAGTATTGCATCAAAAATTGTAATTACACGCCCCTGTTAGACAGGGGCTGAAAAATTGGGTCTTAGGCACTGGTGCTGGTGCCACAACACTGCAACCCCTCACAGACACTCTAGTTGGAATGCAGGAACAAGCCCTGCTGCAAAGTATTGCATCAAAAATTGTAATTACACGCCCCTGTTAAACAGGGGCTGAAAAATTGTGCCTTAGGCACTGGTGGTGGCGCCCAGAACCAAAAATGTTCTTACAAGCTATCAGCGTGATGATTGAGGAGGAAGAGGATAATTACTCAGGGATAGTCACTCAGCATCAGCATAGGCAGTCTTTGAAGGGATCTGAGATTTCAAAAAAAATTATTCGGTTACATCTGCATCAGGTGCTTGGTAGCTGGTGGTGATCCAAGACTGATTCATTTTTATGAAGGTCAGCCGATCGACCGAGTCGGTGGACAGACGCACCCTGTGATCGGTTACCACGCCTCCAGCAGCACTGAATGTGCGTTCCGAAAGAACGCTGGATGCAGGACAGGCCAGTAGCTCAATTGCATACTGTGCAAGCTCTGGCCAGTGATCCATCCTCAAGACCCAGTAACCCAGAGGATTTTCGGTGGGAAAGGTGTCCAAGTCTGATCTTGCCCCTAGGTATTCCTGCACCATGTAAAACAGACGCTGGCGATGGTTGCTGGAACCGATCATACCTTGGGGCTGCGGACCAAAAAATTGTCTGAACGCATCGGTCAGACGGCCACCTTCTCCACCGCTCCTTCTTTGACTGACCGAAGCCTCAGCAACACGTTGTCCAGAAACAGGAGTTTGTAACCTCCCAGTCTCTGGGAACGCGTTGCACAGACCTTTCTGCAAGGCCTCCCGAAGATGTTTCATCCTCTGCTCCCTCTGCGATGGCAAGATAAGGTCCGCAACCTTACCCTTGTAACGTGGATCAAGGAGGGTTGCCAGCCAGTATTGGTCCTTCTCCTTGATACCACGAATACGAGGATCCTTACGCAGGCTTTGCAGGATCAGGGAGGCCATGCAGCGTAGGTTTGCTGAGGCATTCGGTCCGGAGTCCTCTGGGTCACTAAGGACAACAACGTCCGCAGCCACCTCCTCCCAGCCACGTACAAGTCCATGTGTTCCTTGGGACTGATCCCTTAAAGACTGCTGATGCTGAGTGCCAGGCTCCACCTCCATACTGACACAATCTTCCTCCTCCTCCTCCTCCTCCTCCTCGTCCTCTTCCTGTGTGATCGGCGGGCACGCAGGAACACTGTCTGGATAAAGGGGGCCTTGAGAGCTAAGGAAGTCCTCCTCTTCCTGCCTCTGTTCTGCCTCAAGTGCCCTGTCCATTATTCCACGCAGCGTGTGCTCCAACAGGTGGACAAGGGGGACAGTGTCACTGATGCATGCACTGTCAGTGCTCACCATCCTCGTGGCCTCCTCGAATGGTGACAGGACAGTGCATGCATCCCTGATCATGGCCCACTGGCGTGGGGAAAAAAAACCAAGGTCCCCTGACCCTGTCCTGGTGCCATAGTCGCACAGGTACTCATTGATGGCCCTCTGCTGCGTGTGCAGCCGCTGCAGCATGGCCAACGTCGAGTTCCACCTGGTGGGCATGTCACAGATTAGGCGGTTCTTGGGCAGGTTAAACTCCTTTTGGAGGTCCGTCAGCCGAGCACTGGCATTATATGACCGGCGGAAATGCACACAGACTTTCCTGGCCTGCCTCAGGACATCCTGTAAGCCCGGGTACCTGCCCAAGAACCGCTGCACCACCAAGTTAAGGACGTGAGCCAAACAGGGCACATGGGTCAGTTGTCCCTGTCGGAGGGCAGAGAGGAGGTTGGTGCCATTGTCGCAAACCACCATTCCTGCCTTAAGTTGGCGTGGCGTCAACCACCTCTGAACCTGCCCCTGCAGAGCTGACAGAACCTCTGCCCCAGTGTGGCTCCTGTCCCCCAAGCACACCAGCTCAAGCACCGCATGGCATCTTTTGGCCTGCGTACTTGCGTAGCCCCTTGAACGCCTACGGAGCACCGCTGGTTCCGAGGAAGAGGCCATGGAGGAAGAAGAAGAGGAGGGGGTGGAGGAGAGAGGTGTGTCACAATCAGCATTTTGGAGGCGTGGTGGCGGAACAACCTCCAACACTACTGCACCTTGTCCTGCATCCTTCCCAGCTGCCAGCAGAGTCACCCAATGCGCCGTGAAACTTAAGTAACGTCCCTGTCCATGCCTGCTGGACCATGAGTCAGCGGTAATATGCACCTTACCGCTGACCGCCCTGTCCAGCGAGGCATGGACATTGCCTTCCACATGCCGGTAGAGAGCCGGAATCGCCTTCCGTGAGAAAAAGTGGCGTTTGGGTACCTGCCACTGAGGAACCGCACATTCCACAAACTCACGGAAGGGGGCAGAGTCTACCAACTGAAAAGGCAGCAGTTGAAGTGCTAGCAATTTTGCCAAGCTAGCATTCAACCGCTGGGCATGTGGATGGCTGGGAGCAAACTTCTTTCGGCGGTGCAGCAGCTGGGGCAGGGAAATTTGCCTGGTACAATCTGACGTCGGTGTACCAAAAGCAGATTGCCCATAAGTACTTGGCTGTGACACACCTAATTCTACACCTTCATTCCTCTCACTGCAGGTCGCAGAGAGGACTGAAGGTCTAGTGGGGTTGGAAATCTCAGCTGATGAGGAGCAAGGAGAGATCGTCTTTGTTCTTTGGTGTGGGTCTTTTAGATACGCTTGCCAACGAACTGCATGGCAGGTCAACATATGTCTGGTCAAGCATGTGGTACCCAAGCGGGAGATGTTTTGGCCACGCGAGATACGCTTGAGACATATATTGCAAATAGCAGCGGTGCGATCTGATGCACTCGTCTCAAAAAAGGCCCACACCAAAGAACTTTTTGAATAACGCGCAGAGACTGCAGCGCCCTGCACATGTGGAGCTTTGGGGTGTGATGCAGTCAATGTGCTGCCCTTAGGCTGGCCCCTGGAGGGCATCCTGCCTAGTTGGTGATGTGCCACCTCCTCCTCCTCCTCCTCCTCCTCCTCCTCCTCTCTCCTATCAGGCACCCACGTTGAGTCAGTGACCTCATCATCCCCTCCCTCCTCATCACTGGAGCAAACCTGGCAGTATGCTGCAGCAGGGGGAGCATGACTGCCAGATTGCTGTCCTTCTTGGGCACCCCCTCTGTCCGTGCTCATGTTACTGCCTTCATTGAGCTCAGTATCATCATCAGAGCCTTCCAAACGCTGGGCATCCTCCTGGAGCATGTACCCAACACTGTGGTCAAACAGTTCGAGGGAATCCTCAGGAGGACATGGTGGGGCTAGGGAAGGAGTCACTGATGACATTGAGCTGAGGGAAGAGGCCGCTGCTTTGCCAGACAAAGCACCCTGGGCATGGGTGAGAGAGGATGAGGAGGATGAGGACGGCTTGGTCATCCACTCGACCAAGTCTTCCGCATGTTGCGGCTCAACACGGCCAGCTGCCGAAAAAAAGGCCAAGCGTGTCCCATGGCCACGTGCTGATGAGGATGCACCGTCTCCACGACCAGCACTAGACACAGAGCCTGCTTGCCCTCTCTTATTGGCTTGTGACTGTCTGCCTCTCCTTCTTGGCCTTCCAGACATACTAATGGCCTGTAGCTGCACTAAGCTGGGATAGAACACCTGTAATTTTCTTCAGGTAGCTTTATATACTGTAACCAGACAAGCCTGCCTGTCAGTAGGAAGATAACAGGAACGGATCTAGCTGAACACTGTGAGCAGGACGTACTGCACTAAATGTATATAGCAGGAACGGATCTAGCTGAACACTGTGAGCAGGACGCACTGCACTGAATGTAAATAGCAGGAACGGATCTAGCTGAACACTGTGAGCAGGACGCACTGCACTGAATGTAAACAGCAGGAACGGATGTAGCTAAACACTGTGAGCAGGACGCACTGCACTGAATGTAAATAGCAGGAACGGATCTAGCTGAACACTGTGAGCAGGACGCACTGCACTGAATGTAAATAGCAGGAACGGATCTAGCTGAACACTGTGAGCAGCACGCACTGCACTGAATGTAAATAGCAGGAACGGATCTAGCTGAACACTGTGAGCAGGACGCACTGCACTGAATGTAAATAGCAGGAACGGATCTAGCTGAACACTGTGAGCAGGACGCACTGCACTGAATGTAAATAGCAGGAACGGATCTAGCTGAACACTGTGAGCAGGACGCACTGCACTGAATGTAAATAACAGGAACGGATCTAGCTGAACACTGTGAGCAGGACACACTGTACTAAATGTAAATAGTCTAGCTGCCTGACCGTGGTACTAATAGGATCAAAAAGAACACCTGTAATTTTCTTCAGGTAGCTTTATATACTGTAACCAGACAAGCCTGCCTGTCAGTAGGAAGATAACAGGAACGGATCTAGCTGAACACTGTGAGCAGGACGTACTGCACTAAATGTATATAGCAGGAACGGATCTAGCTGAACACTGTGAGCAGGACGCACTGCACTGAATGTAAATAGCAGGAACGGATCTAGCTGAACACTGTGAGCAGGACGCACTGCACTGAATGTAAATAGCAGGAACGGATCTAGCTGAACACTGTGAGCAGGACGCACTGCACTGAATGTAAATAACAGGAACGGATCTAGCTGAACACTGTGAGCAGGACACACTGTACTAAATGTAAATAGTCTAGCTGCCTGACCGTGGTACTAATAGGATCAAAAAGAACACCTGTAATTTTCTTCAGGTAGCTTTATATACTGTAACCAGACAAGCCTGCCTGTCAGTAGGAAGATAACAGGAACGGATCTAGCTGAACACTGTGAGCAGGACGTACTGCACTAAATGTATATAGCAGGAACGGATCTAGCTGAACACTGTGAGCAGGACGCACTGCACTGAATGTAAATAGCAGGAACGGATCTAGCTGAACACTGTGAGCAGGACGCACTGCACTGAATGTAAATAGCAGGAACGGATCTAGCTGAACACTGTGAGCAGGACGCACTGCACTGAATGTAAACAGCAGGAACGGATGTAGCTAAACACTGTGAGCAGCACGCACTGCACTGAATGTAAATAGCAGGAACGGATCTAGCTGAACACTGTGAGCAGGACGCACTGCACTGAATGTAAATAGCAGGAACGGATCTAGCTGAACACTGTGAGCAGGACGCACTGCACTGAATGTAAACAGCAGGAACGGATGTAGCTAAACACTGTGAGCAGGACGCACTGCACTGAATGTAAATAGCAGGAACGGATCTAGCTGAACACTGTGAGCAGGACGCACTGCACTGAATGTAAATAACAGGAACGGATCTAGCTGAACACTGTGAGCAGGACACACTGTACTAAATGTAAATAGTCTAGCTGCCTGACCGTGGTACTAATAGGATCAAAAAGAACACCTGTAATTTTCTTCAGGTAGCTTTATATACTGTAACCAGACAAGCCTGCCTGTCAGTAGGAAGATAACAGGAACGGATCTAGCTGAACACTGTGAGCAGGACGTACTGCACTAAATGTATATAGCAGGAACGGATCTAGCTGAACACTGTGAGCAGGACGCACTGCACTGAATGTAAATAGCAGGAACGGATCTAGCTGAACACTGTGAGCAGGACGCACTGCACTGAATGTAAATAGCAGGAACGGATCTAGCTGAACACTGTGAGCAGGACGCACTGCACTGAATGTAAACAGCAGGAACGGATGTAGCTAAACACTGTGAGCAGGACGCACTGCACTGAATGTAAATAGCAGGAACGGATCTAGCTGAACACTGTGAGCAGGACGCACTGCACTGAATGTAAATAGCAGGAACGGATCTAGCTGAACACTGTGAGCAGCACGCACTGCACTGAATGTAAATAGCAGGAACGGATCTAGCTGAACACTGTGAGCAGGACGCACTGCACTGAATGTAAATAGCAGGAACGGATCTAGCTGAACACTGTGAGCAGGACGCACTGCGCTAAATGTAAATACCAGGAACGGATCTAGCTGAACACTGTGAGCAGGACGCACTGCACTGAATGTAAATAGCAGGAACGGATCTAGCTGAACACTGTGAGCAGGACGCACTGCACTGAATGTAAATAGCAGGAACGGATCTAGCTGAACACTGTGAGCAGCACGCACTGCACTGAATGTAAATAGCAGGAACGGATCTAGCTGAACACTGTGAGCAGGAAGCACTGTACTGAATGTAAATAGCAGGAACGGATCTAGCTGAACACTGTGAGCAGGACACACTGCACTGAATGTAAATAGTCTAGATAGAAGATAACAGGAACGGATCTAGCTAAACTGAATACAGTGTATATATATATATGCAACACCTGGGATGCATATATATACACAATACACTGTAAGTGCAGCTAACTGACTGACTGTTCTGCCTAATCTATCTAACTCAAATCAAATGACACTGTCTCTCTCTCTCTCTATCGCTCAGCACACCGGAACACACACTACACAGGGCCGCCGTGCAGGCGGCCTTATATAGTGTGGGGTGTGTACTAAATCCCTGAGCCATAATTGGCCAAAGCCACCCTGGCTTTGGCCAATTACAGCTCTCTCTACTGACGGCGCTGTGATTGGCCAAGCATGCGGGTCATAGTGCATGCTTGGCCAATCATCAGCCAGCAATGCACTGCGATGCCGCAGTGAATTATGGGCCGTGACGCGCCACACGAATTTGGCGCGAACGGCCCATATCGTTCGCAATTCGACGGACGGTCGAACAGCCGATGTTCGAGTCGAACATGGGTTCGACTCGAACACGAAGCTCATCCCTAAACAAGGACATACAGGAGATCAGGTCAGAGTTACACACGATTAACCATCGAGTGTCCGCTGGGGAAACTCAGACCACTACACTGGAATCCAGGGTTTTATCCCTGGAACAAGCCCAAGAATCCCACAAAATGGAATTACAGGAGATGCAGCTGCATATCGAGGAAATGGAGGACCGTAGCCGCCGCAACAACCTGCGGCTGCGGGGGATTCCGGAGGCGATGGGACCGGAGGACTTGGCGGAGACAGTAACAGCCATATTCCATAGACTACTAGAGAACCCCGCACCCTCTCTGGAAATTGACAGGGTCCATCGAACCCTAGGACCAAAGTCTACAGACCCGGCTAGACCCCGAGACGTCCTATGCTGCTTGCACCGATATGCTCAAAAAGAAACCATCTTGCGCAATGCCTGGGGGAGCGGAGACATAGAATTCGACGGTGCACAAATTCAAATCTTACCGGATATATCCAGAGCCACCCTCCAACGCAGAGCGATGCTAAAACCCCTGTTGGAAGCTGCAAGACAACATGGATACACTTATAGATGGGGGTATCCTCTAGCAGTGATATTCCGATCCAACCAGTCCTCATTCACACTGCGGTCACTGGCGGATCTCCCTGCTTGTTTCACTTTTCTGGGGTTTGACCCGATCCCAATACCCAACTGGCTGCTGAACCAACCAGTCCTCATTCACACTGCGGTCACTGGCGGATCTCCCTGCTTGTTTCACTTTTCTGGGGTTTGACCCGATCCCAATACCCAACTGGCTGCTGAAAATACCGAGACCGATGGGTCGCTCAGGACCTCTATCGCCCGGATCCAGCCAGCCGCCCAAATCCCAGAGGAATCGGGGCCGTTCTAGAGCCTCCAACAACAACGATTCACGTGAGTCTTGACTGTTGTACATAACCAGTTAAAAAGACTTGGGAAGTAGGCATAGTTACTGTGGCACCTTACTCTGTTTCACCATGGGGGTGTTTCCCCGGTCTCATGTTCTCCGGAATACCTACCCGGCACCCACCTTGCTTACCACACAGACCTGGATGGGGCGGGAGGCCTACCTATTATGAACAGGGGGAAACGGAGGGTTTAGGGGCTGCCCCCCCCTCATTGTCAGCTCCAATACGTGCACTATAGGCTAAAGTACTGAGTAAAGCCAATAGCCTCCTATGCCACTGCCAGGTCACCCAGAGTTACGAGGAGACCACGTGCCTGTTGCTACACCAGGGCCAAGTTACAGTTTAAGGTTAGCCTGTGCAACTCCACAAGATCAGACTGTGGTGAGCAAGAGAGGGCCCCCCCCCCCCACACAAGGAGCATCTAAGGAATACCTAATGAGACACTGCAACTAGAACAAAGTATTCGCTGCCAACCCACCAGAGGACTCATCCCACCCCAACACGAACTACGAGTCAAGATAGAAATTCTAAATGATAACATGCTCAAAGGGCCCACGCCAGCACATGACGTATAATGGGGGGGCACGGGCGGAGGATCTGTCTCCTTCCACCCGGCAACTAGTCCCACATCCCAAAACCTGGCAATACTTTCATTTGCAGACCGTTAAGGAAGTTTTACGCCCAATGCCAATGGGTAGCGTCGGAGTCGGGTTCCTGCTCAAATAACTTAACCCAGGCAGATGTTTAACAACAAAGACTAAGACCTATGCAATAAGGAAGGACCACCATAATGCCAATTTGCAACATCCATCTTAAAAACGTTTATGTTGAGACGTTGGCACGGTTACAGACGGGAGGGTAAGGCTTCGCTGAGGTGGTCGTGTCTCGGAGGCTGATGTGGGGGGGGTTGCCGGGGGCTCTTCCAAGGTGCGGACCCTTCACCCCGCCATTGGCCACTGACGTGCGGACTGCCCGTTGCCAAGGGAGGGAGGGAGATGACAACGGGCGGTTGGTTTGGCCCCGGGGGGAGGGGGAGATGGGTTGCCAAACCGGAGATTTGTTCTAGTTATTGTTTTAGCTACATACCTGGCCTGCTTTCCTATATTGCCACACAAGTACTGCAGTTTGTATTAAGACATGTAAGAACTGTTAAGTAGGATTGTTGATCTATGAGGTTATTATACCTGTTTATTTCTTGTCTAAGACATGATTGCCATTGTTCCACCTGCCTGAACTTATATATACACCAGGGTAGGGGGAGTGTGGGCGGTGCCCGGATACCTTCCAGGTCCCTCGCTGATCACTCTCCCACTTAGGCACACGCTCAATACGCAGGCTTCCCTGCAGAGCGTATAAGCAAGTTTTTGCTACTCTAAATAGAAATTTGAGACTCTGATCGAGAGTCTCTTACTCTCATTTCTATCTCTTTTCTGATTCCTCACACTTATCTGTTACTTCCCTACTACCTTCCTGCTCACCCCCCCCCCCCCCCATCTACTATCTCGTTACCCCCCCAACCCCCAGGATCATGGACGAACTCCACATTGTAACCTTAAACGCAAAAGGGCTTAATGTCCCAGAAAAAAGAAGAATGCTACAAAACGATATGAGACGCATGAAAGCAGACATAGTTCTGCTTCAAGAGACCCACTTCCGGGAAAATGCTTTTCCCATCCTGAAAAACAGACACTACCCGACGGTATACCACTCCACATATTCGGAGGCTAAATCTAGAGGGGTCTCCATCCAGATATCGGCTAAAATACCCTGGTCCTTGACAGCTATAAAGACAGACTCGGAGGGAAGATACCTCTTCCTGAAGGGCATGATAGGCGCCGTGAAGGTGACTATAGCCAATTTTTACGCCCCCAACTGTCACCAAGACGCTTTTATCAGGAAACATCTGAAACTCCTTCAAAAATTCACAGAAGGCCAACTCATTGTGGGAGGAGATTTAAATGTCCCCCTCCTCCCATCAGAGGACACCTCAACGGGAACATCTTCCACACACAAAAGCACGCGCAGAGCTATTTACTCAGCCCTGCATGAGACACAATTAATAGATACCTGGCGTCTCCTGCACCCCGGAGAACGAGACTATACATTTTTCTCCCGCCCACACCAAACATACTCACGTATAGACTATCTTTTGATCCCCCATAGACAACTACATGCAGTCAGGAACACCACTATCGGCTCCATTACATGGTCAGACCATGCCCCAGTCATGATGCGTTATGCCTTGACAGACTTTTACAAGGAACAAAGGAGTCCCTGGAGACTGAACGAAAGCCTACTGCAAGACCAGGAGACGCTTACAGCTGTCACTAGAGAGATAACACACTATTTCCAAGACAACCACACCTCGGACAATAACAAGGGCCTCATATGGGAAGCCCACAAGGCAGTGATAAGGGGTATCCTTATACAACATGGTTCATGACTTAAAAAACAGAGGACTGAACAAATGACCCTACTGATAAAGAAATTACAGACACTAGAGATTGCACATAAACAGACCCAGACCAGACAATTGGGGACTGAATTGGATACGGTTCGTGCACAGATCAATGATCTACTCCATTATAAAGCCAAAGCTGCGATGCAAATTACCAGGAAAAGAGTATACGAATTGGGCAACAAATGTGGCAGAATGCTGGCACAATCTCTACAGACTCAAAGGACGGCATCCTATATACCACATATCTATTCACACTGCGGCCACAAAATGACACTTCCTCAACAAATTACAAATGAATTCAAATCTTTCTACGAAAAACTATATAACATCCCCACGACAAGCCCACCAACAGAGCGAATGAGGGAATATCTAACTAACTCCCTAATGCCCACATTGCCCAACGAAACACGCGACTTACTAGAGGACCCTATAACATTACCTGAACTACAAGCAGCGATAGGCAGCACCAAAACGGGGAAGGCCCCGGGCCCAGACGGTCTAACAGTACAGTACTATAAAACTCTTCTGCCATCCCTGGGGTGGAGCTGTTTAATAGCCACACAGAGGGGGCGGGTTCCATGACTCTTCCTTGCAGGCTCAGATCTCGGTCATCCCCAAAGAAGGGAAAGACCCGACCCAGTGCGGAAGCTACCGGCCAATTTCCCTGCTTAATACGGATATCAAATTATTCACTAAAATAATAGCATCTAGACTACAGCTACACCTCCCACACCTAATACATCTAGATCAGGTAGGTTTCGTGCCCACTAGAGAGGCGAGGGACAACACCATTAAGGTGTTGAACCTAATTCATATAACCAACCACACAAAAATACCGAGTGTCTTTGTCAGCACAGATGCTGAAAAGGCATTCGACCGTGTAAACTGGGCCTTTATGTTCGAAACACTCTGACACGTAGGGGTTGGTAGAAAGGTGTTAAGATGGATTATGGCAGTTTACACAACACCCTCCGCCAGAGTCAGAGCCAACGGGATGTTGTCAGACCTGTTCCCGATTACCAACGGAACGAGACAAGGTTGCCCACTTTCCCCCCTCCTCTTTGCCCTATCTCTCGAACCCTTCCTATGCCATGTAAGATTAAACCCCAACATTAACACCAACATCTGCCTATGCGGATAACCTCATGTACTCACTTACAAACCCAACAATTTCCCTACCGAATCTGCTGAAAGAGTTCGAACTATACGGCAGTCTCTCCAATCTAAAGATAAACTTCGCCAAATCGGAAGCTATGGGAGTTGGAATACCACATTCACGGTTGTTGCACCTCCAATCCAGTATTCACTTGAAATGGAATAACAAGACCCTAAAATATTTAGGTACACAGATTCCCCATAATCTATCACAGCTCTATGAATTAAATTTTCCACCACTGCTTAAAATGACAAGGGAGCTTCTAAACAAATGGGGCGCGGGCTTACACTCCTGGGTGGGAAGGTGCAACATACTGAAAATGATCCTCTGAAGAAGTCACGTGACGTGACGACACGCGTTAGGAGCACGGGACGCTGCCACACAACAGCTGATGTGACGAGCACGGCGCTCGCGGAGTTTCTTACCCCCAGCTGTCATCCTTTGTAAGTTCATGATATTTTAATCTGTGCAAATAAAGTGTTAATTATACGGGATCACGCTATGTGCGGTTTTTCTGTTTCGATACTACACTGCTTATATGGTTTATGACGGGTGGTGAGCAACAGGAGGCGAGAGACGTTGGAGGGACCTTGGCCAGTAGCTGGGATTATACGAGTTCGGTGCTCGTGGTTTGAGGCTTGCGCTCATTGGTCACAAGTGAGTGCAACCCCCCCTCTCTCCTCCTCATCCTGCCTGTCCTCCTGTGTTTTTTATCATCAAACGGTATCACACCATATGCTTTTTATCTTGTTTTTTTTTCGCATATCACATACTGCATCTGTGAGCCATACCATCTGCTGCATTTTTTGGATTTCGCCATCTACTGGGCGCCAAAACACATATGCTGTATACCTTACAGCTGTAAGGTAAGGGGCCTGTGGACACGGAGGTGCTCCCATCGAAGACCACTCCTCCCCCCCCTGTCACTTTCATCATTGTGTTTTTTCGGATTGTCACCCAGTAGTGTCACATTTGGTGGCGGGACTGTTTTTTCATATATTATATTTTTTTTCACATTTTTTTTTTCTTATTTATTTGCCATTTTCATATATTTTCTGTTTTCTGTATGCTGAGTCCCTTCTTATGTTTTTTGATCTACTGGTCAAGTGGTTTGGTTTTTTATAATACTTATTAACGGGACAATTCTATATTTATCATTTTTGCATTTGTTTATTTGTGCACCCAGTGTCCTATTCACTTATTCCACTATTGCATATTGCCTTTGTTATTTTTATTGGCTGGATTGCCTTGTATATCCATGTGCACTATTCACTTTTATGCTATGTTAATTCAACTTCCTTTTTTGCTTCATGTCAATATTCTTTTATACACTATTTAGTGGTAGTTTCATTTTATTCATTATATGCACATGTCAGTGTTTTCTCCCTATTCTCGTTTTATATGGTTTTTTAGGTCACCTGGCATGTTTGTCACATGCACCTTAGTCTAGCCCCCCCCCCCTTTTTTTCTTCATCCCCTCCCTATCACAGCGCAACTACCATCCCCCTATTATACTGAAAATGTCCATTCTCCCCAAATTCCTCTACCCTATGCAAGCACTACCTGTGAACATACCTACACCTTTTTTCAAGAAAGTACAATCGACGTTCTCGGAATTTGTTTGGGCTAAACAAAAACCGAGATTAGCTCACAAAATTTTGGTTCTCCCCAAGCAATACGGTGGCCTAGCACTACCAGACGTTCGTGCCTACTACCAGACGGTTCATCTGGGTAGATTGATCGACTGGTGTCGACACCAAGAGACCAAGCTCTGGACTAGTTTGGAACAAAACCAAAGCCAAGTCCCTCTCCGGAGAGCTCCTTGGTGTCACACGACTATCCCGGCGGAGACCAAGAGACACCCTTTAATAGGAAACACCATACTTGTCTGCGCTAGACTGCTTACGAGGACAACCCTGTCTTCACTGAACACCCCGTTATACCCAATACTAGGGAACCCGTTGTTCACACCAGGACTACAAGATCTGGTATTTGGGAACCTGGCTAGGTTGGACCTTTATCAAGCCTCCCACTTTAGTGCGGGCGGGCGCTGGAAAACAACCGCAGAACTCACGGACCCAACAGGCACATACAGACTGGACTTCCTGGGGGCACTTCAACTGAGTCATTTTCTCAAAACCATTCAACCCCCAACGAACGGACAGGTACTCACCACATTCGAAGACATATGCTCAACCCCGGGGGCTCTACCACACACACTCTCCCTGACCTACAACATCCTCAATACTCCCCCAACAGATTTTGTCCTACCGGGACTGACCAAATGGGAAAAAGAACTGAACTGTAGATTTAGCCTAGCCAAGAAACAACAGATTCTGAAGTTCACACACAAATCCTCTATATGTGCTAAAACTCAAGAGACGAACTATAAAATTCTATCACACTGGTACAGAACCCCAACACAGTTAAGTAGAATATTCCCGGCAACATCTGAACTTTGTTGGCGATGCCAAACGGAAAAAGGGACGCTATTACATGTCTTTTGGTCATGTCCTGGTCTGACAAATTTCTGGCAAACTGTAAAGCAGACCATACAGAAATTTACAGAATACACTATAGCTGATGATCCGGCATTCTTCCTCCTGCATGCGGCAAACATTCCTATGAAAATATATAAAAAGTCAGTGCTGCGCCATCTACTAGACGCAGCTAAGGCATGTATTCCATTACATTGGAAGTCCACAACTCCACCACCCATAGCATTATGGATTAAAAAAGTAGAAGAGATTAAACATATGGAAGATCTCATCCATACAGCGCAAAACAGACAAGAGAAATTCTCCAAAACATGGCAGTTGTGGAACATGTTTATATATTCCAATGAAGGACAGGCTTTACAAACAACTATACCGACTTAACTCGGTTTGCCGCGTGCTTAATTCAGTAATGCTGCTGCACTATATCATAATCTCAATTCGATCCATGAGCCTGGGGACTCTCTCCCCATCCACTCCCCCCACCCCTGTTTTCCCTTATACTTCCCCCACACTATACTTTTTCTCTTCTTCTTCTCTTTTCTACCTCTTTCTTTTCCTGCTTGCAGGACCTCTCCACCACTTATTGAAAAAAGGAAAAAAGGAGAGGGGGAACACATGGGACCGTACTAATTAATTCGCCATGATTCCGCAACATAATGGCCTTGAATGTGCTGTGTCATGTAATAATCCGTGGTGGAGATTTACTGTTGGATGTATTGATTGGTCCATGTGGACCCACTCTGTCTGTTATAAATAAAAAAAAAAAAAAAAAAAAGAAACGGCGATCGTGCCGTTTCTAAAGGAGAGCGTGCTGTGACTGACGGCTCCCTGCGTGTGCGCGGGAGTGACGTCATCGCAGCTCCGGTGCTGTGATACCTGGAAGGAAGATGGACGCTTCGTGGAACAGGGGACAGCGGTGACATCGCAGGCTTTTGTTTCAGGTAAGTGACACATAATGGGCAACTATGCGATGCATAGTTGCCCATTATGTTTTATCTTTGAAAGGGAAACAAAGAGGAAGTAAAACCCATCAAGGTTTACTTCCTCTTTAAGCCTAACATGTTTATTATGTAAGAATTGATGATTGTAATAGCATTTATATTATGTATGGCATGATATAAAGGAGATTTGTTCATGTTATGATTATTATTGCAGATAATTCTCCCCTTGAAGTCCCCCGAGGAAGAGGGTTTTTCCTGTGAAACGCGTTGCGGCATTCACAAGGAAGGCAGTGGACCCCCCTGATGTATCACACATTGGGTGCAACATTGCCAGTGAGGGGAGTTCCTCTATATGGAATCTGTTTTTATTGTATTTTTATGTCAATGTACTGCATATATTTTTTTTATTTCAAAGTGATTGTTATTTTTAATAGAAAAAAAAACAAGACTTTATAAACATATTATACTTACCTCCTCTGTGCAGTTGGTTTTGCACAGAGCAGCCCGGATCCTCCTCTTCTCAGGTCCCTCTTTGGCTCTCCTGGCCCCTCCCACTTGTTTAGTGCCCCCACAGCAAGCAGCTTGTTATGGGGGCACCCGAGCCGAGCCACAGCTCTGTATGTCCATTCAGACACAGAGCCCAGGTTCTGCCCTGTCCTCTCTCTCTCCTGATTGACTAACTGACTTATATTGACAGCAGCGGGAGCCAATGGTGCCACTTCTGCGTCTCAGCCAATCAGGAGGGAGAGTCACTGACAGCCGAGGCATTCGTTGACATCGCTGGATAGAGATTAGGCTCAGGTAAGTATTAGGGGGGTGGGGGGGGCTGCTACACACTGGAGATTTTTTTTTAACTTAATGCATAGAATGCACCTTCTGCCTTTACAATCTTTTTAAGTCAATGTTAAATAAAAGTTTTATTGGTTGCCCATGTGCACCAAATCCATGTCATTTGTCTATAGGGCCAGGTGGGAGCGCTGCCATCCTTGGTGGACATTATATGACTTTCTCCCAGGTTTGGGCCGTGCTGCAGTGAGATCTGTCACCCGATGACACTGTGACCAATCACAGCAGATCACATGGCAATTGTACACAATGAAGGGTTTCCATTCATACTATTCATTGTGTACCATTGTGTTGATCTCTGTGATTGGTCATAGTAATCACATGGTACAGACAGGGCCAACCATCAATCACAGCTAATCACAATAGTACACACTGAATGGATTTCAATCAGAAAAAAATGGTTGCTTAGTACAGCGATTATCACTGTTCTTAGCAATCATAGTGTGTAGAAAAGAATTTAAAAAATCCTGATCACTTCCTCAGAGTAGTACTATGGTAACATTATATTGCTCTGGTCACAGTATGTAAAAAAAAAAAAAAAAAAAAAGACAGAAACGAATAAGTTACAAAAATTGAAACACTGTTTTAATTGCGTTTTACATATTGTCAGCAGTCAGTGTCCCTGATCACCACCACACCAGTTATATGATGGTGCTGTACTGCACTGGTGACATTATGCTAAAGGAGAAGTACAGGGAAAAGCTGGTTTGGCTGTACTTCTATGGATCACAGGGATGCAGTTCGTTGATAAAGGGTCACAGGAGTGCAAAACAGAGAGTGGGCTGAAGTCCGCTCTCTGATGACGTCACAGAAGTGGGTCTAGGCTCCGTGTCATCACGGCCACGGAGTCCAGAGCCGCCTAGATCCCTGGAAAGACACCTGGCTCAGCCTCTCAGCAAGCCACTGAGAGACTGAGCCAGCCACTCCCCGCCCCCTCCAAAGCCCAGCGCTCCAATGAGCGAGGAGGGGGCAGAACAGAGAGCTGTGAGAACCGAGCGTTCAGCGGTGTTCTATCGCTCGGTTCTCAGTGCAGAGGGGCCCAGGGACAGATGCTGCATCCAGCTAGGTAAGTATGAATTTTAAAAAAAACATAGTCCTCTTTTTAAAAAAAAATAGTGACAAAAAAACACTCTTTAAAAGCCCTTGCCAACCAGCCGTCGCAGTTTTACTGCGGCAGAATGGCACGGCTGGGCGAAATGACGTTATGTTACGTCGCTTCGCCCTGTGGCCACTAGGGGCACACACCCGCTGCTCACCCCCGAAGCCAATGCGAGTGCCCGGTGGGCGCGATGACCGCCGGGCTCCCGCGATCGCTCGTTACACAGCAAGAACCGGGATCTGTGTGTGTAAACTAGGGATGAGCTTTGTGTTCGAGTCGAGTGCACGTTCGACTCGAAAATCGCGTGTTCGGGCGTTCGCCGAATTACAAATGTTATGGCCCATTCACGGCAAATTTGAGTGGCGCGTCACGACCCATAATTCACTGCGGCATCGCAGTGCATCGCTGGCTGATGATTGGCCAAGCATGCTTGGCCAATCACAGCGCCGTGTGTACAGAGAGCTGTAATTGGCAAAAGCCAGGGAGGCTTTTGCCAATTATGTCTCAGGGGGTTTAGTACACGCCCCACACTATATAAGGCCGCCTGCACGTCGGCCCTGTGTAGTGTGTTGCGGTGGAGAGAGATAGATAGACAGAGAGACAGTGTCATTTGATTTAAGTTATAAAGAGTAGGCAGGTCAGTTAGCTGCACTTGCAGTGTATTGTGTGTATATATATATATATATATATATATATATATATATATATGCATGCCAGGTGTTGTGTGCATATAAATATATACACTGTATTCAGTTTAGCTAGATCCGTTCCTGTTATTCTCTTCCTAATATACTAACAGGCAGGCAGGTGTTTCCAGTTAGTGTACTGTGTACCCTGCACAGTTGCACCTACAGTATAGCTACCTGAAGCCAAGTGCTTGTGTGCTTCTTCTGATCCTATTAATAGCACAGGCAGGCTCTTGAAGTATTTCCAGTTAGTGTACTGTGTACCCTGCACAGTTGCACCTACAGTATAGCTACCTGAAGCCAGGTGCTTGTGTGCTTCTTCTGATCCTATTAATAGCACAGGCAGGCTCTTGAAGTATTTCCAGTTAGTGTACTGTGTACCCTGCACAGTTGCACCTACAGTATAGCTACCTGAAGCCAGGTGCTTGTGTGCTTCTTCTGATCCTATTAATAGCACAGGCAGGCTCTTGAAGTATTTCCAGTTAGTGTACTGTGTAACCCTGCACAGTTGCACATACATTATAGCTATTTGAAGACAAGATCAGGTGTATCATACTAATAATACTACAGGCAGGCAGTTAATTCTGATAGCTGCAGTATTATCAGTATATATATACATCCCAGTTTTGTGCAGCTACATCTCACTGCAGGCCATTAGTATGTCTGAAGGCCAACAAGGAGAGGCAGACAGTCACAAGCCAATAAAAGAGTGCAAGCAGGCTCTGTGTCTAGAGGCAACAGTGCTGGTCATGGACACGGTGCATCCTCATCAGCACGTGGCCGTGGGACACGCTTGGCCTTTTTTCGGCAGCTGGCCGTGTTGAACCACAACATGCGGAAGACTTGGTCGAGTGGATGACCAAGCCATCCTCATCCTCCGCATCCTCTCTCACCCAGGCTCAGGGTACTTTGGCAAAGCACCTGCCCTCGGCTCAATGGCATCAGTCACTCCTTCCCTAGCCCCACCATGTCCTCCTGAGGAGTCCTCTGAACTGTTTGACCACAGTCTTGGGTACATGCTCCAGGAGGATGCCCAGCGTTTTGAAGGCTTCGATGATGGTACTCAGCTAGAGGAAGGCAGTAACGTGAGCCCAAGAAGGACAGCAATCTGGCAGTCATGTTCCCCCTGCTGCAGCATACTGCCAGGTTTGCTCCAGTGATGAGGAGGGAGGGGAGGATGAGGTCACTGACTCCACGTGGATGCCTGATAGGAGAGAGGAGGAGGAGGAGGCGGCACATCACTGACGAGGCAGGATGCCCTCCAGGGGCCAGCTTAAGGGCAGCACACTGACTGCATCACACCTCAGAGCTCCGCATGTGCAGGGCGCTGCTGTCTCTGCATGTTCTTCCAAAAGTTCTTTGGTGTGGGCCTTTTTTGAGAGCAGTGCATTAGATCGCACCGCTGCTATTTGCAACATATGTCTCAAGCGTATCTCGCGTGGCCAAAACATCTCCCGCTTGGGCACCACATGCTTGACCAGACATATGTTGACCTGTCATGCAGTTCGTTGGCAAAGACCCACACCAAAGAAAAAGAGGACCTCTCCTTGCTCCTCATCAGCTGGAATCTCCAACCCCACTATACCTTCAGTCCTCTCTGAGACCTGCACTGAGAGGAATGAAGGTGTAGAATTAGGTGTGTCACAGCCAAGTACTTGCGGGCAATCTGCATCGGTACACCGACGTCAGATTGTACCAGGCAAATTTCCCTGCAACCAGCTGCTGCACCACAGAAAGAAGTTCGCTCCCAGCCATCCACATGCCCAGCGGTTGAATGCTAGCTTGGCAAAATTGCTACCACTTCAACTACTACCTTTTCAGTTGGTAGACTCTGCCCCCTTCCGTGAGTTTGTGGAATGTGCGGTTCCTCAGTGGCAGGTTCCCAAACACCACTTTTTCTCACGGAAGGCGATTCTGACTCTCTGACTCTTCCGCATGTGGATAGCAATGTCTTGGCCTCGCTGGACAGGACGGTCAGCGGTAAGGTGCATATTACCGCTGACTCATGGTCCAGCAGGCATGGACAGGGACGTTACCTAAGTTTCACGGCGCATTGGGTGACTCTGCTGGCAGCTGGGAAGGATGCAGGACAAGGTGCAGTAGTGTTGGAGGTTTCTCCGCCACCACGCCTCCAAAATGCTACTACTGGCGATTCTGACACACCTCCTCCTCCACCCCCTCATCTTCTTCTTCCTCCATGGCTTCATCCTGTGCTTTTTCTTCGGAACCAGCGGTGCTCCGTAGACGTTCAAGGGGCTATGCAAGTATGCAGGCCAAAAGATGACATGCAGTGCTTGAGCTGGTGTGCTTGGGGGACAGGAGCAACACTGGGGCAAGGATTCTGTCAGCTCTGCAGGGGCAGGTTCAATGGTGGTTTGCGACAATGGCACCAACCTCCTCTCCACCCTCCGACAGGGACAACTGACCCATGTGCCCTGTTTGGCACACGTCCTTAACTTGGTGGTGCAGCGGTTCTTGGGCAGGTACCCAGGCTTACAGGATGTCCTGAGGCAGGCCAGGAAAGTCTGTGTGCATTTCCGCCGGTCGTATAATGCCAGTGCTCGGCTTGCTTATCTCCAAAAGGAATTTAACCTGCCCAAGAACTGCATAATCTGTGACTGGCCCACCAGGTGGAACTCAATGTTGGCCATGCTGCAGCGGCTGCACACGCAGCAGAGGGCCATCAATGAGTACCTGTGCGACTATGGCACCAGGACAGGATCAGGGGAGCTTGTTTTTTTCCCCATGCCAGTGGGCCATGATCAGGGATGCATGCACTGTCCTGTCACCATTTGAGGAGGCCATGAGGATGGTGAGCAGTGACAGTGCATGCATCAGTGACACTGTCCCCCTTGTCCACCTGTTGGAGCACACGCTGCGTGGAATAATGGACAGGGCACTTGAGGTAGAACAGAGGCAGGAAGAGGAGGACTTCCTTAGCTATCAAGGCCCCCTTTATCCAGAAAGTGTTCCTGCATGCCCGCCGATCACACAGGAAGAGGAGGAGGATTGTGTCAGCATGGAGGTGGAGCCTGGCACTCAGCATCAGCAGCAATCTTTAGGGGATCATTTACAGTTACAAGAAACCCATGGACTTGTACGTGGCTGGGAGGAGGTGGCTGCGGATCATGTCGTCCTTAGTGACCCAGAGGACTCCGGACTGAATGCCTCAGCAAACCTACGCTGCATGGCCTCCCTGTTCCTGCAAAGCCTGCGGAAGGATCCTCCTGTTCATGGTATCAAGGAGAGGGATCATTACTGGCTGGCAATCCTCTTTGATCCACATTACAAGGGTAAGGTTGCGGACCTTATCTTGCATTCACAGAGGGAGCAGAGGATGAAACACCTTCGGAAGGCCTTGCAACGCGTTCCCAGAGACTGGGAGGTTACAAATTCCTGTTTCTGGACAACGTGTTGCGGAGGCTTCGGTCAGTCAAAGAAGGAGCGGTGGAGAAGGTGGCCGTCTGACCGATGCGTTCAGACAATTTTTTAGTCCGCAGCCCCAAGGTATGATCGGTTCCAGCAACCATCGCCAACGTCTGTTTTACATGGTGCAGGAATACCTAGGGGCAAGATCTGACTTGCACACCTTTCCCACCGAAAATCCTCTGGGTTACTGGGTCTTGAGGATGGATCACTGGCCAGAGCTTGCACAGTATGCAATTGAGCTACTGGCCTGTCCTGCATCCAGCGTTCTTTCGGAACGCACATTCAGTGCTGCTGGAGGCTTTGTAACCGATCATAGGGTGCAACTGTCCACCGGCTCGGTTGATCGACTGACCTTCATAAAAATGAATCAGTCTTGGATCACCACCAGATACCAAGCACCTGATGCTGATGTAACCGAAATTTTTTTTTTGAAATGTCAGATTCCTTCAAGACTCAAAATGCTGATGCTGAGTGACTATCCTCTTCCTCCTCAATGATCATGCTGATAAGTGTTGTGGCACCAGTGCCTAAGGCCCAATTTTTCAACCCCTGTTTAACAGGGGCATGTAATTACAATTTTTGATGCAATACTTTGCAGCAGGGCTCGTTCCTGCGCTCCAACTAGAGTATTTGTGAGGGGGTGCAGTGTTGTGGCACCAGTGCCTAAGGCCCAATTTTTCTGCCCCTGTTCAACAGGGCCATGTAATTACAATTCTTGATCTAATATTTCACAGCAGGGCCCTGTGAGGGCTTACAGTGTTGTGGCAACACCAACACCTAAGGCCCCAATTTCTGCTGAGTATATAGGGCAGGCCCCTATTTTCAAACATCCAACTTACAAACGACTCCTACTTGCAAACGGAGGGAGACAACAGGAAGTGAGATGAAATCTACCCCTAGGAAGGGAAATTCTCTCCTGTAAGAGTTAATAGGGGAAAAATGTTTCTCATCTCCACTGATGCTTTATCACCAATCATTGTTTCACTAAAAACCCCAAATTTTCAAAAAACATTTGTCATTGGGACAGAAAGTGAGGTGAAGTCTATTGAAGAGGAGCACAGACAGCAAAACAAATGTCACAGGGGTGATAACCTTTCTCTAAGTTTTCCAAAAAGCTTAAAATAGATTTTTTGGCTGGAGCTAAACATTTTAAAAATGTGCCAGTTCAAAATCACAAAGAGATTCTACTTAACAACAAACCTACAGTCCCTGTCTTGTTTGCACCGCCTGTATACTGCTGTTCAGAGCATATAGGGCCTGGTGGCCCCACACCTTTCCTTTTTTTAATTTGGGTGCGGGGTTCCCCTTAATATCCATAAAAGACCCAAAGGGCCTGGTAATGGACTGGGGGGTACCCATGCCGTTTGTCTCACTGATTTTCATCCATATTGCCAGGACCCGACATTACATTAAAGCCGTAAGCAGTTTAAATGACTTTTATTCCTTTAAAAGTGTCATTTGGTGCAGGGACAGTTCTAAGCACGGGAAACACGCGCCATTTTACAGGCATACTATAGACACCCCCCAGGTATGATATTTAAAGGAATATTTCACTTTTTTTTTCACTTTAAGCATCATTAAAATCACTGCTCCCGAAAAAACGGCCCTTTTTAAAACTTTTTTTGCATTGATACATGTACCCTGGGGCAGGACAAGGGTCCCCAAACCCTTTTTAGGACAATACCATGCAAATTAGCCTTTAAAATTAGCATTTTTGATTTTGAATGTTCGAGTCCCATAGACTTCAATGGGGTTCTAACGTTTGTGCGAAGTTTCTGTCCGTTTGCAGGTTCTGGTGCGAACCGAACCGGGGGGGTGTTCGGCTCATCCCTAGTGTAAACACACAGATCCCGGTTCTCTGAGGGGTGAATAGACTAATCGTGTGTTCATACAAAGTATGAACACCGATCTCTCTCTTCCCCTAGCAAGTCCCATCCCCCCTACAGTTAGAACACACACTGAGGGAGCACATTTAACCCCTTGATCACCCCCTAGTGTTAACCCCTTCCCTGCCAGTGACATTTTTACAGTAATCAGGGCATTTTTATAGCACTGATCGCTGTATAAATGACAATGGTCCCAAAAATGTGTCAAAAGTGTCCCATGTGTCAGCCATATTGTCGCAGTCACAATAAAAATCGCAGATCGCCGCCATTACTAGTAAAAAAATAATAATAATAAAAATGCTATAAATCTAGCCCCTATTTTTTAGACGCTATAACTTTTGCGCAAACCAATCAATATACACTTATTGCGTATTTTTATTACCAAAAATATGTAGAAGAATACATATCGGCCTAAACTGAGAAAAAAATGTGCTTTTTTATAAAAAAAAATGGGGATATTTATTATAGCAAAAAGTACAAAATATTGTGTTTTTTTTTTTTCAAAATTGACGCTATTTTTTGGTTTATAGCGCAAAAAATAAAAACCGCAGAGGTGTTCAAATACCACCAAAAGAAAGGTCTATTTGTGGGGAAAAAAGGACGTCAATTTTGTTTGAGTACAACGTCACACGACTGCGTGATCATCAGGTAAAGTGACGCAGTGCGGAATCGCAAAAAATGTCCTGGTCATTCAGCAGCCAAATCTTCCGGGGCTGAAGCAGTTAAATTACTTAATTCTCAAAAAAATTGTGACAAAAAAATACAACTTGCAAAAAATTGGCCATGCCTCATTTTGGAGGATATTTGTACTGTCCTGGAATTTTAGGACCTCAAGAAATGAGATGTCAGTACATCAGGATTTATCGATTTTCAGATATATCCCATAGTTTGTAGACGTTATAACTTTCACACAGAATAATTAATATACACTGATTCGGGTTATATTTTTTACCAAAGTGCAGCAGAATACATCTAACTTAATGAAGAAAGATGATTTATTTGCTAAATTTTGTAACAGAAACAAAGAAATATGTGTTTTGTTTTTTTTAAATATTCGCTATGTAGCGATGGCCCCGCCGGGGTTGCTACGTGTTACAGCATCCACACATTTCACCCTGCTGCCAACCTCCCTTAGACTCACTTCTCAGTCAATGAACAGTCTCTTGCTTGTTTTTGTTGTTTTTATTAGGGGATTGAACTTGGTTGGGGAAAAGGGACATGAGATGCCCATAAGATGAATTGTACTTTGTAGAATAAAAGTAACTCATAGCTCCCAACTGTCCCTGATTTCGAGGGACTGTCCCTGATTTCGAGGGACTGTCCCTGATTTGGAGCAATGTCCCTCTGTCCCTCATTCCTCCTCATTTGTCCCTCATTTTTGGTCTGATCTGTATAGATGTATATAAAATGCACTTTTTATCTATCAAAAAGTGTTTTCCAGCACTAAACCTTTCATCTGATTTCTAAATTGCTGCATTTGTAAATTCCAAAAGCCAATATAAAGGAATAGAAGTGGTAAAAAAAAGCACTTGCGTGGCAAGGGGTGTGTCCTATGCCTACATACTTTTGCTGATAGGTGTCCCTCATTCCCATCTCAAAAAGTTGGGAGGTATGGTACCTGCGTCACACTTCTCAGCAGAACAAGATGGTGGACTCTAAACATACAATCAGCACATGACTAGGCCTCACTCTGAATAAGTCCCAAGCCGTTTTTAGGCCGGTGTCTGCAGTACCCCTCTGTGGTAGCAACCAATTTAATTGAGAAGAATAAATGTAGATGGACTACTGATCCCAGCAAGTCTGACTTGCAAATCCTGCCCGCCCTCCTGGCTGCAGCAACTTGACACAAAACTCCCACAGTCTCTACATCCAGCTCCCCTGGCATGTCTCTTCCAGAGCTTTCCACTCACCAACACCTGTCCTGGATCCCTCCTGAATGACTTTACTCCGGACCTGCTGACCAACTGTGTAAGGAGGGGCTACCTCCCAGCTCCCGAGCTCCCCCGCCTGAGATACACCCCCCCCCCCAGAAAGAGGGTTCCCTCAGACATGACAGTCTAACACTCTATCATCCAGTTCACCCAGCCGACAACTCCTCCCCCCAGCAGGCTGACCATGGGTATATGTAGGAGGCCTGCCCCCTGCCAATCCTAGTTGGGGATTGGTCAGAGCTCCTCACATGCACCCCATGTCACTCCAGCTCTCAGCCCTGCCTTTTCCGGAACATTCTCCCTGGAAACAGAGGAGGCGCCCAAGAGCTGAAGTACATGTCAGTCACCTACTGCTATACTTAACCACTCCCCTGCCCCCAGATCAAAACAAACAGGCCTAGCTCACAGCATAGGCCTGCCTAAATTTACCTGCAGTAGCAGCTTACACAAATAAAGATGGGGGAAACCTCAGATGAGAGAACCCCCGAGAGATAAAGCGGCCACTAAGGCAGCAAAGGGAATAGATATTGTGTAGATAGTGTATATATTAATTGATTTTCAGTATTTTGAGCAATGTTTTTATTTTTTACTTTAAATACATTTTTGTACATTTTTACCAGACTCTAGTATTGCCCTTTGCTGTCTTAGTAGCCGCTTCATCTCTCGGGGTTCTCTCATCTGAGGTTTCCCCCATCTTTTCTCTTCTTTTGGTCCAGTTTGGCAGCAACACCTTACCTGGGTGAATGGCATTGGGTCTATATTAAGTAACATATATGGTAGAGGTGCCATCAGTGGACCTGTCATCATCTTTTTGTCTTGAGCTTACACAAAACACCTACACTAGCACCTACCTACCTAAGGTAGAGGGTGCTACAGGTATTTTTTTTTGTGTATTTAGCAAAAAATAAAAACCCCAGCAGTGATTAAATACCACCAAAAGAAAGCTCCATTTATGTGCAAAAAAAAGTTAAAACACTTCATTTGGGTACAGTGTGGCATGACTGCACAATTGGCATTCAAAGTGTCACAGTGCTGAACAGTGAAAATTGGCCCGGGCAGGAAGGGGATAAAAGTGCCCGGTATTGAAGTGGTTAAAATTCCACATTGTTCCAGTATTCTTCATTTTGGTGTTGGCGTTCCCATTTTGATTAGGGTGTGGTGTCCGTTGAACGCTGACTCCCGTTATATATCATCACTTCTCCACATTGCTAATCCTAACAGTGTCTTCTCCCCCCCCATGGTCCAATGGTGTAAGGTCCCAAGACAAATGCAAGGTCCATTGCTCTGCGTTGGACTGGGGGGATGCCGAGGGACAGTCCACCACTGGGGAGCAGAGGATCAGGTAAATAAAAGTGCTTTTACTCTCAGCTAGACTAAACAAGCAGCCAACCCTTGAAATGCGGACACCACCACACAGTAAGGGAGAATTTTCAGATTTTGGGCACTAAAAAAATTGCTGGCCCTCACACTGATGACTGTCCGCATGGTAAAATTTGGCATTTTATCACACAGACTGGTATGAACCAGTCCTAAAGGTTTTTTCATAGCGGTATGACATTAATAACGTGAACAGCTCCAACCTCTAACAATAAATTTATTTTGGCACATCAATGTGTGATGGAGGTATGAAGGCTCCTTCCCTGGTGAGCCCAGGATATTTCCCTGCCGTTTTTCACCAAAATATTCTTCAATCAATGATGACTGAAAATAATATATAAAGAATCACCTTCAGCCTGTGATAATGTTAAATGTCAACTTCTTTGTCTTACCTTCCCCTTCCGGAGCGTTGGCATCATCTGCCATCAGTTGGTAGAGAAGACAGACGGTGATCACCAGATAAGACCATAGTGTAGACATGGCAGGCGGACCCCCAGCTGCAGCCAGTGTGCTCAGTGTTCAGTCTGTTCTGTACATCACACACTGACAGAGGAAAGGAAAGAAAAAAGATCTGCTCTAACTTCTTACACCCAGAAACTCATAAAGTAGGTGACAGAAAACAAGATATATAGATAGCATCATTAAAACAATGTATATGAAGGTAAACAAGCTCCAGGAGGCAGTGGAGGGCAGAAAAGCCTGGCGCCCTATGGTCCATGAAGAGTCAGACATGAATCGGACATGACTAAATGACTGAACAACAAATGTAAATCAGATAAACTTTGTAAATTACACAATCTTTTCTTCTATCAAAACTGCCTCTAGATTGTTTTCTTTTTTAAATATGGCCACCATTGTCTTCTCTCGTCCTCAGCACTCCCCCTAAACAAGGATTGCCAACCATCATTTTTTTTCATGAAGAGTTTATAAAAAAAAACTGATTTCTCCCGTCCATCAAGGTCTGCGAAGAGGAGAACCTGTCTGTGAATATACGATGGCTGGCAGCAACTGTCACTTCAGGATAAACGTCTGAAGCGCTCTCTCACAGTGCCCACCAGCAACATTCGCCCCTGAGTGACTAGATGGATAGGATGAGCAGAGGCTGGATTGGATCCACCACTTGCCTTATTCCTGCTGTTATTGCCAAGCCTCAAGCTCCACCCCCCACCCTATCCCTGTTGTTACCGCCAAGCCTTAAGCTGCACCTCCACCATATTTCTGCTGTTACTGCCCATCCCCAAGCTCCACCCCCACCCCCACCCTACACCGGTTTTACCACCAAGCCTCAAGCTTCACCTCCACCACTCACCGTATCCCTGCTGTTACTGCCCATCCCCAAGCTCCACCCTTCAACTCCCACCCTATCCCTGCTGTTACCGCCAAGCCTCAAGCTCCACCCCACACCCTAACCATGCTGTTCCTGCCCAGCCTCAAGCTCCACCCCACCTCTCACCCTATCCCCGCTGTTCCTGCCCACCCCCTGGTGTGCCGTGCCTGGTTACACTGCCTACAAAAGGGTTCCTGTTGTGGGTGGCAGATTTGAACAGAGAGGGCGAGACAGAGATCCTGTGTGTATACTGGAGATGCCGGAGCCTCGTGGAGACCAGACATAATAGGTGAGTGAGCCTTCTGTACAGTGAATGACTCCCTCTCTACCCCCCCCCCCCCCATCCACACTCCTCTCCACCCTTCACCAAGTTCTTACCAACCTGAACTTCTGAAAGGAAAATTGAAGCAAACAGGATATGTTATAGATGATCAGAGAGGGGACACGAGCTATCCTCACCCGCACAGTTGCCTTCAATCAGTGACACTCTGCCTTTACCATACCCAGTTTTATATTTGCAGATCAGCTGTGTACTCCCCCCCCCCCCCACACACACACACACACCTCTGTCCCTCTCTGTGCTTCTATGGAAAAAAGGAATAGGAAGCCCTGTGTGCTGGACCCATTCCAAATCTCGGAGGAATCAATTTCTATTACAATCCTTAGCAAAGTTCCATTAAAGAAGCTTCCACTCCGGAAAGTGACCTCTGTCCATCCCTCAACACTTAGACTGGAATCAAGAACACAACCAAAAAAAAAAAAAGGGGGGGGGCACTCTACAAATATAATCCTAATTAAAGGTACCACATCCTAAACATTAGACTTATGAATCTGCATAACCATACAGAACAAGATACAGGACTTTAGAGGTACAAATCACAAATTAATTATATAAAAAGTTCAATTTTGTTCTTCCATTTAAAGATTCACAATAAAATATGTATTACAGGCTGTTCATTGTACATCCATATCCAAAGTACAATATTTAACCCCAAAGACATTCAAATATATCATTATATATATATATATATATATATATATATATATATATATATACCGTATATATATATCTGTACAGTATAGTCTGTAGCTTTTTTTGTATAGTTAAAGTGTAAGTTCCCCCTTTCAGAAAAGTTTGTAAGGTGAACTTGCACAGGACCCTCTACCCCCCCCCCCCCAGTCCTGCTGACCCGAAGCTCGGCGATCTCCTGTTCTGAACCCCGCTATAGCTGCACCAGGGCTTAGAAATTCGCTCGGCTTTCACTCTTCTTCTTCCCCACTGACGGGATGGGCTATGCGGTTTCTGATTGGTTGGCCACGACCAATTAGAATGCTCCTAAACGTACCCCCATGGCGGGGCTCAAAACGGGAGATTGCCGCGCTCCAGGTCAGCGGAACTGGGGGGGGGGGTGAGGTGGGGGTCCTGTGTAAGTTCACCTTACAGATTTTTCTGTGAGGTGAATTTACCCTTTAAGGAATTTCATAAGTCTGTGCTGAAACTGGCTGGATGAAAGGAGTTCATACTCTGGTCCCCCCATCTCTCTCTCCCTTTCTCTCTCTCCCTTTCTCTCTCTCTCTTCCCTCCTCCCCTCTCCCACACTCTGTCTCCCTCCCTCTTCTCTCCCTCTCCTCTCTCTCTCACCCTCTTTCTCTCTCCCCTCTATCTCCCCCCTCTCTCTCTCTTTCTCTCTAACTCCCACTCTCTCTCTCCTTTCTCTCCCTCTCCCCCCCTCTTTCTCTCTTCCCTTTCTCTCTCCCCCTCTCTCTCTCCCTCCTCTCTCTACCTCTCTCTTCCATCCCCCCTCTCTCTCCCTTCTATCTCCCCTCCTCTCTCTCTCTCTCTCTCCCTCTTTTCTCCCTCTCCTCTCTCTCTCGCTCTCTCTCTCCCCTCCATCTCCCCTCCTCTCTCTCTATCTCCCTCCTTCTCTCCTTTCTCTCCCTCTCTTCCTCCCCCCTCTCTCTCTCTTTCTCTCCCTCCCCCCCTCTCTCTCTCTATCTCCCTCTCTCTCTCCTTTCTCTCCCTCTCCCTCTCTCTCCCTTTCTCTTCCCTTCCCCCCTCTCTCCCACACTCTCTCTCCCTCCCTCTTTTCTCCCTCTCCTCTCCCCCCTCTATCTCCCCTTCTCTCTCTCTCCCTCCTCTCTCTCCCTCTTTTCTCTCCCTCTCCCCCCTCTATATCCCCTCCTCTCTCTCCCTCTCTCTCTCCCGTCTCTCTCTCCCTCTTTTCTCTCCCTCTCCCTTCCCCCCTCTCTTCCACACACTCTCTCTCTCCCTCTTTTCTCCCTCTTCACCCTCTCTCTCTCTCTCCATCTCTCTCCCTCTTTCTTCCCTCCTCTCTCTCTCTCCTTGCTCTCAATCTCTTCCCCCCCTCTCTCTCTCCCCCCTCTCTTCCCTTCCCCCCTCTCTCCCACACTCTCTCCCCTCTCCCTCTCTCTCACCTCTCTCACACTCTCTTTCTCTCTCTCTCTCTTTCCTTTATACCCCCTCTCTCCCCCTCTTTCTCCCACTCTCTCTCTCTCCCTCCTATCTCTCCCCCTCTGTCTTTCTCCTACTTCTCTCTCATGGTCTCTCTTCTCATCTCTCTATCTCCTCTCCATTTCTCTCCTCTCTCCCCCTCCCTCTGTCTCTCTCTTCCTCCTCTCTCCCAGGGCACATCATAAGCAAATCTGGGCATTCCTATTACCATTGAATAAATAAATCAGGTGCCACAGCCAAAATGAACTAAAATGCCCTTCTTCTTAACACCAATTGGGGGTCTGTGTCATTAAGGATGGCCTGGGTGGCATTCAAATTGCATGACGTAAAGCTTTTGGCTTCCCATATCACCAGATACAAAACCTCCTCAAAGCAGAAGTTCATTTAAAGTCCTCAGAACAGATCTTTCAAACCGATCCATTTGTGGCCAATGCTTCTGTAGTCAGAATGCAGACTAGATTAGTTAAAAAGCTCCATTTCGAGAAAGTCAAACAAAAGATCTTCTTTAGCAAACAGCAGATTTTTGAACATGGTGAACAAGCTGGCACATTACTTGCCTACATGGCTCATCTGGATCTTAAGCTCCCTGTAGTGATCACATTGCAGACTGCCTCCGGCGACCATACTGCTGACCCCGACCTGGTAGACCTTTGTTTCGGACCTTTACTCCTCCACCTCCCATCACTCCCATGCAGAATTGTCTGAATTCCTGTAAAATATTTCTTTCCCTTCACTAACCCCTTCAAAAATCAATTAGAGGCCCCTATTACTATTGACAACATTGAGGAAGCCATGGCCAACCTCTCCCCATCCAAGGCATCTGGTTCGGATGGACTACCCTTGGAATTTTATACACAGTTCAGGGAGATTCTTGCTCCAAGAATTGTTTAACCATATATTTGACTCGGCCACTCTTCCCCCTACAATGGTTCCTAATAGTCTTGATTCCTAAGCCTGGAAAGGACCCTCTCTTACCAGAATCATACTGCCCCATTTCTCTCCTACAATTAGATGTGAAAACACTTGTGAAAATTCTAGCACTTTGTTGGTTTATTTACGAAAGGAAAATCCACTTTGCACTACAAATGCACTGCAAGTGCACTTGGAAGTGCAGTCGCTGTAAACCTGAGGGGGACGTGCAAGAAAAATAAAAAACAGCATTTTAGCTTGCACATGATTGGATGATAAAATCAGCAGAGCTTCCCCTCATTTCAGATCTACCCCTCAGATTTACAGCGACTGCACTTCCAAGTGCAGTTGCAGTGCACTTGTAGTGCAAAGTGGATTTGCCTTTTGTAAATAACCCTCCATGTCTTAATAAAGTTATACTCATCCTAGTACATCCGGACCAGGTCGGTTTTATGCCAAACAAAAACACAGCCTTCAACTTAAGGCGGCTTTTCATGAACATACAATCCAGTCAAGATAACGTCAGTTCCCGGGTTGTGGTCAGGCACTTGATTCGGTGGAGTGCGAGTACTTGTGGGAATGCCTTTGTAGGTTTGGGTTTGGCCCAAATTTTATTAAATGGCTTCAACTTCTTTACCAAGCCCCCATGGCTCAGATCCAAGTAAATGGCAGAGTGTCTGACTCTTTCCCTCTTTCCAGAGGTACAAGGCAAGGCTACCCGATCTCCCCCCTACTCTATGCACTAGCTGTAGAGCCCTAAGCTATGAGACAAAATCCGAATATCAGAGGCCTTCAAGCTCGTTCTGTAATCAAAACTATCAGCTTATATGCTGATGACATGCTTTGTATCTGTAGGATGCGGAGTCATCACTGGCTGCTATCTTGCTCCTAATCCAAAGGTTTGGGGAATTTTCAGGCTTGCAGATCAATTGGAGCAAGTCCCAGATTCTCCCTTTGGATCTGGGTACTCCTGCTGCTCAGCAGGCCTCCTTTTCTCTTGTCAGGGCTAGTCAACTCAAATACCCGGGTATCCTAATTTAACAGTTTCCAGCAGATTACATTGAGTTAAATCTGGAACCCCTGTATACAGTTCTCAAATCTAAGAAGCAAATATGGTCTCGCCTCCCACTTGGTGTCATGGGACATATTCATTTTGAAGATGATTTTACTTCCTAAACTACTCTATGTCTTTTGGCATGCCCCGCTATACACTCCCCGCTATACATTCCCCCTTGAATCTTCAAAGCCATGGAACAGAACTATGCATGCCCAAGACCCGGGGCTTTTTGGGGACCCACTCGGGGCTCCAGACCCCCTCAGCCCTCCTCCCGACGCCACTGCTGGTGACACCTTATGTTTTGATAGCTTACATGTCTTTATTTTATTCTTTCCTTTTTACTCAATAAAGACATTTTGTTTAAAAAGAAAACGCCCTTCTTCAGGTTGTAATTAATGAGATTGGGGTGCTGCTGCATTTAAACCAAGCCGCATTTATGAGTTAAAAAAATTCCACTTATGGATGTTCTTTCATAGTTACATTATTCCAGCTTGGACTAATCCAACTATGCATATACTATACCTGTGATATCCCTCTAGAACAGTGGTTCTCAACCCGGGGGTAGAATGATTTGCCAGGGGTCACTGAATCATGGGCTGTTCCTGGAGCCTGCACCGCTCTCCCAGCAGGGCTGTCCCTGGAGCCTGTGGCCTCCCAGCAGGGTTGTCCCTGCAGCCTGTGGCCGCCCAGCAGGGCTGTCCCTGGAGCCTGTGGCCGCCCAGCAGGGCTGTCCCTGGAGCCTGTGGCCGTCCAGCAGGGCTGTCCCTGCAGCCTGTGGCCGCCCAGCAGGGCTGTCCCAGGAGCCTGTGGCCGCCCAGCAGGGCTGTCCCTGGAGCCTGTGGCCGCCCAGCAGGGCTGCCCCTGGAGCCTGTGGCCGCCCAGCAGGGCTGTCCTTGGAGCCTGTGGCCGCCAAGCAGGGCTGTTCCTGGAGCCCACGGCCGCCCACTTAGCCTCTTCGCAGCCACCCATTCAGTTCACGGCATTGCTGGGGGACAGAGACTAGAGGTCTGCTGACTGGTGAGGAATGTGAAGTGGGAGGGGCTGGAGGAGACCCTACCTCCTGATTTCGGCATAGGTGTCACTGCTACAAGACACCACAAAGTCGGAGACACAGTGAATCCGGAAACACAGTGAGTAACACTACTGCCCTGTACACACAAAAAGATTTTACGACAACAAATGTTGGATGTGAGCTTGTTGTCGGAAAGTCTGACCATGTGTATGCTCCATAGAACATTTGTTGTCGGAATTTCTGCCAACAAATGTTTGAGAGCAGGTTCTCAAATTTTCCGACAACAAAATTTGTTGTTTCCGATCGAGTGTACATAAGTCCGACGCACAAAAGTCCACACATGCTCGGAATCAAGAAGAAGAGCCGCACTGGCTATTGAACTTAATTTTTCACAGCTCGTCGTACGTGTTGTACGCCGCCGTGTTCTTGATGTTCGGAATTTCCAACAACATTTGCGTGACCGTGCATATGCAAGACAATTTTGAGCCAACATCCTTTGGAAAAAAATCCACGGTTTTGTTCTTGGAAAATCATATCGTGTATACAGGGTATACCTGTCATTATAGTTGCCATTAAAAGTCCCCATTACAGTCCCCAGATGACCTTCATCAAGAATACCTAAGTTGGCTGATCAGAACTCCCCGCCATGCACTGCCGCTCATCCCATTCCCCCCACCAAGGAGTAAGAGAAGGAATAAAAATAGAGAATACATGGAAGGGAGGGGAAAAGAGAAAAGAGGGGGAGGAAAGAGAAAAAGGGAGAGAAAGAGTAAGAGAACAAGAAAGATGGCTAGAGAGAGGGACGGGGGAAAAAACAAGAAGTTAGGATAGAGAGGGATAAAATGAAAAGAAAGAAGAACAAAGAGAGTGGTAAATCCTAAAATGTACCATAAGGGGTTTTAATACTGTGCGAGTGGAATGGACTCAGGGACCGCTAAATGTCCGTGAGTTAGGGGCACAAATTACTTGTCTTGCCTTGGGTGCTGACAACCCACGCTACGAAAATTTTACTGTTAGGGGTCCCCACAACTTGGGAAATTTTATCAAAGGGTCACGGCACTAAAAAGGTTGAGAACCACTGCTCTAGAAGCTGGAAATCACTGTTATAGACACTGCTAATCCAGACAATTCCACTAGCTTCTGGGTCCCATGCCGAGTGACTGTCCTTCTGGATTCTGAACACAGGAGGTGAAAGATGCAATTTTACCTTTAATCACTAGTCCTGACTATTATCTTATTATCTAATTATAAATACCTTACCATTGGCCGATTCCGTTGCTTTGACCTAAATATATCTCTATGCATAGGAAACAGCGTACATAAATAATTCATGCAGCAAAATTGCTTCATACACTGTTCTGTTTATTCTGGCTCAGGTAAGGTGTTAAATATGGATGAAACATCACCTTCCACCAATGAGGGGTACATATTCAAGAAATTCTAGCAATGGCAAATGACCAGCTCTAGCAATGTCCAGTGATCAGTTCTAGCAAACTACAATGACCAGCTCTAGCAAAGTCCAATGACCAGCTCTAGCAAAGTCCAATGACAAGCTCTAGCAAAGTCCAATGACCAGCTCTAGCAAAGTCCAATGACCAGCTCTAGCAAAGTCCAATGACCAGCTCTAGCAAAGTCCAATGACCAGCTCTAGCAATGTCCAATGACCCGCTCTAGCAATGTCCAATGGCTAGCTCTAGAAAAGTCCAATGACCAGCTCTAGCAATGTCCCATTACCAGATCTAGCAATGGCCAATGACCAGCTTTATCAAAATGAAAGGGAAAAGTTTAAAAGGTCACCATGAGGGAACCTCAGAAAGTTCTGCAGTCACAATCTTCATACATGGGGCCCTACTTGTCTTATTTTGTGAATTCATTTTTTTACAGGAGTTGATCAGCAAAGATGCTGGTTGCACTGTGATCTTCTGATTGTCACCAGAGGAAGCACCTACAATTCTGTGTAGGATCAAGACCATATGACACAGTAGACAACCCTATTACTAGCAACTAGGGATGAGCTTCAGGTTCAGGTCAAGCATTAGTTTGAGGTGAACCCAGCTTGTTCACCATTTGTGGACTCACCAAACTAACACATTTTACCACCATAGCAACCAATTACCAATAATGCACTTCCTGGCCTTTGAATTTTGGTCAGATGGCTTAGAAGGCCCATCAAGGGGGAGTTGGATAAGCCAGTCCATTCCCTATAAAAGGTTGGGTTCCCAGTAGCCATTTTGACAATGTGATTATCTGTGATAGGGAAATCATAGGGAGTGTTGCTGTTTAGGGATAGGCCGAATGGACCCCTGTTCGGTTCACACAAGAGCTTTTGAACTGACTGCATAAATGCATATTTGGTAAACCTGCGTTTATACCTCCATATACCTTTAAACTGAACATTGACTGACTGCTCAAATCCATATTTGGTAAATCTGTTTGTCACCACTAGGGATGAGCCGAACACCCCCCTGTTCGGTTCGCACCAGAACATGCGAACAGGAAAAAAATTCGTTCGAACACGCGAACACCGTTAAAGTCTATGGGACACGAACATGAATAATCAAAAGTGCTAATTTTAAAGGCTAATATGCAAGTTATTGTCAATAAAAGTGTTTGGGGACCTGGGTCCTGCCCCAGGGGACATGGATCAATGCAAAAAAAAGTTTTAAAAACGGCCGTTTTTTCAGGAGCAGTGATTTTAATAATGCTTAAAGTCAAACAATAAAAGTGTAATATCCCTTTAAATTTCATACCTGGGGGGTGTCTATAGTATGCCTGTAAAGGGGCGCATGTTTCCCGTGTTTAGAACAGTCTGACAGCAAAATGACATTTTGAAGGAAAAAACTCATTTAAAACTACCGCGGCTATTGCATTGCCGACAATACACATAGAAGTTCATTGATAAAAACGGCATGGGAATTCCCCACAGGGCAACCCCGAACCAAAATTAAAAAAAAAAAATGATGTGGGAGTCCCCCTAAATTCCATACAAGGCCCTTCAGGTCTGGTATGGATATTAAGGGGAACCCCAGCCAAAATTTAAAAAAAAAATTGACGTGGGGTTCCCCCTAAATTCCATACCAGACCCTTCAGGTCTGGTATGGATTTTAAGGGGAACCCCGCGCCCAAAAAAAAAAAAAAAACGGCGTGGGGCCCCCCTAAAAATCCATACCAGACCCTTATCCGAGCACGCAACCTGGCAGGCCGCAGGAAAAGAGGGGGGGACGAGAGTGCGGCCCCCCCCCCTCCTGAACCATACCAGGCCACATGCCCTCAACATTGGGAGGGTGCTTTGGGGTAGCCGCCCAAAGCGCCTTGTCCCCATGTTGATGAAGACAAGGGCCTCATCCCCACAACCGTGGCCGGTGGTTGTGGGGGTCTGCGGGCGGGGGGCTTATCGGAATTTGGAAGCCCCCTTTAACAAGGGGACCCCCAGATCCCGGCCCCCCCCCCTGTGTGAAATGGTAAGGGGGTACTTACCCCTACCATTTCACTAAAAAACTGTCAAAAATGTTAAAAATGACAAGAGACAGTTTTTGACAATTCCTTTATTTAAATGCTTCTTCTTTCTTCCTTCATCTTCTTCTTCTTCTGGTTCTTCTGGCTCTTCTGGTTCTTCCTCCGGCGTCCTCGTCCAGCATCTCCTCCGCGGCGTCTTCTATCTTCTTCTCCTCGGGCCGCTCCGCACCCATGGCATGAGGGGGGAGGCTCCCGCTCTTCTCTTCATCTTCTTCTTCATCTTCATCTTCTTCTTCATCTTCTTCTTCTTCTTCTTCTTCTTCTTCTTCTTCTCTTCTTCATCTCTTCTTCCTTCTTCATTTCTTCTGCGGGCCGCTCCGCATCCATGCATGGAGGGAGGCTCCCGCTGTGTGACGGCGTCTCTTCGTCTGACGGTTCTTAAATAACGGGGGGCGGGGCCACCCGGTGACCCCGCCCCCCTCTGACGCACGGGACATGACGGGACTTCCCTGTGGCATTCCCCGTGACGTCACAGGGAAGTCCCGTCAATTCACTGTGCGTCAGAGGGGGGCGGGGTCACCGGATGGCCCCGCCCCCCGTTATTTAAGAACCGTCAGACGAAGAGACGCCGTCACACAGCGGGAGCCTCCCACCATGCCAGCATGGCTGCGGAGCGGCCCGGAGAAGAAATGAAGAAGGAAGAAGAGATGAAGAAGAGAAGAAGAAGAAGAAGAAGAAGAAGATGAAGAGAAGAGCGGGAGCCTCCCCCCTCATGCCATGGGTGCGGAGCGGCCCGAGGAGAAGAAGATAGAAGACGCCGCGGAGGAGATGCTGGACGAGAACGCCGGAGGAAGAACCAGAAGAGCCAGAAGAACCAGAAGAAGAAGAAGATGAAGATGAAGGAAGAAAGAAGAAGCATTTAAATAAAGGAATTGTCAAAAACTGTCTCTTGTCATTTTTAACATTTTTGACAGTTTTTTAGTGAAATGGTAGGGGTAAGTACCCCCTTACCATTTCACACAGGGGGGGGGCCGGGATCTGGGGGTCCCCTTGTTAAAGGGGGCTTCCAGATTCCGATAAGCCCCCCGCCCGCAGACCCCCACAACCACCGGCCACGGTTGTGGGGATGAGGCCCTTGTCTTCATCAACATGGGGACAAGGTGTTTTGGGGGGCTACCCCAAAGCACCCTCCCAATGTTGAGGGCATGTGGCCTGGTACGGTTCAGGAGGGGGGGGGGCCGCACTCTCGTCCCCCCCTCTTTTCCTGCGGCCTGCCAGGTTGCGTGCTCGGATAAGGGTCTGGTATGGATTTTTAGGGGGACCCCACGCCGTTTTTTTTTTTTTTTTTGGCGCGGGGTTCCCCTTAAAATCCATACCAGACCTGAAGGGTCTGGTATGGAATTTAGGGGGAACCCCACGTCAATTTTTTTTTTAAATTTTGGCTGGGGTTCCCCTTAATATCCATACCAGACCTGAAGGGCCTTGTATGGAATTTAGGGGGACCCCCACATCATTTTTTTTTTTTTATTTTGGTTCGGGGTTGCCCTGTGGGGAATTCCCATGCCGTTTTTATCAATGAACTTCTATGTGTATTGTCGGCAATGCAATAGCCGCGGGTAGTTTTAAATGAGTTTTTTCCTTCCAAATGTCATTTTGCTGTCAGACTGTTCTAAACACAGGAAACATGCGCCCCTTTACAGGCATACTATAGACACCCCCCAGGTACGAAATTTAAAGGGATATTACACTTTTATTGTTTGACTTTAAGCATTAATAAAATCACTGCTCCTGAAAAAACGTCCGTTTTTAAAACTTTTTTTTGCATTGATCCATGTCCCCTGGGGCAGGACCCGGGTCCCCAAACACTTTTTATGACAATAACTTGCATATAAGCCTTTAAAATTAGCACTTTTGATTTCTCCCATAGACTTTTAAAGGGTGTTCCGCGGCATTCGAATTTGCCGCGAACACCCCAAATTGTTCGCTGTTCGGCGAACTTGCGAACAGCCAATGTTCGAGTAGAACATGAGTTCGACTCGAACTCGAAGCTCATCCCTAGTCACCACTGTTTCAACTCCATCTGTAGCCAAGCTCACATTATTTCAATGTTTATTTAGTCATTAAGTCATACCTAAATTATGGGTTCCCTTATCTTTACAATTTAGGCCTTTTAGTCCTCTTGCAGTTTGATTGTGGTGTGAAAGTTATGCTCTGCTAGCTGTGTTCCTAATATACCCTCTCAATTGATTAATTGCCAGATTACACCAGCCTCCCTCTCTCCTGCGCCCTCTGGAACGCCCGCTTTGTCTGCAACAAACTCACTGCTGTTCATGACCGCTTTGTCACTAATTCCTTCAATCTACTTGCTCTCACCGAAACCTGGCTCCACGGATATGACACCCCTTCTCCTGCTTCCCTATCCCAGGGTGGCCTTCACTGGACTCACTCCCCTAGGCTTACTGGACGCAAGGGAGGTGGAGTGGGATTCCTCCTATCCCCCCAATGCACCTTCCAGGTTATTCACCCTCCTCCCTCTTTTTCTCTCTCATCATTTGAGGCCCACTGTATACGTCTATTCTCTCCTACTTCCCTAAGAATTGCTGTGATCTACCGGCCCCCTGGACCATTATCGACTTTCCTTGATGAGTTTTCTGCCTGGCTACCCTACTTTCTCTCTTCAGAAATTCCCACAATCCTTCTCGGTGATTTCAACATCCCTGCTAATACAAACACTCCTGCTACTTCTAAACTTCTTAGTCTAACCTCTTCATTTGACCTAAAACAATGTGTACAGGCTTCTACTCACTCTGATGGCAACACCCTTGACCTTGTATTCTCCTACCTATGCACTCCATGCAACTTCTCAAACAATCCTTTTCCTCTCTCCGACCATCACCTTATTAGTTTCTCCCTCCTCCTGTCTTCCACCACCTTTCCCTCCAATCGCCTAACCATCACCCGTAGAAATTTTCGCAACTTTAACGCCTCTCTCCTCTATTCTGCTACTGACCACCTCTATGACAAAATCTCTCCCCTGTCCTGCCCCAACCAAGCCATATCCATCTACAATAAATCTCTGTCCTCCACCCTGGACAAGCTCGCTGCCCTCACTACACGCAGAATCAGGCCTCGACCCCTACAACCCTGGCAAACAGATGACACTAAAATTCTCCAAAAACTTAGTCGCGCTCTTGAGCGTCTGTGGCACAAGACTAAGTCTCTCAAAGACTTCAACCAATACAAATCTGCCCTCCAAAACTATTCTTTCCTCCACACTGCCAAGCAAAACTATTTTACAGCTCTTATGAACACCTTCTCATCTAGTCCCCGTAAACTCTTCTCTACCTTCAACTCTCTACTTTGTCCTCCATCGCCTCCACCCACTGACTCACTCACTGCCCAGGAGATCACTAATCACTTCAAAAACAAGATTGATACAATCCGCGATGAAATCTTCACTCTACAGGTATCTCCCCCAGCTAAGACCCCACGTCAACAGGTACAACTGACACTCCCTTTATTCAAATCTGCTACTACAGACAAAGTTGCTAAACTCCTTTCTATCGCCCACCCAACCACCTGTCCCCTGGACCCTATTCCCTCTCATATGCTACGGTCGCCCTCTGACTCCATCCTACACTCTCTAACCCACATCTTCAATCTCTCCCTCACCTCTGGCATCTTCCCCAATGCTCTAAAACATGCACTGGTCACCCCCATACTTAAAAAGCCATCCTTGGACCCTACCAATCTTAACAATCTACGCCCTATCTCCTTGCTCCCCTTTTCCTCTAAACTCCTTGAACGCCTGGTTTACAACCAACTGAGTGACCACCTCATTAAAAACAACCTTCTGGATCCCCTTCAATCTGGATTTCGCCCTCAACACTCCACAGAAACTGCTCTTTTAAAACTCACAAATGACCTACTAACTGCAAAAACCAACGGACACTATTCTGTACTCCTACTTCTGGATCTTTCAGCTGCCTTGGACACGGTTGACCACCCCCTCCTCCTCAAAAAACTTTACTCCCTCGGTCTTCGTGACAGTGGCTCTCATCCTACCTATCCCAACGCACCTTCAGTGTCACTTACAATTCTACTTCCTCCACTCCTCTTCTCTTCTCTGTCGGGGTCCCCCAAGGTTCTGTTCTTGGACCTCTTTTATTTTCAATCTACACCTCTTCCCTGGGTCAGCTGATAGCCTCTCACGGCTTTCAATATAATTTCTACGCTGACGACACACAAATCTATCTCTCCACCCCTCAACTCACTCCATCAGTCTCCTCACGCATCACTAACTTACTAACTGACATATCTGTATGGATGTCACACCACTTCCTCAAACTCAACTTGGCCAAAACCGAGCTTATATTTCCTCCCCCACGTGCCTCTTCCCCTGACTTCTCTGTCAAGAGCAATGGCACAACCATTCACCCCTCCCCACATGTCAGGGTGCTAGGTGTTATCCTGGATTCTGAACTCTTCTTTTGGCCCCACATCCAATCACTTTCCAAAGCTTGCCACCTCAACCTCCGCAACATCTCTAAACTACGTCCCTTTCAAACCAATGAAACCACAAAGCTCCTGATTCACTCCCTGGTTATCTCTCGCCTCGACTACTGCAACTCCCTCCTCATTGGCTTACCTTTAAATAGACTATCCCCCCTTCAGTCCATCATGAAGGGAGGACAGACCATATTGGCCCCATAAAGAATGAGGAAGGACATCTGGTTACAAAGGATGGGGAGATGGCGAAGGTATTGAATTTATTCTTCTCCTCAGTCTTCACGAGTGAATCGGGGGGCTTCAGTAACCAAAACTGCAGTGTTTATCCTCATGACACAACACAGGAAGCACCTCCATGGTTAACAGAGGACGGAATTAAAATTAGACTTGAGAAACGTAACATTAACAAATCACCGGGACCAGATGGCTTGTATCCGAGGGTACTTAGGGAACTCAGTCAAGTGATTGCCAGACCGTTGTTCCTAATTTTTACAGACAGTCTACTGACTGGAATGGTACCAGCTGATTGGAAAAAAGCCAATGTAGTACCAATATTTAAAAAGGGCCCAAAATACATCCCTGGGAATTACAGATCAATTAGCCTAACATCAATAGTATGTAAACTCTTGGAGGGGATGATAAGGGACTATATACAAGATTTTAGTAATGAGAACGGTATCATTAGCAGTAATCAGCATGAATTTATGAAGAATCGTTCTTGCCAAACCAATCTACTAACCTTCTATGAGGAAGTGAGTTGCCATCTAGATAAAGGAAGGCCCGTAGACGTGGTGTATCTGGATTTTGCAAAAGCATTTGACACAGTTCCCTATAATCGTTTACTGTACAAAATAAGGTCCGTTGGCATGGACCATAGTGTGAGTACATGGATTGAAAACTGGCTACAAGGGCGAGTTCAGAGGGTGGTGATAAATGGGGAGTACTTGGAATGGTCAGGGGTGGGTAGTGGGGTCCCCCAGGGTTCTGTCCTGGGACCAATCCTATTTAATTTGTTCATAAACGACCTGGAGGATGGGATAAACAGTTCAATCTCTGTATTTGCAGACGACACTAAGCTAAGCAGGGCAATAACTTCTCCGCAGGATGTGGAAACCTTGCAAAAAGATCTGAACAAATTAATGGGGTGGGCGACTACATGGCAGATGAGGTTCAATGTAGAAAAATGTAAAATAATGCATTTGGGTGGCAAAAATATGAATGCAATCTATACACTGGGGGGAGAACCTCTGGGGGAATCTAGGATGGAAAAGGACCTGGAGGTCCTAGTAGATGATAGGCTCAGCAATGGCATGCAATGCCAAGCTGCTGCTAACAAAGCAAACAGAATATTGGCATTAAAAGGGGGATCAACTCCAGAGATAAAACGATAATTCTCCCACTCTACAAGACTCTGGTCCGGCCGCACCTAGAGTATGCTGTCCAGTTCTGGGCACCAGTCCTCAGGAAGGATGTACTGGAAATGGAGCGAGTACAAAGAAGGGCAACAAAGCTAATAAAGGGTCTGGAGGATCTTAGTTATGAGGAAAGGTTGCGAGCACTGAACTTATTCTCTCTGGAGAAGAGACGCTTGAGAGGGGATATGATTTCAATATACAAATACCGTACTGGTGACCCCACAATAGGGATAAAACTTTTTCGCAGAAGAGAGTTTAACAAGACTCATGGCCACTCAATAAAATTAGAAGAAAAGAGGTTTAAAGCGGGGGTCCACCTATCTATCGTTTTTTTTTTTTTTTTAGTTCATTCACAAACTTTTCTTCTCAGCATTACATACTCACATATTGTGTATAATATGTCCGCCTGTGTCAGATTTCGTCGGAAAGAATAACTTATATTATTCACTGCAGGCGGTTTCCATCTTCATTGTGGGCATTTGAAGCCCACAAGCATTTATTTCCTGGATGTGGTGAATGCTGTGCTCCCAGCATTCACTGCTCGTTCCCGCACATGCTCAGTGGCATCCTGGGAAGCCTGAGACTAGCTCCCAGGTGTCTGGGAGAGGCTAGAAACACGCCTACTCCCACAGGAGGAGAACCAGGAAGTGCAAAAAAGAATAAGAAATAAAAGGTAATTACGGCGATTTAAATTTTTTTAAACGGCATGTCAGCATCTAGGCAAGGAAGAGAATACATACAGATATTGGTCAAAATTTGGGTGGAACCCCGCTTTAACCTTAAACTACGTAGTGGGTTCTTTACTGTAAGAGCGGAAAGGATGTGGAATTCCCTTCCACAGGCGGTGGTCTCAGCGGGGAGCATTGATAGCTTCAAGAAACTATTAGATAAGCACCTGAATGACCGCAACATATAGGGATATACAATGTAATACTGACACATAATCACACACATAGGTTGGACTTGATGGACTTGTGTCTTTTTTCAACCTCGCCTACTATGTAACTATATATGAATGCTGCTGCCAGACTCATCCACCTTACAAAGCGCTCAGTGTCTGCTACCCCTCTCTGCCAATCCCTCCATTGGCTGCCACTCGTCCAACGAATTAAATTCAAAATACTAAAAATAAGTTACAAAGCCATCCACAACTCTGCCCCCAGCTACATCACTAACCTAGTCTCAAAATACCAACCTAATCGCCCTCTCCGTTCCTCCCAGGACCTCCTGCTCTCTAGCTCCCTCATCACCTCCTCCCATATTCTCCTCCAGGACTTTTCTCGAGCTTTGCCCATCCTCTGGAATTCCCTACCCCAATCTGTCAGACTGTCTCCAAATGTATCCACTTTTAGGCGATCTCTGAAAACTTTCCTCTTCAGAGAAGCCTATCCTGCCTCCATCTAACAACTGCACTATTTTCTCCATTAGCTCATCCCCCACAGCTATTACCCTTTTGTATAACTTGGCCCTCCCTCCTAGATTGTAAGCTCTAACGAGCAGGGCCCTCTGATTCCTCCAGTATTGAATTGTATTGTACTTGTACTGTCCTCTCTAATGTTGTAAAGCGCTGCGTAAACTGTTGGCGCTATATAAATCCTGTATAATAATAATAATAATATTAATAATAAACATTGACATAGATTTAAACTGCTTCCTCACCAACTTCTAGTTTTATCTCCTTTTGTCAAAGTTTTTACTATAAAGGGTTCCCCCATCAACTATGGACTTCATCATATGTTTTTAAAGCATTTCTGTATGCATGCGATACATCTGACATACATTTCTCAGCAATTTTAGCTATTTGTGGCTTTATGCGATTTACGGCGGTTTTTGCATTTTTGCACTTTCACCGCAGTTACGCCCCCTACTTTTTTCCTAATTCTCATGACCTATTGATGTTACTACACTACACATCACTTCCACCTTTAATCTAAGATGCCACTAGTAAAACACCATTACACTATTTTGAATGATGAAGGCATTTTTGTATGTATAAATGCACTTTACATACTTTTTTTAGCAATTTTTAGCAACTTTTTGCGACCTGCTGCAATTTTCTGCCTTTTTTAGCAATTTTTTTTGTAACTTGCGACTTTATGCGACTTGCTGCGATTTTTTTGCATTTTTTTATCACAATAATACCCTCTTTTCTCTTATGTCTACCTTCAGATGTCATTATACATCCTCTAACATCATTTTTTTACCTCTAGTCCAGCAGAATACCACAATGCAATTATATTTCTTACCCATTTTTTAACTTAAATTTAATTTTGTAATATTGTGTATTATGATATGATGATATATTTTGGTATTATGCGGTGTGTCTGTTACAACTTGGAGTTAAGTAGTCCTTTTAAAATTATCCCTCGTCGTGTTGCGGAGTAGTGTTGTCTATTGGCATTTTAAATCACACTACTAGCAATAGCATCCGCCATGCCGAAGCCTGGACTAACCAAAAATGGCCGCGGTCACATGGCCATCAATTTAGGACACACCTCATACCATAAAAAAACGGATGGTGCAGCAGGATGGCACCGCTCCAGATGACGTCCCATTGACAAAGCGCGTAGGGTGGGACTATACAGCGTCATTGCTTCACTTCCGGTTTTGAGCTCAGATCGCTCCGGTTTCCTGTTTTTAAACACTGTTTTCGCTTTTAATGATTTTTATTAAATGTGAGTACCCATCAGTATTATTAATACATTTTTGGATATTTGTACGGTATCACACTATGGAGTCTCTTTCCTCTCTACATGTGGGCAACATCTAAGAGGTTAACAGTGAGGAGACCACTTACAAGGAGGCACTTGGAGAACACAGGACAGGAAGTTTCCTCCCACTCCACAGGCTGCGCAGTGGCTCATACTGTGAAGGTGAAATACCTCCTTGTAGGGTGAATAATAGCGGTGAGGGTGTTTCTTATGGGGCACCATTTTCCAAGAAGCACAGAACAATTTGAAGGAGCACATTGTCACTTTATTGGACTTTTTTTTATACACCAGGGTTTAAGGACGATATATGCATATTTCTGGACCCAGTTTCACCGCAACAATATACACCAGTCACATATGTTGGATTTTTTTGCACAGAAATGTCACTTTGAATTGCAGGTTTTGCACAGGATTGTGTTTATTTTATTTTCGTTTAAACATAACAATATGTATTATGTATAAGCGGTTCGGAAGTTTACACAGTAGGATTTTTTGTGTGGATTTTTGTGAATATACAAATATTTATTTTTTGCACTTTTATTGCCACTTTTTGCATTAAATGCACCCATGACACACACCCCTCAAGTATTTAGAGGTTGTAGGTCACCTCTTAATAAGAGCAGCTCCATACCTATCCCCTCTTTTTCACATCGGCATCAGAGGCTTCATAGCTGGTAATCCAGGACTGATTCCTTTTTTGTAAAAGTCAAACGGTCTACAGAGTCTGTGGACAGACGCGTTCTATGATCAGTAACAAAACCTCCTGCAGTACTGAATGCCCGTTCTGAAAGCACACTGGATGCAGGACAGCCCAACAACTCAATAGCATACTGGGCAAGTCCTGGCCAGTGATATATTCTCATGACCCAGTAAGTCAGTGGATTGTCAGCTGGAAAGCTCTCCATCTCTGTTTTGGCCCCGAGGTAATCATCCACCATGTAATGCAGACGCTGCCAATGGGATGTGGAAGCTGATAGCCCTGGGCGGTAAGGACTAAAAAAAAATACCGAAATGCCTCACTTAGGTGGAAGCCTTCTCCAATGTTCCTCTCTTGACCAACAGAAGACTCAAAACTTTGTTTTCTACGGCACTGTAACCTACTGGATTCAGGAAACACGTTCAATAAAATCTTCTTTAACATGTCCTTAAGAGATTTTATCTTCTGCACTCTCTCGGGATGAGTTCTGAGACCTTCCCCTTATAACGGTGGTCAAGGAGGGTTGCCAACCAGTAATCATCCTTCTCCTTTATGCCACGTATTCCTGGGTCCTTTCGCAGGCTTTGAAGCATGAAGTTGCCCATGCGCCTCAAATTTGTGGAGGCTTGAGAAGTAGTCTCCTCTGGGTCACTCAGGATGACATCATCTGGAACTTCCTCCTCCCAGCCATGTACTACTCCAAAGGGTCCTGGATAGGGTTGCCACCTTTTATTCAAGTCAAACCCGAAGACTTTTTCGGCACACATCTTTTTTTATAGTATAAACTATACATATATTTTGCAGTTAAATAACATTTCTAATCATATGAAGTTAATCACAAGAGTCCCCCTTTACATCAGAGTCCACAGAGTTCCCCCTTTACATCTGAATCCGCAGATTTCCCATTTTACATCTGAATCCAGAGTTCCCCTTTTTTTTTTACGTCTGAATCCTCAGAGTTCCCCCTTTACATCAGAGTCCACAGAGTTGCCCCTTTACATCTGAATTCCCAGAGTTCCCCTTTTACATCTGAATCCGCAGAGTTCCCCCTTTTTTTTACATCTGAAGTCACAGAGTTCCCCTTTTACATCTGAATCCACAGAGTTCCCCTTTTACATCTGAAGTCACAGAGTTCCCTTATGCCCCGTACACACGGTCGGACTTTGTTCGGACATTCCGACAACAAAATCCTAGGATTTTTTCCGTCGGATGATGGCTCAAACTTGTCTTGCATACACACGGTCACACAAAGTTGTCGGAAAATCCGATCGTTCTAAACGCGGTGACGTAAAACACGTACGTCGGGACTATAAATGGGGCAGTGGCCAATAGCTTTCATCTCTTTATTTATTCTGAGCATGCATGGCACTTTGTCCGTCGGATTTGTGTACACACGATCGGAATTGTCGGAAAATTTTATCTCCTGCTGTCCAACTTTGTGTGTCGGAAAATCCGATGGAAAATGTCCGATGGAGCCCACACACGGTCGGAATTTCCGACAACACGCTCCGATCGGACATTTTCCATCGGAAAATTCGACCGTGTGTACGGGGCATTATACTATAAGGCAGGACTCTGCAGACTCTGATGTAAGGGAGAACTCTGGGAACCCTGATTTAAGGGGGAACACTGAGTACTCTGATGTACAGAGAGGACTCTGATGTAAGGGGGAACACTGTGGCATCTGGTGTAAAGGGGAACTATAATATAAGGGGTGCTCTAAGAACCCTGATTTACCTTAGTCTACTCACTCAGAGGCAGGAGAGAGAAGGGGCGAGACTTCAGTCACAGACAGGGTTGGATGGTGAGCTCACTCACCCCTTGGCAGTCAGCACCTCTGCTGAACTTCAAATTTCCTGCCCCCCACTTCCCTTTTCTGAGGCACAGCGCCGGGGATTGGAGTGTGGGCAGACACAGAGGGGTAGGGGCGGGAGGAAGAGGAGTAGATCAGGCCTTCTCTCCTCTCCCATCTGTATGAGGGGGGAACTGCTAGTGCTGGCTTTGGGCAGTGTGAACGAGAGAGTAACACACACTGTCAGCTTAGACCACTGCAGCCAGCAACCCTGCTGGGAGGCCATAGTCCAGTCTGAATAATGTATCTGGGTTTTTAGGCAATCTGAAACCTGGACGCATGATTCCAAACCTGAACTGTCCAGGTGAATCCCGGACACATGGCAACCCTAGTCCTGGGGTTGGAAAGCCATCGCTTACAGATTGTTGCATGTCTTCTTCTTCTTCGAAGCCTATTAAAGTGCCAGAATCTTCCTCCTCATCCTCCTCCCCTCTATCCTCCTGTGTGTTCTGTGACATAGGAATGATGGTGTCTGGATAAAGTGGGCCATGAGAGAAAAGGAAGTCCTCCTCTTCCTCCTGCTGCTCTGCCTCAAGTGCCCTGTCCATAATGCCACACAGTCTACTCCAGCAGGAACACAAGAGGGATTGTGTCACTGATGCATGCACTGTCACGGCTCACCATCCTTGTGGCCTCCTCAAATGGTGACAAAACAGTGCATGCATCCTTAATGATCAGCCATTGGCCTGGGGAAAAAAAGTCGAGGCGGCCTGAGTCTGTCATCGTGCCGCATTCCCACAAGCCCTCTGCTGCATGTACAGCCGCTGCAGCATTGACAAAGTCAAGTTCCACCTGGTGGGCATGTCACAAATCAGGCGGTTTACGGGCAGGTGGATTTCCCGCTGAATTTCATCCAACCGAGCACTGGCTGTGTATGACCGCCTGAAATGGCTACAGACTCTTTTGGCCTGCTTTAGCACATCTTGCAACCCTGGGTACATATGCACCACCAAGTTGAGGACATCTGCCAGGCATGGCACATGTGTCAACTTTCCCTAAGGGTGGACAGGAGGTTTGTGCCATTATCGAACACCACCATTCCTGGCTCCAGCTGGCATGGTGTGAACCACCTCTGGGCCTGTCCCTGCAGAATTGCAAGAATCTCTGCTCCGGTGTGGTTCCCATCCCCTAAACACACCAGCTGAAGCACTGCATGGCACATTTTAGCCTGACTCTCGAAATAGCCCTTTGAATTGTAGCGCTGGTAGATTTTTAATCTACCGCTGATAGGTAAATCTTGTGGGTTACTTGTTAGGTGAAGTTAGATTTGCCTCTGTTCCAGCTTGGCTGAGTTGCGTGTAGTTCCACACTGCGCCGGTGGGTGTCGTTGTCACCATGGGCTGGTGTTGGAAAGGCAACGTGTTGAAGCGTATGAGTGCTCCTCTGTCCCGGAGACAACTCGGTGGAGGTGGTCCTCCAAGTTGCATTCTGGGAGAGGGTATTTATGGGATAGACGCCATGTTTAGGGGTTAGTTTTCAACCACCCGCTGGCCCTCCTGGCCGACAGGTATGCGTTAAGAGTACCACCTCGTCGCTGCAGCATGTGGGTGGGCCCAGAAGCCTGTCTGGGGCCTACCACAGCAGCAGAGGAATGGTCCTGAGCTGTCTATCCCGAGTGAAGAAGCTGGACAACCGAGAAGATCCCAGGGGAGGACCCGTCATGGAAGGGTCATGCAGAGTGCTGGTCTGGAGAGGGGTCTGGTGACTCGGTTGGAGGACGTATCCTGAAGTAGTCTTACTGCAAGCCGGGTTGGCTTAAAGGTTCAAGTACTGTGTCTGACATTCATTGTAAACCAATACATCCTGGGGCAGAGGATCGTACGGGTTTTATTCCAAACAAGTCTGTGGCAGAAACTTTTGTTCATGCTACATACTGGCTGCTAGGCAAGTGAGAGATGTCTATCCAGGCGGGCAAAGATTGAATCCCACAAGGGGAGTGCATTCAACGACAAGTGTTCAATTCCAAATAATGTTCTAAAGAATATTAAGAAAAGGTATTTGAGCTTCCCTGCAACTTTCCTTCTGCCTCTTTCCTGCTACTTAATTACTTGTTCATTAAAGCACTGGAAAACATACTCAAGTGTTTGGTGCTTATATCGTCCAGAGGTAAACTCAACGGGACCCTAGACCCGTTGCTGGTGAAACAGAGGTATCAAGAGTGAGGGTAACAACCCGCTTTAAACCAGCAGCTCCACCGAGAGTAATTGCTACAGAATTGTCCTATGAACATCAGGGGGTACCTGATGTTCATAGGACAATTCTGCAGAGGGGGGCATGGAGGTGGCGGAGGAGGGGGTAGAGCTCACAGGTCTGGCATCATCACCACCAGCTGTATGGAGATGCGGTGGCACAACAAACTGCAGCACTGAGCCCTGTCCTGCATCCTTTTGAGTTGCAAACAGCGTTACCCAGTGTGCTGTGAATGAAATATATCCTCCCTGCCCATGCTTGCTGGACCACGTGTCAGCAGTAAGGTGGATTTTACGGCTGACTGCCAGTGATCACATTTGTTGTAAGTGGAGCTCAGGATGATTGCATCATTTCTATTGTTGTTATAGTTTTGTTTCTTATCGTAATATAAAGGGTTAATAATTTTGTAGTATATAAAGATTATGCGTGTGATTTGGCTCCCCCCTTGATAAAGTCCTTTTGATGATTAAACACATCGGGAGGTGGGGCTACATATTGGCAGTATCAATCAATGCAATAGCAAGCACAGTTTTATGAGAATGAAATTCGTTTTTAACCTTTTTAACCACTTTCTTACTGGGCACTCCTGCCCAGAACAATTTTTAGCTTTCAGCCCTGTCACACTTTGAATGACAATTGCGCGGTCATGCTACACTGTACCCAAATGAAATTTTTATTTTTACCACGCCCCATGCCTATATAAGTCGTTGCGCACCGTGAACACAGCATTACAGTGGGAGAGAGCGTCGTGTCAACATTGGAAGAAGAGAAGAAGGAAGAAGACGACGGAGAAGACCGGGCCACTGCTAGCAAGAGAGCGGTAAAAGAGCAGAAGATGATGGAGGAGCCCGGCAGAAGAACCGGAGAGTAGGAGAAGAGGCCGGAGAAGAGGACGGAGAGCAGGAGAAGAACCGGACACCAGGAGAAGAACCAGACACTGGGAGAAGAGGCCAGAAAGAGCGGAGAAGTCGGAAGAGACCCCCAAAGTCAGAAGAAGACCCCCGGAGCTGCCTAAAAAAAAAACTTTAAATACCTGTGTAGTGTTTTTTTTATTGACACTTTTTTCCCCGGGTGAATGGGTAGAGGTACCATGTACCCCATACTCATTCACATAGGGCGGGGGGCCGGGATCTGGGGGCCCCCTTATTAAAGGGGGCTCCCGGATTCCGAAAAGCCCCCCTGCCCGCAGACCCCGACAACCAGTGGCCAGAGTTGTCGGGAAGAGGCCCTTGTCCTCATCAACATGTGGACAAGGTGCTTCGGGTGGGGGGAGGCCGCAGGGCACCCCCTTCCCCAAAGCACCCACCCCTCATGTTGAGTGCATGCGGCCTGGTATGGTTCAGGAGGGGGGGCGCTCGCTCATCCCCACCCCCTTTCCTGACCGGCCAGGCTGTGCTTAGAAAAGGGTCTGGTATGGATTTTCGGGGGACTCACACACTGTTTTTTTGGGCGTAGGGGGTTCCCCTTAAAATCTATACCAGACCTAAGGGACATTGTTGCCTCCTTCTCGCGCTCGCTGAAATAGGAAAATGTGTTTTTCCTATTGCAGCAAGCGCGAGATGCATAGTACCCTGTCGCCAGGAACCAGCGTGATCTCATGGGCAGGTGCTGTAGCTGCCCCTGCATCGTATTTGGTCTGTCAGACCAGCATACAGACGAACGGGCTTCCCGATAGGAAGTTGGTCCAGCGGAGTTCCGGCGGAAAGATTTGAAACATGTTTAAAATCTAAAGTCCATCGGATTTTCGACCGAAAAGGTCCGTCAGAAGTCCGATGAAGCCCACACATGGTCAGATTGACTAACGGATTCGGTCCGTCAGACCAGTCCGGTCGAAAAGTCCACTCGTGTGTACAGGGCATTAGTTTATTGTGTCAGGGCAAATTTACTGCAGTATATTGAAGTGTGTTAGTACACGTTTACTACAGTATTTTGAAGTGCATTAGTGCACTGTCAGAAACCATCTCAGGGAAGCTCATCTGCATGCTTGTTGTCCTCATCGGGGACCCCCCAATACAGTAAGACTGCACATTTTAGAGTGGCCTTTTATTCTGGCCAGCCTAAGGCACATCTGTGCAATAATTATGCTGTCTAATCAGCATCTTGATATTCCACACCTGTGAGGTAGATGGATTATTTCGGCAAAGGAAAAGTGCTCACTAACACAGATTTGTGAACAATTTGTGAACAATATTTGAGAGAAATAGGCCTTTTGTGTACATAGAAAAAGTCATAGATCTTTGAGTTCAGCTCATGATAAATAGGGGCAAACACAAAAGTGTTGCGTTTATAATTTTGCTCAACATATATATATATATATATATATATATACGCGTTGTTAGTGGTAAATGACAACATTAAGTGCTATATGCAAATTTTTAGGATTCAGGTTGTCTTTCTAGAACATCTTCAGATGTGATGAACAGTCCTCGGAGTGCGGTGTTTCCTTGGAAGGTTTGGTTGTGCAGTGCTGGGCAGACAATTGGTCTCCTAGCAGAGAATTTCAGGATATGTGTGCCTAAGCTGATAAGGTGTTTAATAATAACAGAAGATAACCCTTCTTGTAATTGCTGTTGCATGATTGTTGCTGAGTCAATGGTAAAGATGTTTTAGGAGATCCTTCAAGGCAAATGTCCAAGATTGATATTTAACCCTTCCTCTGCTAAAGTCCCTTTTGTATATATTTTTTTTTTGCACATTTAAAAATCATTTTAGCCCTGAAAATTACGTGAAACCCTCAAACGGGATATATTTTCTGAAAGTAGACAATCTGGAATGTAAGACCCTATTCACTTGGTAACGAATGTTGTGAATCAGTGCATTCAATATAAAAGTCCAAACCCAGTGCTTGATGTCTACCTCCACCCAGTGATCTACACAAGGCTTAACAGATAGTGTTGACCATCCACTACAGATGGTCAAACAGCCATGTATGGTGATCTCTCTGGGTTTTTAATGTCAGTGAGTCGTCCTGGGTCAATTGATGTATACTTCACTGGTTAGATGCACAGTAGGTATATATGCAAAGAAAGAAGACCCCACATAGCGTAACTTCATAAAACTGTGAAGTTTATTAAAAGGCAGAAAGGCTACTCACATATGTTTAAAATTCAAAAGCGCGTGTATATTAAAATCTGCAGGTATGCACACACAGCTTCTGGTATCGTACATCATGACTTCACAACAGGCTCCGCCCTACATGTTTTGTCACAACTGACGTCATCTGGGGCACCGAAACATGTGACGAAACATGTAGGGCAGAGCCTGTTGTGACATCACGATGTAGAATACCGGACGCGATTGGGAAGCTGTGTGTGCATACCCGCAAATTTTAATATACAAGTGCTTTTGAATTTTAAACATATGTGAGTAACCTTTTTGCCTTTTAATAAGCGTCAACGTTTTATGAAGTTACGCTATGTGGTGTCTTCTTTGTTTGCATATATACCCACGGAGCATCTAAACAGTGAAGTATACATCAACTGGCCCAGGATGGCTCCACGACATTAAGAACCCAGAGAGAACACCATACAGGCCTATTTGACTATCTGTAGTGGATGGTCAACACTATCTAGTAAGCCTTGTGTGGATCACTGGGTGGAGGTAGACACCACACATCGGGTTTGGACTTTTATATTGAATGCACTGATTCACAGCATTCGTTACTACGTGAAGTTGGAACATCACAGTGGTTCATGAACTATCATGTTTTGCTTTTTTATTGAATGAAGCACAGTTTTTTCATTTTTTTCATAGACGCTCCAAAACGCTGGAGGAGAAAAAAAATCAATGATTCTCTATGGAGACGGTTCACATTTTCACTCCAAGTTGCCTAAAGCCAAATGTCTGAAACTCAAAAAAGTTCTGGAGCTTTTTTTTGTAGCTCAATTCAGGCAGAATTGGTGCGTTTTTATTCCCACAGAAGCTCATAGAAAGACGCGAGCTGCGCGTTTTTATGCGCTTTCGTGCATTTTTCTGCACAAATGAAAAGTTACCTCACAAAAGGAAATGACAACATTTTAGAAGCAAATCACAAAGCAGACATATTTATAATTCAAAAATGGAGGCTACATTAATCCTGTTCAATCCTGAGCCATTCATTCGCATGGTCAAGGCGCACCTCTGCCTATACAGTATGACACCAAGGGGGTTATTTACTAAAGGAAAATCCACTTTGCACTGAAAGTGCACTTGGAAGTAAAGTCGATGTAGATCCGAGGGGGACATGCAAGGAAAATAAAAAACAGCATTTTAGCTTGCACATGATTGGATAATAAAATCAGCAGAGCTTCCACTCATTTCAGATCTACCCCTTAGATTTACAGCGACTGCACTTCCAAGTGCACTTTCAGTGCAAAGTGGATTTGCCTTTCGTAAATAACTCCCCAAGGAATCAAACAAAAGCTGTGCCAAGAAGAGGAGGGCCTGGGAGAATATTGGCCAGCAGGTTTTCCCAGTCTGGAATGGATTTTATGGAAATGTAAAAGATGACAAAAGTAAGTTCAGCAATCATTCTGCATATGTTTAGAAATGTCTCTGCATGAGAAGGCATTTGACAGGGTGGCCTGGGATTACATGGAAGCCTCGATACGGGCGATAGGCCTACCGCTACAGATGATCCTGGCCCTCTACTCATCTCCAACGGCGAGAATCAGAATTAATTGTAACCTGTCAAACGCCTTCTCTGTCTCCAATGGAACCCGGCAGGGCTGCCCCCTATCCCCACTAATTTTTATCTTGACCATAGAACCCATATTCTGCAAACTCAGAGATAACCCCTCCATTAAAGGCGTAGAAATTAATCGTAAACAATACAAAATGGCAGCATACGCCGACGACATCTTACTATTCCTTACTGATCCCATCACCACCATCACTAATCTGCTGGCAGACGTCTCGCATTTCAAATCTCTATCCAACCTGAAAATTAATTTTGAAAAATCTAAAGCCCTCAATATTACACTGCCGAATGTCACAGTGTCCCAATGTAAACTTAACTTCCCTTTCGGCTGGGAACGGTATGCCATATCCTATCTAGGAATTAAGATCCCAGCCGATTTAAATGACCTTTATGCCAGCAATTTTTCACAGACGCTCATGTCAATCCAAGGTGATCTACAGAAGTGGCATCTGGGATCCTTTTCTTGGATGGGCAGAATCGCCATTATCAAAATGAACATCTTACATAGACTTCTTTACCTCCTTCAAGCAATTCCCATCAAATTACCGTCCGCTTTCTTTAAGTCATACAAACATAGGTGCAGACTCTTCATTTGGGCTTCCAAGACCCCACGTCTATGCTGGGATAGGTTGGCCTTACCCAAACCTTTGGGAGGCTTAGGCCTCTCAAACATTCAAAAATATCACTGGGCCTGCCACCTAACAAGGGTGGTAGACTGGCACGTACCCCGTCTAACCAAGGACTGGATAACTGTAGAAGACTCCTTTGCCAACCTACTAATAACAAACTCACCGTGGATCGAAATTACAGCTACACCCAAAGAATACACGACACACCCACTTATCGGAGCCACTCTTTCCATCTTTAAAACAGCTAGTAAAACACTTACTATCACTCCCTCCATTGGTCCCATGACACCCCTAGAAAATAACCCAGAATTCCCTCCAGGACTTACACTTAAGGACCAAACTCTTGATGCACGCACTTCACATGCCAGAGCACAGCGTTTCTTCCGCAATGGATCACTCCTACCATATCACGAGCTTTCAACCACAATCCCAGAATACAATATCCCTTTTTATAAATATCTCCAATTACGACACTTCTTTTCCTCTTCTAAACTTACCACTCACTGGCACAAAGATTACTCACCCTTTGAACTCCTATGCACCAGTACGGAACCTCACTCAGGGCCACCTAATCTCCTCCATTTACTCTCTCTTACACTCGGGTCATAAAGTTAAGGAGGACAGAATATTACGACAATGGGAGTCAGACCTTTCTCTGGATCTCACTCCCATTGAATGGGAACGCATCTTTACTCTCCTACATAAAGGCTCAATAAACGTTTCAACACAGGAAAATAGATACAAACTGTTTTCAAAATGGTATAGGACTCCCGACAAAGTATATCATTTTCACCCGACCGTACCCCCAACCTGCTGGAGATGCAACGCAGCACGCGGCACCCTTCTCCACATTTGGTGGGACTGTCCCATCATTCAACCTTTCTGGTCAGAGATTAATCAACTAATCTCGAAAATAACCACCTACACACCAGCCTTCTCTCCCGCACATTATCTCTTACACCACACCCTGGCTCCCCTTGGTTAATATAAAAAATCACTTTCACTGCACCTTATTAATGCAGCCAACCTCTGCATTCCACTCCTTTGGAGAACTACTACCCCCCCAACGGTGAATGACTGGATCCGTCTAGTAGACAGAATCGCGGACATGGAAAAACTCATAAGTCAGGCTCAGGATAATTCGACCAAATTCAACACCACGTGGGCATGCTGGCTCCACTACAAACATTCCACGACTCTGAATACACCTCCTGCCACTTCATCACCTCTGCCATGAGAACTTGAAACCCAAGCACACAACTCTCTTGTATGCCTTCGCCCATATCCTTCACGCTACCCACACCCTGCGCGCAACTCAATGGCCCCCCACGGGCCACTAAACCCTCTCTCAGCAACCGCTGATGGATCACACCCACTCTGTCTCTGAACCCCCTGGTCATACAGCATAGACATGCCTCTGTTAGGTCACTGGATCCCCCCCCCACCTTCCTTCCATTGTTAAAGCACCTTTATAATGATGCTCCCTCACGAGACTAGCTGCTTTACCCTACCACACCGGTCTATGTTTGACTCTGATCTACCTGCATCCAGACGCCCTCCCATCCACAGAAAGTTCCCTTATAGGGGTGGATGGTTCTTGGGCCAACCTCTGCGGTGTAGACCTACCATAACATCCATCCTTACCCCAATTCTCTTATGGAAGTCCTAATCCTAAAGTTAATGTGCACCTAATGATTTCAATTCCTATTTACACCTGTGCCTATTTGTACCTCTACCGATGAGACACATATACCTGTTATTTTAATGTTAGGCCAATCTGCCTTTAAAATGTCTCTACCTTTTTGATTCTTGTGTAATGTAAAGCAATATGTATACTGACTAGACCCTGTATTCACGAAAAATGTAATAAACTTTTTTGAAAAAAAAAAAGAAATGTCTCTGCATGCTATTTATCTGATTGCATGTTTGAAATGGTTTTTAAAGGGATTGTAAAGTCTTTTTTTTTTTATAACAAACATGTGTAGCAAGGTCCCAGGACTCCTGGGTTACTGGGTTACAGGGCATGGTGGGTGTAAAGCAAGTTAGATTTAATGGCGTCAGACACTTCTTGAATGCAAAGATATTGTCTCTTAAACAGAACTGTGGGAGAGAGGGTTAGGGCCAGGACACCCTTTAGTAGTTGCAATGGTAATTGGAAGACTCTGAGACTTCTACAGGTAGGCAGCCATGCAGGGAAAGGCATCCAGCAAGACACCACATCTGCATGTGTAGGACTGCTGTCTCCTATGGCAACAGTCTTGTAACAGTTCCTAACACAAATTGTAACAAACTCCTTTACTCTTCCTACGATGACTTCTTATAGATTCTCAGCCCACTGAGCACCCAGTCTCTCTCACTAGACTTGCTGGTTCACTGCCACTGAACCCGTGAGCTCTTCCAATCATCTTACTTAGTATCTTCCTCAAGCTTCACCCCCGCTTCCCTGTTGGATCCCTAGCTTGGCACTCCAGATACCCCTCAAGCATCACCTCCGCTGGCTGGGTCCCTGGCTTGACATCTGCTGAAGTTTCCCAATTATTCACCGTCCCCAGTTGGTGAGAATACTGCTCTGGTACTTGCTTCAGCTACTCTCTTTGGTCCCTGGTAATATAGTGGTCGGTCCCTTAGTGGCAACAGTTCCCCCCTCTACCTCCAACCACGACAGGTTCTCCGGCCGGAATGAACCATCACTTATGGTTGGACTGCAAATCGCAGCCCCAAACCTACGTTGCTCTCTTGCTTCTGGATAGGCCCACAGACAGTCTAGCAGCCAGATGTACCCAAACTCCGGCCTAGCAGCCCGGGCAGCCAACAACACGTCCACCCAGACAGCCATCCAGGTGCCACAGAACCCTGATCACCTGACTCCACCCAAATAAATAGGCTCTCCCAGCAGGCCAAGGGACCCAGGAACATCCCTGCTTATTGGCTGAGACACCCCATCTATTCCTAATCTGTCCTTGCAATGCCCCTGTCTTAGCTAATGCGCCCAGATACCCAGCCATCTAGTGACAGAAGAGAGAAGTGCAGATATTCCATAATTAGGGCAAAATCAATTGATCACCCATCAATTGGCCAAGGCAACTATACCTGACAAGTAAATTTACTAGCAACCCTGCCTAAACATCAGGGTGCTACACGTGTTATACTGACCTGCTCTGTTTAGTGGTTTTGCACAAAGCAGCCCAGATCCTCCTCTTCTCAGCAGTGCTGGCACAAGGCTATCTAGAGCCTTGCTTAGTGAATGAAGTGAAACTGCTGACTTCTATAATTCAACTACACGCACGCAGAGATACCTTTTTCCTGGTGAAAGTGATCCCCATTTAAGTTAACCCCCCACACACATACAATTATCTGAAATCCAAATCAAATCAATATTTGGTGTGACCATCCTTTACCTTCTTGCGCACAGTTTTTGAAGGAACTTGGCAGGTAGGTTGTTCTATGTACATCTTGGAGAACTAAGCACAGATGTTCTGTGGATGTTGACTGCCTCCAATCCTTCTGTCTCCTTATGTCATCCCAGACAGACTCCATAATGGGTGATATCAGGGCTCTGTGGGGGCAAACTATCACTTCCAGGACTCCTTGTGCTTCTTTACACTGAAGATAGTTCTTAATGACATTGTCTGTATGTATTTTTGGGGTGGTTGTCCTGCTGCAGAATAAATTTGGGGCCAATCACACGCCTCCCTGATGGTATGGCATGATGGAGAAGTATCTGCCCGGATTTCTCAGCATTGAGGGCACTATTGTTCCTGACCAAATCTCCAACCCTATTTGCAGAAATTCAGCCCCAAACTTGCAAGGAGCCTCCACCAGGCTTCACAGTTGGCTGCAGACATTCATTATTGTACCGCTCTACAGCTTTTCCCTCCATTAATCTGTCTTTTCCTACAGCCAAATATTTCACATTTTGACTCATCAGTCCAGAGCACCTGCTGTCATTTTTCTGCACCTCAGTTCTAATGTTTTCCTGCATAGTTGAGTCGCTTATGCATGAAAAACATAGTTTGTAGACTATTCTTTGCTTTTTTTGTTTTTTTACCAAAGAAAATGTAGCAGAATACATTTTAACCTGCATTTTTTTAAAAGGTTGCTGCTTTGCAAGCTTTTAAAGCAGAAATTCAGGATTTTTTTTTTTTTTTTTTTTACAAAAATGTAGTTTACAATAAAACAAAACTGGTCTTTTTTCCTTTAATATTTAAAATAAATAAATACATGAATAAATACATTAAAAAAAAACAGTGTACCACATTACAGTAAATACCACCACAAGAAAGCCATATCTGTTTAAAAAAAAAAACCATGATGGCCAAGTGCGTGGTAGGACGGTGCGGTGTGCCCCGGTGGCAGAGCCAGTGTTCTGTCATTGCATGCGCTGATCGTCTGAGGCATTACCTGACAATCTGCAATGAAAGAACAACACTGGCTCTGCCACCGGGGCACGCCGCATCTCCCAGCTGCCAGGCACAACCCTAACATGGACTCTCCCCCCTCCACACGGCCTGGCCATTGGCCATTTCCGATGTGGGGCCCCGCGCCCTGCACTGGGCCACATCTACCCTCTGCCGGGTTCTCTAGACTTCTTTTCCCAGACAGAGCACAGGAAGACAGCCACAGGGCACCCCAACCATCGGGGGGACTACAAATGCCAGTATGACCTGTAGTCCTACAACACCTGGAGAGTCAGCTGGGCAGGATGAATGTGCAATTGAGTTATAGAATACTGAGAGGGGCAACGTTTTGTGCACAGGAGGTGACAAGTTCTTTAGGTGGAGGATTCTGCCTTCGTGCTTTGCTGATTGTCTGACAATGCCTCCGATGATCTGCGCATGTGCAGCGTTGACGTCACACTAGCTGATCGGCAGGCATTCCAGTCTTCAAGTGCTTAAAGAGGAAGTAAACTCAGCCCCTCAAACGCTCCTTCATAATAAATCCTGTCTGATAAAGCTTTCCATAACATTCTGCATTATTCTTTCCCCCTAAGGATGTTTCTTACTTTTTTTCCAGATGATTTGTAATTCCTATTTCCTGGTTGCAGCCAGCGCCATCTTAGCACCTGTCTTCTGAGTCTGAAGAGCAGTTTACTTCCGCCCTACCTGTGTTTCTGTTTGTCCATGTGTTCCGTCAGATTAGGAGACCCGTCAGAATTGGTAACGGAATTGACGTTCCGTCGCCGCCATCTTGCTAGACACTGCACTCTTCCACAGTAAGGCTACACCGAGAAGGGGGCAAGCGGACATCTTGTTACACCCACCAGAGTTTTGCATTTCACAGTTATTTTTAACAGGAAATACATGGTGAAATACAGTATTTAGAAATCCATCGGACTGCTTACATATTGAATTATAAAAGCAGCGCTGTTATTTCACATTAGCAAACCTGTGAGATCAGCAGGTTTGCTGCTGCTTTTAAAATTCAACATCTAAACAGTCTGTCGGATTTCTAAATACTGTATTTCACCTTATAATCTCCGTTTCCTGTTTAAAATAACTGTGAAATGCAAGACTCCGGGGGGGGGGGGGGGTTAACAAGATGTCCGCTTGGCCCCTTTTCGGTGTATCCTTACTATGGAGGAGTACGGGGTGTAGCAAGATGGCGGCGACGAAACGTCACTTCCGTTACCAATTCTGACGGGTCGCCATATCTGACGAAACACCTGCTGTAACCTCGCACACGGTCAGTAATGTTGTAGCCAAGCCTCGTTTTTTATTCCCGATTAGTATAACAATAATATCCCACATATTGAAGCATAGAGAGGTGAGCAAGCTTTCTAACACACATTTATTGATGGTTTAATATGATTTTGACACAATCTACTTGATGAAGCAGATCTCCTTGCTCCTCTTTCCCATGCAAAGTGCTGGTGTTTACACCCCCTGTGACGTAGCAAGTCACATGAGGTGTTTCAGGAACTTGCGAATAGCACTGTAATCTTGTGGGATCTCATAGCCGTGCCGCACAGAGGAGATGCATACGAATGAATGGACTGTCAGTTCATATACCCACGATGAGCGTGCCGTAAATCAGGCGAAATATGGGCATGCGCTGCTGACATCATGAAAAGGAAAAAGACACATTAGGTTAGAAAATATTCATACACAGCAATTTGTGCAGTGCTTATCAAAGATTTAAATAGGGAAAAGTTATCTGGGTGAGTTTTACAACCACTTTAAAGAAGCAGTCAAATATGATACACAGAGCAAGCCAAGTAACCTCCACTTAGAGCCGTAGTGTCTTTTCTTCTGGCTTTATCATCTAGAAGTGTTAATGGTAAGTCCCGGCCGGATGTTTCGTAGTTCTATGATGGCTTCTTCGGATATGTCTTTGGTAGTTATGCTGGAAGAGAGGATATACATAGTGAGCAGAAAATAGCAAAAACCTAAACTATTATGCTCTGTACACACGGTTGGACATTCCGATGGAATATGTGCGATCGGAGCTTGTTGTCGGAAATTCCGACTGTGTGTGGGCTCCATCTGACTTTTTCCATCGGAATTTCCGACACACAAAGTTTGAGAGCAGGCTATAAAATTTTCCGACAACAAAATCCGATCCTTTAAATTCCCATCGTGTGTAGACAAATCCAACGGACAAAGTGCCATGCATGCTCAGAGTAAATTAAGAGACGAAAGCTATTGGCTACTGCCCCGTTTATATTCCAGATGTACGTGTTTTACGTCACCGCGTTCAGAACGATCGGATTTTCCGACAACTTTGTGTGACCGTGTGTATGCAAGACAAGTTTGAGCCAACATCCATCGGAAAAAATCCTAGGATTTTGTTGTCGGAATGTCCGATCAATGTCCGACCGTGTGTACGGGGCATTAGATTTAGACATATGGTATGGAGGAAGCAGTGAGCGTTCTGGGTACTTTTGTGTTCTTTGAATCGCCCTTCAATTATTGCTTTAGGCACTTGTCACTAACCAGAGTTTTAATGGTTTCACACTAAAGCCGGCCATGGACGGTGCAAATCTCGGCTGGTTCAAGAGGGAGGCTGGGTATGGGCAGTCAAATTGTACCCAAGTTGATCGATCTATCAACTTGGGTAAAAGCAGCTTGTCAGACTTTTCAGGCGACTTTTTCCAGCAGCTGTAACCACTAGCAATAATCACTGTGTATTTTCCCGCATTCAGAAAGATCGGATTTTCCGACAACTATGTGTGACCGTGTGTATGAAAGACAAGTTTGAGCCAACATCCGTCGGAAAAAAAACATGGATTTTGTTGTCGGAATGTCTGATCGTGTGTACGGGGCATTACTGTGCTTCCTCTATACAGTAGTAGAGTATTGACCTGGGTTAACCAACTATTAATGCAGACAGTTTGAAGTTTAGGTGATTCCCCTCATTGACTAACTTAAAGGGGTTGTAAACCCTCGTGCTTTTTCACCTTAATGCATCCTACTTTCCAAAGAGGGGCAATTTTGGGGGGGGGGGGGGTTATACTACCCTTCCATTTTAGCACCTCAAGAAATGAGATGGGCAGTTATAAACTAAAGGCTACGTAAATTCCTGAAAATGTACCCTAGTTTGTAGACACTAACTTTTGTGCAAACCAATAAATATATTATTTTTTCCGACGGATGTTTTTGTTATAAAAAAATCCAATAAACTCAATTTTAGTCATTTAGGAAAAAATACATTCAGCCACATGTCTTGGGTAAAAAAAAAAATTAAAATAAGCGTATATTTATTGGTTTGCACAAAAGTTAGTGTCTACAAACTAGGGTACATTTTCAGGAATTTACGTAGCCTTTAGTTTATAACTGCCCATCTCATTTCTTGAGGTGCTAAAATGGAAGGGTAGTATAACCCCCCCCCCTAAAATTGCCCCTCTTTGGAAAGTAGACACCCCAATGAATTTGCTGAGAGGCATGTTGAGCCCATTGAATATTTTATTTTTTTAGGTGATAGAAAAATCAGAAAATTGTATTTTTACACGAAGCTGTCATTGAAATTATATATTGCTCACACATTACATGGGCATATGTGGAATTACACCCCAAAATACATTCTGCTGCTTCTCCTGAGTATGGGGATACCACATGTGTGAGACTTTTTGAGAGTCTAGCTGCGTATGGGACCCCGAAAACCAATTACTGCCTTCGGGCTTGATAAGGGCGTAAATCTTTAGTCAGAAATGTAACTGATGACAGAGAACTACGTTCTGCCTATGTAAACAAGGCAGATCGCTGTTCTGACAAGAGGGAAGGGATGGAGTTTGTCCCTGCAAAGCAGGGGATAAATTCCATCTCTTCCCCTAGTAAAAGCACCTCCCACAGTACACATAAACACAGGCTACAAACACATTTAACTCTTTGATTGCCCCTGATCTTTAACCCCTTTCCAGCTAGTATCATTAGTACAGTGACAGTACATATTTTTAGCACTGATCCCTGTATTAGTGTCACTGATTTTCCAAAAGCTGTCAAACGCGCCAGTTAGTGTGAGAATGTCCGCTGCAATATTGCAGTCCCACTTTAAATCGCTGATTGCTGTCATTACTAGTAAGGCTAATAGGCTCTTTAGCTGGGATGGGCTGCACCTGCTGTAAATGTGGAGGGTGCAGCTCTGTTGGGAGAGAAGATGACCAGAATGTTAGAGGGGCTTTTAAACTAGGTGTTGGGGGGGGGGACCGGATCTAGTGCTAGCCAGAAATGAGCAAGTTACAGCGGGTTATATTGGAGGCATTAATGGTAGGGTGACTAGAATACCAAAACCCAAGGTAAGTAAGTTGGCAAATCCCAATTTCAGCCTCATAACAACTAACAAGGAAATAGTATGTGCCAGGACGAAATTATGAAGCTTGTATACCAATGCTAGAAGTCTAGCTATCAAAATAGGTGAACTGGAGCTACTAATAAACAAGGGGGATTTTGATTTTGTAGTAATATCAGAGACTTGGTTTGACAGCTCACATGAATAGCAGGCAACCTTTTAGGGGTATTCCCTATATCACATGGACAGGGAGGGTAGGAAAGGGGGAAGGGTATGCCTGTACATCAAGAATAATTTGCAAGTGGGGGGTGTGTCTGGCGCGTGACCATGATGGCTGCTTGAAGAAGGAGCTCCGCACAAGGACCCGAGGAATTCAGAATCTGCCAGCTTCCCGTTAATGCTAAACGAGCGATTGTGTTCGGCAACAACTCCTGCAGCTCCCGGGAGTCATGTTACTGAAAAGGAAGGAGGATAGAATGCCCCGAAGCAGCTCTCTCACAGGACGTACCCGCTCTGCATAAGGAGAATCTGTCCACATACACGAGCTATGGGAGAGATCCCCCGGCATCACCTCCAGGCACCCCAGCCTCCAGCAGCCCAGCAAAGGCAAAAATGTGCCTGGACAACTCGGCAATCGAACCCTGAGGTGAGCCATCCTATTAACATGCATTGTGTGTCCCCAATCAAAAGCCCTCAGCTAGATTCCATTGCCACATTCCCCACAGTAGGACAGGCAGTGATGGACACTACACTTAAGGAAATGCTTATGTCCCTAAGGAGCACATTACAGTCAGACATGCTCTAAATGTAGCAGAATACATTTTAACCTGCATTTTTTTAAAAGGTTGCTGCTTTGCAAGCTTTTAAAGCAGAAATTCAGGATTTTTTTTTTTTTTTTTTACAAAAATGTAGTTTACAATAAAACAAAACTGGTCTTTTTTCCTTTAATATTTAAAATAAATAAATACATGAATAAATACATTTAAAAAAAACAGTGTACCACATTACAGTAAATACCACCACAAGAAAGCCATATCTGTTTAAAAAAAAAAACCATGATGGCCAAGTGCGTGGTAGGACGGTGCGGTGTGCCCCGGTGGCAGAGCCAGTGTTCTGTCATTGCATGCGCTGATCGTCTGAGGCATTACCTGACAATCTGCAATGAAAGAACAACACTGGCTCTGCCACCGGGGCACGCCGCATCTCCCAGCTGCCAGGCACAACCCTAACATGGACTCTCCCCCCTCCACACGGCCTGGCCATTGGCCATTTCCGATGTGGGGCCCCGCGCCCTGCACTGGGCCACATCTACCCTCTGCCGGGTTCTCTAGACTTCTTTTCCCAGACAGAGCACAGGAAGGCAGCCACAGGGCACCCCAACCATCGGGGGGACTACAAATGCCAGTATGACCTGTAGTCCTACAACACCTGGAGAGTCAGCTGGGCAGGTCGAATGTGCAATTGAGTTATAGAATACAGAAAGGGGCAACGTTCTGTGCACAGGAGGTGACAAGTTCTTTAGGTGGAGGATTCTGCCTTCGTGCTTTGCTGATTGTCTGACAATGCCTCCGATGATCTGCGCATTTGCAGCGTTGACGTCACACCAGCTATTCGGCAGGCATTCCGGTCTTCAAGTGCTTAAAGAGGAAGTAAACTCAGCCCCTCAAACGCTCCTTCTTAATAAATCCTGTCTAATAAAGCTTTCCATAACATTCTGCATTATTCTTTCCCCCCTAAGGATGTTTCTTACTTTTTTCCAGATGATTTGTAATTCCTACTTCCTGGTTGCAGCCAGCGCCATCTTAGCACCTGTCTTCTGAGTCTGAAGAGCAGTTTACTTCCGCCCCACCTGTGTTTCTGTTTGTCCATGTGTTCCGTCAGATTAGGAGACCTGTCAGAATTGGTAACGGAATTGACGTTCCGTCGCCGCCATCTTGCTACACCCTGCACTCTCCCACAGTAAGGCTACACCGAGAAGGGGGCAAGCGGATATATCTTGTTACACCCACCAGAGTTTTGCATTTCACAGTTATTTTTAACAGGAAATACATGGTGAAATACAGTATTTAGAAATCCATCGGACTGCTTACATATTGAATTATAAAAGCAGCGCTGTTATTTCACATTAGCAAACCTGTGAGATCAGCAGGTTTGCTGCTGCTTTTAAAATTCAACATCTAAACAGTCTGTCGGATTTCTAAATACTGTATTTCACCTTATAATCTCCGTTTCCTGTTTAAAATAACTGTGAAATGCAAGACTCCGGGGGGGGGGGGGGTTAACAAGATGTCCGCTTGGCCCCTTTTCGGTGTATCCTTACTATGGAGGAGTACGGGGTGTAGCAAGATGGCGGCCACGAAACGTCACTTCCGTTACCAATTCTGACGGGTCGCCATATCTGACGAAACAACTGCTGTAACCTCGCACACGGTCAGTAATGTTGTAGCCAAGCCTCGTTTTTCATTCCCGATTAGTATAACAATAATATCCCACATATTGAAGCATAGAGAGGTTCAAGAGGGAGGCTGGGTATGGGCAGTCAAATTGTACCCAAGTTGATCGATCTATCAACTTGGGTACAAGCAGCTTGTCAGACTTTTCAGGCGACTTTTTCCAGCAGCTGTAACCACTAGCAATAATCACTGTGTATTTTCCCGCATTCAGAAAGATCGGATTTTCCGACAACTATGTGTGACCGTGTGTATGAAAGACAAGTTTGAGCCAACATCCGTCGGAAAAAAAACATGGATTTTGTTGTCGGAATGTCTGATCGTGTGTACGGGGCATTACTGTGCTTCCTCTATACAGTAGTAGAGTATTGACCTGGGTTAACCAACTATTAATGCAGACAGTTTGAAGTTTAGGTGATTCCCCTCATTGACTAACTTAAAGGGGTTGTAAACCCTCGTGCTTTTTCACCTTAATGCATCCTACTTTCCAAAGAGGGGCAATTTTGGGGGGGGGTTATACTACCCTTCCATTTTAGCACCTCAAGAAATGAGATGGGCAGTTATAAACTAAAGGCTACGTAAATTCCTGAAAATGTACCCTAGTTTGTAGACACTAACTTTTGTGCAAACCAATAAATATATTATTTTTTCTGACGGATGTTTTTGTTATAAAAAAATCCAATAAACTCAATTTTAGTCATTTAGGAAAAAATACATTCAGCCACATGTCTTGGGTAAAAAAAAAAATTAAAATAAGCGTATATTTATTGGTTAGTGTCTACAAACTAGGGTACATTTTCAGGAATTTACGTAGCCTTTAGTTTATAACTGCCCATCTCATTTCTTGAGGTGCTAAAATGGAAGGGTAGTATAACCCCCCCTAAAATTGCCCCTCTTTGGAAAGTAGACACCCCAATGAATTTGCTGAGAGGCATGTTGAGCCCATTGAATATTTTATTTTTTTAGGTGATAGAAAAATCAGAAAATTGTATTTTTACATTAAGCTGTCATTGAAATTATATATTGCTCACACATTACATGGGCATATGTGGAATTACACCCCAAAATACATTCTGCTGCTTCTCCTGAGTATGGGGATACCACATGTGTGAGACTTTTTGAGAGTCTAGCTGCGTATGGGACCCCGAAAACCAATTACTGCCTTCGGGCTTGATAAGGGCGTAAATCTTTAGTCAGAAATGTAACTGATGACAGAGAACTGCGTTCTGCCTATGTAAACAAGGCAGATCGCTGTTCTGACAAGAGGGAAGGGATGGAGTTTGTCCCTGCAAAGCAGGGGATAAATTCCATCTCTTCCCCTAGTAAAAGCACCTCCCACAGTACACATAAACACAGGCTACAAACACATTTAACTCTTTGATTGCCCCTGATCTTTAACCCCTTTCCAGCTAGTATCATTAGTACAGTGACAGTACATATTTTTAGCACTGATCCCTGTATTAGTGTCACTGATTTTCCAAAAGCTGTCAAACGCGCCAGTTAGTGTGAGAATGTCCGCTGCAATATTGCAGTCCCACTTTAAATCGCTGATTGCTGTCATTACTAGTAAGGCTAATAGGCTCTTTAGCTGGGATGGGCTGCACCTGCTGTAAATGTGGAGGGTGCAGCTCTGTTGGGAGAGAAGATGACCAGAATGTTAGAGGGGCTTTTAAACTAGGTGTTGGGGGGGGGGACCGGATCTAGTGCTAGCCAGAAATGAGCAAGTTACAGCGGGTTATATTGGAGGCATTAATGGTAGGGTGACTAGAATACCAAAACCCAAGGTAAGTAAGTTGGCAAATCCCAATTTCAGCCTCATAACAACTAACAAGGAAATAGTATGTGCCAGGACGAAATTATGAAGCTTGTATACCAATGCTAGAAGTCTAGCTATCAAAATAGGTGAACTGGAGCTACTAATAAACAAGGGGGATTTTGATTTTGTAGTAATATCAGAGACTTGGTTTGACAGCTCACATGAATAGCAGGCAACCTTTTAGGGGTATTCCCTATATCACATGGACAGGGAGGGTAGGAAAGGGGGAAGGGTATGCCTGTACATCAAGAATAATTTGCAAGTGGGGGGTGTGTCTGGCGCGTGACCATGATGGCTGCTTGAAGAAGGAGCTCCGCACAAGGACCCGAGGAATTCAGAATCTGCCAGCTTCCCGTTAATGCTAAACGAGCGATTGTGTTCGGCAACAACTCCTGCAGCTCCCGGGAGTCATGTTACTGAAAAGGAAGGAGGATAGAATGCCCCGAAGCAGCTCTCTCACAGGACGTACCCGCTCTGCATAAGGAGAATCTGTCCACATACACGAGCTATGGGAGAGATCCCCCGGCATCACCTCCAGGCACCCCAGCCTCCAGCAGCCCAGCAAAGGCAAAAATGTGCCTGGACAACTCGGCAATCGAACCCTGAGGTGAGCCATCCTATTAACATGCATTGTGTGTCCCCAATCAAAAGCCCTCAGCTAGATTCCATTGCCACATTCCCCACAGTAGGACAGGCAGTGATGGACACTACACTTAAGGAAATGCTTATGTCCCTAAGGAGCACATTACAGTCAGACATGCTCTCCATCATGCAGAGATTTGGCCACAGCATTGGTGTACTGGAAGACAGGGTTACACACATTGAAGCTAATATGGGCGACTTTACCAATATTGTAAATGACATAATCGATACTCAACAGGACCAGGCTCATGACACTAAGTGGATTAAGGACAAAATAGCGGATTTAGAAGACAGATCCAGGCGCAATAATTTTAAGATCCGCAGGATCCCAGAATCCGTCCAACCCGCCGACCTGTCTTCATATGCAAGAGGCCTGATTAAGGCAGTACTACCCGAAAAGCATAGAGCTGGCCATCGATCGCATCCATAGACTACCGAAACCCACATTCCTCCTCGACTCCGTGCCCAGAGACGTAATCCTTAGGATTCATTTCTATCACGTGAAAGAACAATTCATGCAAAAAGCGAGAGCACTGGGGACCCTACCTGATCCATATAGTCAACTACAAATTTTCCCTGACCTGTCTCAGCATACCCTGAGCCGTCGCAGACAGCTTAACACCATCACCAAGGCACTTCGTAACAACCATATTCAATACCAATGGGAAGCACCCGCCAAAATTTCTGTCACTCACAATGGAACCAAACACATGCTATCTTCAGGACAAAATGGGATGAGACTTCTGCAGGAATGGGGCATTATTCCGGAAACCTCTGATGCAATCCCCATGGATCAAAGTAACACGGGCAATAAGCTAGCACAACCTCTACCACAAAGAAGCCACAGGAATCACCCTCCCACCTAACGTGTTCGGGAAACTCACAGCCTAATGCTCTGTTGTGCCATTTACCCACGCTCGGTCGCAAAAACTCTTTAACCCCTACTTTGCGTTCCTTGGCACCAGTTGTGCCCATTAAAAGTAAGCAGTTTTCTAGGTATTAACCTAGCCTAAGTTTCAGCTGCATTAATTTTTCACTTACTCAATTTTTTCAAATACAGTTACACCAGGCTACTACAAGTTACTACTAAAGACTCTCTTTATTTGTACCTCTTTTTTCTATTGTTTTTTCCTTTTCCATTCTTTTTTGATAAGCAGACGTAAACCACTAGGTTGTCCAGACCATCGAAATCTATATTACCGTTACCTTCTAGCAACATCAACGGAGTAAGGTTCGTCATATCCAACAGCCAACAGACAAAGACCCGAACCTCGTCTCACCGTCAATGTAAGTCATCAAGCTTATTGTTCCCTAATATTTTTCGACTATGACAATCAAAATTGTATCTATCAATGCCAAAGGTTCAACCACCCAGCAAAAAGAGCATCCCTGTGGAACCTAGCCAAACAGACTCAATGTGACATTTTGTGTACCCAAAAGACAAACTTCCAAGCTAATAACCCACCCAATTGTACCAACAATAACATATTTACAGCAAATGCACCCACAAAAAAAGGGGGTTCTAATTGCCATTAAAAATTCCCTTGCTTTTCAACTTCAGCAATGCGTAAAGGATCCTGAAGGCTGTTACCTCATCCTGATCTGCAACATCAACAATACCTCTTATTGACCATTGTCACACTATATGCGCCTAATAATCACCAAACGCGTTTTTTTACATAAACTGCATAAGAAAGTTAATGCTATACAACAAGGTTCAACAATCTGGTGTGGGGATTTTAATATTACCCCTGACCCTGCAATAGATTCCACCTCTCATCCCAAGAGAGGTAGGCAAGCGCTAAAAGCTTTTGTTTTAAATTTACGCTTATATGATGTGTGGAGATGCCAACACGCAGACAAAAGAGATTATACATTCTTTTCTCCTTGCCACAACTGATATTCGCGGATTGATTTTTTCTTGTCAGACCAATGGACATTGCAAAAAATATCTTCTTCCACCATCCACTTAACTACGTGGTCCGATCACTCTCCAGTGAGCATAGTCATAGAAGATACTTCCAAATCTGCCCCCACTTATATTTGGAGATTGAACACTAAGATCCTACAAACTGAACCCTACACTCAATCCCTATGCAAAAACCTGGAACTATTTCTATATCAAAACAAGGACTCAGTTTCTGATCCGAGTATAATGTGGCCTGCACATAAGGCATTTATACGGGGCATTTTTATCCAAATGGGTGCTAGGGACAAAAGGCAAAGGAAGCAGCGCATTGAAACTCTCTTAGCCTGACAGTGGCTCTGTGGCTCTGTGGGGAGCTGTATGCCTTTCTCCCCTTCCTTGTGCATCCACTCCATCACACAGCACACTGGGGCTGTCTGATTATGGACCTTTCGTTTTGACATATAAGGGCGTTTTGCTGAAGTGTTATCCATTGGAGACTCTGGAGCAGCTGTGCTCTGTTTTCAACTTTGTTTACAAGGCTTTTTTAGCCTTCAACAATATACTTTGATTCAACCAAAAGCCCCTCTGTTGGCCATAACGTTCGGAAGGTCCTAGGTGGGTGAAACATATCTAGTTACCCTTGAATGTGAACCACTGGGTTCTTCATTTCTACAATTTATACTTGACTTCCCTTCAATTTTCGATGGGCCTGTATGCCACATATGTACCAAAAACTCCTGATGAAGCTCATGAATTGAGCGAAACATGTTGAGTGGTATTCATTGAGTGGTTTTGTCAAATTTCCTGTCATTATTGATTGATTCAGATTGAAAGATTGGTTGTTTTTAATATTCTTGTTAATAATACATTTTGAATAAAAGATTCATTTTACAGAGTTTAGATATTGCATACATTATTTTAATTGTACTCACTTGATAATACCAGCACCTTTAAAGTCCCGGGGGCTAATTTACCCCAATCCCTCTACCTTTGTATCTCTTAGCCGATATTCAAACCACTGACTCCCTTAACAAACAACAACCAGACCCTGAACTAAAATACAAATTAATTTCACTTCAACTAGAGCTCAGATCCCTTCTATTAGAGAATTTTGACAAATCCCAGAAATGCCTTAAAATGAAATTTTATGCCTCTGGAAATAAAGCAGGTAAACTGCTCGCCCACCAAATCAAGGGATATCAAACCAAATCCCCTTTCCCCTTTATTTACCACCCTACAACAAATTCCAAGAAAACAAATCCACAAGATATAGCAAACGCATTCAGCACGTATTACAGTACTCTGTACAATCTAAAAGACGAGGCCTCCTTTGCCCAACCCGAATCCTCTCAAATCCAATCCTTCCTAAACTCGGTTCATCCACCTTACCTAACTCCGGCACAATTAGAAGATCTTAATGCCCCATTCACCTCTGGGGAGATTGGCAAAGCCATAGAGTCCCTTCCTAACAACAAAGCTCCGGGCCCTGACGGCTTTGTGGGGGAGTACTACAAACAATTTAATCACATTCTGATTGACCACATTACCCTATTATTTAATGTTGCTGCTTCCTCAGCCTCCTTTACTCAAGAAATGCTAAGGATCCTAATTATCACCTTACCGAAGCCAGGGAAGGAACCCACATCACCCCAAAACTTCCGCCCTATCTCACTGCTTAACCATGATGTGAAAATTTATGCAAAAGTAATAGTAAACATATTGATTGATATAATGCCAATGCTAATCCATTCCTACCAATCGGGATTCACTAAAGGTTGTCAAACCTCCAACGCTACTCGCCGGATGGTCAACATTATCCATCACGCGGAAACCCATGGAATGCCTTCTCTGTTTCTCTCTCTGGACGCAGAGAAGGCTTTTGACAGGGTCAACTTGCATTACCTAACTTTGACGTTGGAGAAATTTGGCTTCCAAGGCCATATCCTCTCAGCAATTATGGCCTTATACTCTTGTCCCTCTGCCCAAGTATATTGCTCGTCTATGCTATCGACAACTTTAATATAACTAATGGCACAAGACAGGACTGCCCCCTATCCCCCCCGTCAATTTTTAATTTGATGATGGAAAAATTAGATCCCAACATGACATCTCAGGATTCCGTATTGGCTCCACAGAACACAAAATCAACCTCTTTGCTGATGATATTATCCTCATGATAACCAATCCGGACTCCTCCCTGGCTTCGGTGCAAAGAATACTAGATGAATTTAGCTGTGTCTCATATTATAGAGTAAATGCATCTAAGTCACATATCCTACCTATAGGAATGACAATACAGCAACAAACCTCCTTAAACATTAACCAGTATGCCTGGTCCACAGACTCCCTCACATACCTCGGGATCACCTTAAGCAAAGCAACATCGGATCTTTATCAAGCCAATTTTATTCCCTTCCTAAACAACCTTCCTAAGGAATTAGACAATATCTCCAAATTAATGCTCTCATGGTCTGGAAGACTAGCAGCATTCAAAATGCTTAAGCTACCCCAACTACTATACCTCTTCAGAGCACTCCCCATCCCACATCCAGCATCCTTCTTTACACAAATGCAATCTCTTCTAGGGCGTTTTGTATGGCAACAAAAAAAAAGCTAGGAGCTCTCACACCATCCTTACAAAACACAAAAGAGTAGGACGCATGGGCTATATTAACTTTAAAGATTATTATAACGCTACGATTTTAGCGCAAATCAAAATATGGTTTAACCCTAATTCCAATTGCCCCTGGAGTACTATTGAATCCTTTCAGATTCCCGGACACAACCTAAAAAACTGGCTTCTTTGCTCACCTAAATTGAAGAAAAACAATAATAATATTTCCCCAACCATCCATACATCCATAGCAGCTTTTAACTACCTCTTTGCCAATATGCCCAAGGGAGCAAAAACTTGCAAATTGCCCCTCCCAATAGAGACTATCACCCTACTGATTCCAGACTTGCAAATGGCATCTTGGCAGAACAAAGGTATAACACAAATTTCTGATCTATACACAAACAAACTCCTCAAACCAATTTCCTCACTGCAACAAACATTCTCACTCCCCGCGAAAGACTACTTCAAGTTCACCCAAATAACCCACTGACTACTACATAACTCCCAACTCCAGAAAAACATACCTATAGAAGTGTGGCAATTCCTATCAAACAGCAAAACCTCCGCCAAAGACATCTCTCTCTTTTACAACACTCTGAAAGGCAAATCCATTTTTGACAAACTCCCAACTATGAAAAAATGGGAAAGGGACATAGGCTGCTCCTTTAACAAACATCAATGGCAGGAAGCACTACTTGCCAACCACAAAGCAACGTACTCCTCCAACTTATGAGAACTCACTTATAAATTCAACCTTAGATGGTACATCACTCCATCTCAACTCCGCATCTACGATCCCTCTGTAGAACCCGCATGTTGGAGACAATGTGGTCTACCTGGAACCTTATATCATATACTTTGGGAATGCACCAAAACTGTCACATCTTGGAAAGAAGTGTTCCAAATAATATCAGAGGTCATAGGTATCCCCACCCCCCTAACTTCTGAATTAGCCCTACTTAGCATCAGAATTGATCATTTTCCTCACCAACTCCATTGCGTAGTTATCCACATTCTGCTAGCAGCGAGACTAACGATCGTCCACAACTGGAAATCTCTGAATAATATCATTAGTGATGAATAGGGATGAGCTTAGAGTTCGAGTCGAACTTATGTTTGACTCGAACATCGACTGTTCGCCAGTTCGCCAAACAATTTTGGGTGTTTGCATCAAATTCGAAAGCCGCGGAATACCCTTTAAAAGTCTATGGGAGAAATCAAAAGTGCTAATTTTAAAGGCTTATATGCAAGTTATTGTCATAAAAAGTGTTTGGGGACCTGGGTCCTGCCCCAGGGGACATGGATCAATGCAAAAAAAAGTTTTAAAAACGGCTATTTTTTCGGGAGCAGTGATTTTAATGATGCTTAAAGTGAAACAATAACAGTGTAATATTCCTTTAAATTTCCTACCTGGGGGTGTCTATAGTATGCCTGTAAAGGGGCGCATGTTTCCCATGTTTAGAACAGTCTGACAGCAAAATGACATTTCAAAGAAAAAAGTCGTTTAAAACTACTCGCGGCTATTAATGAATTTCCGATCCGAAAATACACATAAAAGTTCATTGATAAAAACGTCATTGGAATTCCCCACAGGGGAACCCCGAACCAAAATTTAAAAAAAAATGATGTGGGGGGTCCCCCTAAATTTCATACCAGGCCCTTCAGGTCTGGTATGGATTTTAAGGGGAACCCCGCGCCAAAATAAAAAAAATGGCGTGGGGTCTCCCCAAAAATCCATACCAGACCCTTATCCGAGCACACAACCTGGCAGGCCACAGGAAAAGAGGGGGGGACGAGAGAGCGCCCCCCCCTCCTGAACCGCACCAGGCCACATGCCCTCAACATTGGGAGGGTGCTTGGGGTAGCCCCCCAAAACACCTTGTCCCCATGTTGATGGGGACAAGGACCTCATCCTCACAACCCTTGCCCGGTGGTTGTGGGGGTCTGCGGGCAGGGGGCTTATCGGAATCTGGAAGCCCCCTTTAACAAGGGGACCCCCAGATCCCAGCCCTCCCCCTGTGTGAAATGGTAAGGGGGTAGTACCCCTACCATTTCACAAAAAAAGTGTGAAAAATGTTAAAAATGACAAGAGACAGTTTTTGACAATTCCTTTATTTAAATGCTTCTTCTTTCTTCTATCTTCTATCTTCTGTCTTCCTTCGGTTTCTTCCTCCATCTTCTTCTTCTTCTTCTGGTTCTTCTGGTTCTTCCTCCGGTGTTCTCGTCCGGCATCTTCCTCCGTGGCGCCAGCGTCTTCTTCCCTTCGTCTTCTGGGCCGCCCTGAATCCGACCATGATGGAAGGCTCCCGCTGTGTGACGCTTCTCCTCTTCTGACAGTTCTTAAATAACGGAGGGCGGAGCCACCCGGTGACCCCGCCCCCCTTTAACGCACAGGGACTTGGCGGGGACTTCCCTGTGGCATTCCCCGTGACGTCAGAGGGGGCGGACAGGAAAGTCACCGTGTGTCAGAGGGGGGCGGGGTCACCGGGTGGCCCCCCCTCCGTTATTTAAGAACTGTCAGAAGAGGAGAAGCGTCACACAGCGGGAGCCTCCCATCATGGTCGGATGCGGAGCGGCCCAGAAGATGAAGGGAAGAAGATGCCGGCGCCGCGGAGGAAGATGCCGGACGAGAACACCGGAGGAAGAACCAGAAGAACCAGAAGAAGAAGAAGATGGAGGAAGAAACCAAAGGAAGATAGAAGAAAGAAGATAGAAGAAAGAAAAAGCATTTAAATAAATGAATTGTCAAAAACTGTCTCTTGTCATTTTTAACATTTTTGACACTTTTTTTTGTGAAATGGTAGCCCTTACCATTTCACACAGGGGGTGGGATCTGGGGGTCCCCTTTTTAAAGGGGGCTTCCAGATTCCGATAAGCCCCCTGCCCGCAGACCCCCACAACCACCGGGCAAGGGTTGTGGGGATGAGGCCCTTGTCCCCATCAACATGGGGACAAGGTGTTTTGGGGGGCTACCCCAAGCACCCTCCCAATGTTGAGGGCATGTGGCCTGGTACGGTTCAGGAGGGGGGGCGCTCTCTCGTCCCCCCCTCTTTTCCTGCGGCCAGGTTGTATGCTCGGATAAGGGTCTGGTATGGATTTTTGGGGAGACCCCAAGCCATTTTTAAAAAAATTTTGGCACGGGGTTCCCCTTAATATCCATACCAGACCTGAAGGGCCTGGTATGGAATTTAGGAGGACCCGCCACATCATTTTTTTTTTTAAATTTTGGTTCGGGGTTCCCCTGTGGGGAATTCCCATGCCGTTTTTATCAATGAACTTTTATGTGTATTGTCGGACCGGCAATTCATTAATAGCCGCGAGTAGTTTTAAACGACTTTTTTTCCTTTGAAATGTCATTTTGCTGTCAGACTGTTCTAAACACAGGAAACATGCGCCCCTTTACAGGCATACTATAGACACCCCCCAGGTACAAAATTTAAAGGAATATTACACTGTTATTGTTTCACTTGAAGCATTATTAAAATCACTGCTCCTGAAAAAACGGCCATTTTTAAAACTTCTTTTTGCATTGATCCATGTCCCCTGGGGCAGGACCCAGGTCCCCAAACACTTTTTATGACAATAACTTGCATATAAGCCTTTAAAATTAGCACTTTTGATTATTCATGTTTGTGTCCCATAGACTTTAATGGTGTTCAAACAAATTTTTGGGCTGTTCGCATGTTCTGGTGCGAGCCGAACAGGGGGGTGTTCGGCTCATCCCTAGTGATGAAGTAATACGTTTGGTACACACACATGGTTCATATGAACGTATGTATGCTACGACAGAAGGACACCTATCCTCTGCCATTTATAAATGGGCACCCTGGACCACATGGTACCGAAGGTCGTACCATACAAACACCTGAAATCTTGTACTGTATTGTCATTCCTCATACTATCATTTACTACATATCCCACCGTAAATAGCTCTCTAAGCCTCGTACATATAATGTAACGATACTCCAACTGATCTCTCGATGTTCGACAACCATTACATATATGCATTTTTCTTCTCCTCTTTCTTTCCTTATTTAGTGGCTCCCTCCCCCTGACACAGTTTGTTCCCAAGGGGGTGTCTGGGGGAGTGGAACAACACTCTTTAATCTACCATTAGTATTTAGTAGTGTTCACACTGTTATCATATGTACTTATTAACTAACTATGTCATACACTTCTATTTGACTTAATCCTACCATGTCTCAATGTGTGACAAAATCTATTTAATCGTACATGTTATAATTATGTGAAAAAAAAACTTCAATAAAAACATTGAACAATAAAGAATAATTTGCAAGTGAATGTGAGGAACAACATTATTAATGGAGCAAGGGAAGGGGTAGAATCCTTGTGGTTGGAACTCCAAAGGGAGGAAACTAAGGGGAAATGAATACAGGGCGTATGCTACAGGCCCCCTAACCTAAGAGAAGAGAAGGAGTCTGAACTCCTATCACAGTTAGGAATGGCGGCAAGGCAAGACAATGTTATTATAATGGGGGATTTCAATTACAGGGATACCAACTGGGCAGAAGGAACCGCTCATTCATCTAAGGGTCGCTATTTCCTAAATGTCTTGCAGAATAATTTCATGGGTCAGTTGGTGAATGCACCAAAAAGAGACAATACATTACTAGACCTATTGATTACAAACACAGACCTGATCACGGATGTGGAAATAAGGGGCAACTTAGCAAACAGCGACCACAGGTCAATTACATTCAGTATAAATCACAGAAATAAGCACAAGGGTAAAACACGTACAATGAATTTCAAAAGAGCCAAATTCCCTAAACTGCACTCTTTGCTACATGATATTAAATGGGATAAAATCCTAGGAAAAAGGAACACGGATTAAAAATGGGAGTGCTTTAATAGCATATTAAATAAAGGTATTGGCCAGTGCATCCCAATGGGCAATATATATAAATGAGCTAAGATTAACCCTGGGTGGTTAAATTCTAGTGTAAAAATGCATATGTATATGCATATGTATATGCAAAATATGCAAATGCAAAAGAAAAATCCTTCAAAAAATATGATGGGATATAGTAACCAAGACTGTAATGTTAGTAACACATCACAGAATGTACCATTGTGGCTACCAGAATACAGGATCAGAAAGAGACCTGAAAAACTTAACACAAATAAATCACCAGGACCAAATGGATTATACTTGAGGGTTCTGAAGGAACTCAGTCAGGTGATAACTAGGCCGTTGTTCCTAATTTTTATGGACAGTTTGCTGACTGGAATGGAATGTGGTACCAATGTTTTAAAAAGGGCAGAGATATATCCCTGGTAACTACAGGCCAATTAGCCTAACAATGATAGTTTGTAAACTATTGGAGGGGATGATAAAGGACCATATCAAAGAATTTGTAGAAGAAATTGGTATCATTAGTGGTAATCAGCATGGATTCATGAAGGATCATTATTGCCAAACCAATCTGTTAACATTCTATGAGGAGGTGAGTTGCCATCTAGGTAAAATAAGGCCCGTAGACGTGGTGTATCTGGATTTTGCAAGGGCGTTTGATACAGTCCCCCATAAGTTTTTACTCTACAGTCTGTTGACATGGAATGTATGGTGATTACCTGGATAGAAAACTGGTTACAGGAGCGTGTCCAAAGAGTGGTGATAAATAGCGAGTACTCGGAATGGTCCGGGGTGGTAAGTGGGGTCCCCCAAGGATCTGTCCTCGGTTCAATTCTGTTTAACGTATTCATAAATTACATAGAGGTTTGTATAAATAGCTCAATCTCAGTGTTTGCTGATGATACAAAGCTAAGCAGGGCAATAACCTCACAACAAGATGTGGAAACCTTACAAGAAGACCTAAATAAAAAAAGTGGGTGGGCAACTACATGACTAAATGAGGTTTACTGTTGAAAAATGTAAAATAATGCACTTAGGGGCTAAAAATGCCAATGCAAGTTACCTGCTAGGGGGAAAACCTCTGGGGGCATCCAAAATAGAAAAAGATCTGGGGGTCCTAGTGGATGATAGGCTGAGCAATGGCATGCAATGCCAGGCTGCTGCAAGCAAAGCAAACAGAATATTGGCAGACTTTAAAAAGGGGATTTACTTCAGCGATAAAACTATAATTCTCTCACTTTACAAGACTCTGGTCCAGCCACACCTGGAGTATGCCATCCAGTTCTAGGCACCAGTCCTCAGGAAGGATGTGCTGGAACTGGAGAGGGTCCAGAGAAGGCAGGGGCGGATCCAGAGTCTAGTCTCGGGAGGGGCACTGCCAGAAAATAAGGTGTTGCTTACGGAACTGAAATTAATGAATAATACAGTGTACAACGATCAGTAGTATGTAGGGTAGTGTACAGAGGTCAGCAGTAGGTAGGGTAGTGTACAGAGGTCAGTAGGATGAAGGGTAGTGTACAGTTCATTACGCTCCCCCAGTTCCCGTGCCAGACATTACCGGTGGGCCTCCGATGTCCAATGCCTTACCATACCTCCTATACACAGTAGACCTGTTTGTAAGTACTACTATGGGACTGGTTCCATCTCATTATGTATATCATTATGTATGTATATCATATACATAAATATCAGTATATCATTTCTGTTATATGCCAACCATTGGACAACTATCTCTTTCGTTTCATATTATTTATTTTTCATATTATTTAGTTTATTTTATATTTATCTTGGTATAGGATTGAGATACCTTATGCAAGGTCTCTCCCCTATTATACCTGGCAGATTAACTAGTTTGGAGGTCAATTTCATTATTACAATTACGGTCTTGATGTTTGTGTATATTGTCAACATGTATGTGTATATAGAGGAAATTATGGGTTTTATTACCACTATTAGGTATTGCTTTTATTATACTAATCATGGTCTTCTTGTATCTTAATAAATTGATCTATAATTTTACTATTGATAGTTGGTTTTCCCTGAGACTGTATATTTTATACATGCATAGGTGTATATAGATTGTATCCAGGTGCTATATCACCACTATCACTTATTGATCCCACCTTGGCAACTATGGCCCTATTTACTTATTAAGCAATTATTATTATTGATAGCTGGACCCTTATCCCCCTAGACTACATGCTTCACACAAACTCCCCTTTGTTCCAATTGTTTCTCCCCCCTTCCCCTTCCATGTCCAGTGTACAGAGGTCAGTTAGTAGGATGTAGGGCAGTGTACAGGGAACAGTAGAGCAAAGGACTATGTGTCACCAGTGGGGGGTCAGAATGGCACACTCTAGGGGGGTGGGAAGGCATACACTGGGGGGGATCGGGAAGGCATACACTGGGGGGATCGGAAGGGCATAGACTGGGGGGATCGGGAAGGCATACACTGGGGGGGATCGGGAAGGCATACACTGGGGGGGATCGGGAGGGCATACACTGGGGGAATCAGGAGGGCATACACTGGGGGGAGATCAGGAGGGCATACACTGGGGGGAGATCAAGAGGGCATACACTAGGGGGGATCGGGAGGGCATACACAGGGGGGTTCAGGAGGGCAATCACTGGGGGGAGATCAGGAGGGCATACAATTGGGGGAACGGGAGGGCATACACTGGGGGGTTCAGGAGGGCATACACTGGGGGAAGATCAGGAGGGCATACACTGGGGGGATCAGGAGGGCATACACTGGGGGAAGATCAGGAGGGCATACACTGGGGGAAGATCAGGAGGGCATACACTGGGGGGAGATCAGGAGGGCATACACTGGGGGGAGATCAGGAGGGCATACACTGGAGGGGTTCAGGAGGGCATACACTGGGGGGATCGGGAGAGTATACACTGGGGGGATCAGGAGGGCATACACTGGGGGGATCAGGAGGGCATACACTGGGGGGGTTCAAGAGGGCATACACTGGGGGGGATCGAGAGGGCATACACTGGGGGGGATCGAGAGGGCATACACTGGGGGGGATCAGGAGGGCATACACTGGGGGGGATCGGGAGTTCATATATTGGGGGATTGGGAGGGCATACATTGGGGGGGATCAGGAGGGCATACATTGGGGGAGATCGGGAGGGCATAAATTGGGGGGGATCGGGAGGGCATAAATTGGGGGGGATCGGGAGGGCATAAATTGGGGGGGATCGGGAGGGCATAAATTGGGGGGGATTGGGAGGGCATACATTGGGGGGGGATTGGGAGGGCATACATTGGGGGGGATCGGGAGGGCATACATTGGGGGGGATCGGGAGGGCATACATTGGGGGGGATCGGGAGGGCATACACTGGGGGGTGATCAGGAGGGCATACACTTGGGGGGATCGGGAGGGCATACACTGGGGGGTTCAGGAGGGCAATCACTGGGGGGAGATCAGGAGGGCATACAATTGGGGGATCGGGAGGGCATACACTGGGGGGATCAGGAGGGCATACACTGGGGGAAGATCAGGAGGGCATACACTGGGGGGAGATCAGGAGGGCATACACTGGGGGAGATCAGGAGGGCATACACTGGGGGGATTGGGAGGGCATACACTGGAGGGGTTCAGGAGGGCATACACTGGGGGGATCGGGAGGGTATACACTGGGGGGATCGGGAGGGCATACACTTGTGGGGATCAGGAGGGCATACACTGGGGGGGTTCAGGAGGGCATACACTGGGGGGGATAGGGAGGGCATACACTGGGGGGGATCGGGAGGGCATACACTGGGGGGGATCGGGAGTTCATATATTGGGGGGATCGGGAGGGCATACATTGGGGGGATCTGGAGGGCATACATTGGGGGGATCTGGAGGGCATACATTGGGGGGGATCGGGAGGGCATACATTGGGGGGATCGGGAGGGCATACATTGGGGGGATCGGGAGGGCATACATTGGGGGGGATCTGGAGGGCATACATTGGGGGGATCGGGAGGGCATACATTGGGGGGGATCTGGAGGGCATACACTGGGGGGTTCAGGAGGGCATACACTGGGGGGTTCGGAAGGGCATACACTGGGGGGGTTCGGGAGGGCATACACTGAGGGGGATCGGGAGGGCATACATTGGGGGGGATCGGGAGGGCATACACTGGGGGGGTTTGGGAGGGCATACACTGGGAGGGTTTGGGAGGGCATACACTGGGGGGATCAGGAGAGCATACACTGGAAGGGATCAGGAGGGTATAAACTTGGGGGGGAGTTCGGGAGGGCATACACTGGGGGAGGATTGGGAGGGCATACACTGGGGGAGGATTGGGAGGGCATACACCGGTGGGGGATCGGGAGGGCATACACCAGGGGACAGTCATTAAGCTTTAATGGGTTCAATTTTTCACTGGTCTACATGAAAAAAATATGCAACTGAAGCTCATCCCTAGTTATGACAAACACCCCTTGCTTGGTCCAGAGCAGTATCTTGTATGGGATGTATTTGCTGCCTAGATTATGGTGGTTTATGAGATATATTTATGGTAGTGCTAGGTATGTGTAGCTTTATGCAGGGTGTTAAATGCTGTCCATATACACAGGGGTGTAATTTTATTTGCTCTGGGATAAGTCAGTGTGAAGATGCATTTGTCAGCTAACAGCGCCTCTATGCTAAGCTGCAGTAACTCAGCAGACTCAGCATAAAGGTGCCTGTAAACAAATCCACAATGTGTAGTGTGTAGTGCTAGCAGAGCTCACCTCCAGGAACATACACTCGGCTCCCTCTGCTCAGCCGCTGCTCACACCTCCCTCTTCCAGACGAGCGTGATCTTGGGGGAAAAGGCACATCCCCATCCCGTCCACTCAAGCAGCAGCCTGCAGAAGAGAGGCTGAAATACTGCTGGGGGAGGTACAGGGGGCGGAGAGTGCAGTCCCGAGGTTTCTGAGCAGTCATTCATGCTTAGAATGGCTGCGAGTTGTCCCGACTGCAGCTCTGGTTACCTGGAGCACACTCAGCCTCGGAATCTGTAATATTTTCTCGGGGGGAGCAATTGCCCCCCTGGATCCGCCCCTGAGAGAAGGGCAACAAAGCTAATTAAGGGACTGGAGGATCTCAGTTACGGGGAAAGACTACAAGCATTGATCTCATTCTATCTAGAGAAGATACGCTTGAGAGGGGATATGATACCGATGTACAAATACCGTACTTTTCAGTGGGAGGGAGTTTAAAAAAGACACATGGCCATTCACTGAAATTGGAAAAGAAGTGGTTTAATCTTAAAGTGGAGTTCCACACAAAATGGAACTTCCACTTTTCGGAACCCTCCCCCCCTCCGGTGTCACATTTGGCACCTTTCAGGGGGGAGGGGGGGTGCAGATACCTGTCTAAGACAGGTATTTGCACCCACTTCCGGCATAGACTCCCATGGGAGTCTATGCCTCTTCCCGTCCCGACCGCGCTGTCTGCTGGGAACACACAGCTCCCAGGAGAGAGCGGGGACCACTAGGGATGCGCAGCGCGACTCGCGCATGCGCAGTAGGGAACCGAAAAGTGAAGCCGCAATGCTTCACTTCCTGATTCCCTCACCTAGGATGGCGGCGGCAGCTGCTGAGAACCGAGCGGGTTCTCGGCGTCCCCTGCTGACATCGCTGGACCCTGGGACAGGTAAGTGGCCATGTATTAAAAGTCAGCAGCTGCAGTATTTGTAGCTGCTGGCTTTTAATATTTTTTTTTTTTGGCGGTGTGGGTGAACCCCCGCTTTAAACTGCGCAGGGAGTCCTTTACTGTCAGAACAGTAAGGATGTGGAACTCCCTTCCACAAGCAGTGGTATCAGGAGGGAGTGTTGGTAGTTTCAAAAAAAATATTCGATGGGCATCTTTACAATCGCAACATACAGGGATATAAGAATTACTATTGACATAAGCTCACACACACCACAGGTTGAACTGGTCAGACTGGTGTCTTTATTCAACCTTACCAACTATGTAATGTAACTATGATCAAATACCACCAAAAGAAAGCTCTATTTGTGGGAAAAAAGGACATACATTTTTACTGGGTACAGCATCCTACGACCGCGCAATTATCAGGTAAAGTAACGCAGTGTCAAACTGCAAAAGGTCATGAAGGGTAAATATTGTGGAGGTCAAGTGGTTATATTTCTTTTTTTGAGATCACTATAAAGGAAGATTGGATTCAGAGGAAGGGTAAAGAGAGGAATAACAGGAAGAAGTTGATGGACATATGACACCTGATCTTCGGTTATACAAAGACATTAGTGGACTTTATTATCTTGGAGTTTCAGAGCACTGGCCACTTTTATTATTGATATCTCTTTCTGTAACGGGAACAGATTCATTCCAGCTGCTAAGGGAAGAAACAATGATTATTACACTTTGTTTACAGTAGAGGTGGGGTTCCAATGCGCTGTTTAGGAATAATAATGGAATGACAGAATGTCTGACTAAGCTAGAAGAGAGTATATGTCACAAAGGTTATGTTCAGGCCACCAGCAGAATTGGGTAGGTTCCTCTCAACCTGGAAGTAATAAAGGGCATTGGGGCCATTTTAGGAAGAAGGAAGACCATAATATCAAATGAACACAAAAAGCCTGGACCAGATCCAGGCAGTGAATGTCTGTTTGCAACGAGGGACTGGCTTAGGACAGTGTGATTGAAGAACTATATTCTTGGTTTTGGTGAAGGAGAACAACACCTTAGGAAGGAAGGCGAGCCTCAGACAAAGCACAGATTTTTAGCCTTATGCAAGCACAACTTTATGGTCTTATGCAAGACCAGGTATAGAGGCTAGCAGGACAGAACCTTCTACTAAGAAATTCTCAGAGCTAAAGAGATATTGTAACTACTCAGAAACTCTCAGAGCTAATGAGCTATAGCAACTACTCAGAAACTCTCAGAGCTAAAGAGATTGCTAGCAAAAAAGCAACTATCTAGGGAAAGGTCAACTAAGAGACCCGTATCCTTCAGGACATGGTTATCAACAGTCAAACTATAAAGTAACAGCAACTGCAAAGAAAGATGGCAGAGGTTTCCTTGATAAAAACATGTTTGGATGAAGAGGAAAGCACCAGAGAGTGTCTGCTGCTAGAAACCTAGGTGCAAGTACAATAACCGATAAGGTGAAATTAGTGCTACCAAAATGACTGGAATCCTTTCGGCCTAATTTCTGTAGAACAGCTGAAGTAGAAGGTTTACCAGAAGAAACACATAAAATCTGTTTATTTTGCAGTGGAAGAGAAATCCTATCAGGTCAAAGCACAATAGGTAGAATTTGTAACGGATCACCATTCTCCCTAATACATGCTCTTCTTACAATTTACATACTTGTCCTGCCAATACTCCACAACAGCAAAATACATAGCAGAAGGGGCTGGAACATTACTTCATATCCAATGGCAAGATGTATGAGGATTCAAGCTGTACAAGTCACTTCTTCTTCCTCCTTGGTGGGTGGCATATACCATACCCATGGCATTGCCTGGCTGAACCTTTATTGGATTTCCTTCCAGGAGGCTTCACCAGTAAAGATCACTGTAATAAGTAATCTCTAACACTGTTCAAATGTTTCATTCATGAAACCTTGCTTACTACTGTTATGCTGTGATTGGTCACAGCTATCACATGGTGCAGTGCTGCTGTGATTGGACCTGGTACCATGTGATCACTGTGACCAATCACAGATATCACACATTAGTAAGCAAGGCACCACGAATGACAGCCTTGCTTGCTATTATAATGTGGTTGCTGTACTTGGTCACAGTAATCACATGGTCTTAGGGCCGCTCACAGCAGCCCAGTACTGTGATCGGTAAGTGCCTGTGTCCAGCGGACACAGTCAGTTACAGATCACATCACTGAACCCCCTAGGGAACACACACAGGGCACAGTTACATAGCCTGGTTGAAAAAAGACACAACTTTATCCAGTGTAACCAACCGAGAAAAAACCCAGAATAAAACGGGTACAACCTCCCAGATCTAGAGAGCACCCGCCCTGCCATTTATGTACATTGGCCAGGCGGAAAGTGGTTAAGGGGGATGGGATATTAAGGGATTCTCACCCATGCAGGGTGAGGGGTTAATGGAATAATGATTCATCACAAAGAGGGAAAAATTACTATCAGCTTTCCCAGGATTGTTAAGACCTGCTGGGAGGTTGTTCACATGCCAACACAACTTGTCAGCATTCCCTTTCAGATTGGCCAATCATGCAGGCCCCCTATATTGGCTCACTGTCACATTTACTGTAGACTTATATGCAAAATAGCATGTTGTTTCCTAGACATAGGTGTGTGCAGTCTGTTGCATTATGGTGTGCACCCTAAAGCTCACGTGTGTGTCTACATATAAAATATATGACCCTGGCACATTGATCTCTCATCCTGCACATGGAAAAAGAAGAGCGTAAACACCTCTCTTATGACATTGCGACAAGAGGGATATCTTTCCCATCTTCCTGCCGCCACACAGAGTGATAATGCTTATGCACATAGGGTGATTATGGTGTGCCCAGGCACATCCGGCACACCCTGTACGCACGCCAATGTTCTTAGAACAGGCATCACATATTCGCACCAATTTCCAACTTCTTAAAAAAATTATTGTAATAGGGTTCTGTTCTTACTTACTCTAATGTCTTTATACGGCTTGTTCTCAGAGCTGTCACCAGACCACTGAAATGAGGACCCTCCAGATTGTTATTTGCCAGAGAAAGTTTCCTTAGAGTTTGGTTATTTCTGATTCCGGATGCCAGGTCGGTGCATGATGCCTCTGTAAGTTTATTATGACTCAGACTGTAGAAGGAAAGAAATAAAAAAAATGAATAATAAATCCCAGGTGGTGACTATTTTCAATAATTTCACATTAAGTATAGAGTCCATTTTTCTTTATTGTGATATTTTATTCAACATAGTAAACAGAATACTGTAAAGACAGTACAAAAACAAGTCTGTAAAATGTTGTACACAATACCCGTTAAAGGTTTTTACACCCAGCCACTGGCAGAACTGCTGCCAATGGGCTCAGGCTGGGTGAGGACCAATGGAGCCCCAGGAATCAGGTGAAAACTGCACTGGGGAGCCGATGCGACTGGCACCCCTATGGTTTATTTGGAGTGCCCACCCTTCCAGGCCATTATCAGAGAAATGTCCTCCATCATGCAGCTCACCCACTTGCTTGATGGAGCCCTGGCTTAGAGGCTTTGCTTGGGCCCGGCATTGCGACAAGTCCCCTGTATCTCTTGCGTGGTGCTCTGGTGCCAAGGGGCTGTTATCTCCAACCATGTTGCTTCCTAAGTAACAGACCTTGGACCAGAGGTGCCTGCACAAGAAAATGGGAAATTTACCCCAATATACTTCTTCAGGTCATGTAACAAGCTCAACACATGACACAGAAGCATCACGGAAGAAAAATCTTTGATAAACTACCCCAGTGTACTTTGTGGTACTGCTCAGTAGGGATAAGCTCAAGGTTCAGTCCAAACACCGATTTGAGACTGAACTCTATACTCCAAAGTTGGATACACACTAAACAACTTTTCTTGTTTGATTTCCTTTAGATTTACCTTCAACTATGTAGTGCAAGGGCCTGCCTGATTGCATGCAAATTGAAAGTGTTTAGGTTTGACCTCATTTTATATGGTTTTGGTAAATCTAAAGGAAAAAAATCTAAAGAACATTGTATAGTGTGTATTCAGCTTTAGACAAACGCTATACTCTATACTACTGTATATTAATCCTTTCGCTGTCAGGTCCATAGTTTGTATGGCCCTGACAGTGGGGGGGGTTACACACACATGCCCAGCAGCTACTGCCACCAGAAGTGTGTGTATATCTGACAAACCAACTTCTGGCTGTCAAATGGAAGCAATCTGGCACCTCTGCGGATGCCCAATTGCTTTCACCACCCTGATAGCGGGCACCCCCGTGCACATGCCCCTGCCATGTATGTTGGGCTGCATGCACCCATTAGCATGCCCAGGACCAGCATGGCGGGTGCTGACAGGTAGAGGGAAAAAAGATGATAAGCAGATATGCATCACCTCTCCTCCACCTCCTCTTGCTGATCCGTAAGGAACGTTTAAAACATTACTTTCGGGTCCCCCTTTCACTTTCTGCACTGCATTGGATTCATAGGAGCCCAGGGGGAGGCATCCAGCGTCTTTTAGTCCCCGGAAGTCTCAATAAAGAGAACATGTCACCAAAAAATCATAACATCTTCCCCTATGTGATTAAAAAAAAAATGAGGTGAAAATAAAAAGTAACAAATTAGCACAAAGGGCTGATAGCCTCTCCCTGGGTTTCACCCAACCCTTCTACCCTTGGGGATTGGATTAGGGAGATTGACAAATAAGTAATGTTTAAAAAACATACTTATAATCAACGCAATCATTTCTGCAAGTTTGAAAAAAATCTGGCGAAAGTGGATTGATGCATCATGTTCTAATCATAATTCAAACCTTTAATAAATATTGGGTATGCATTAAGGGAGGGATTTGGTAAAGATGCACTTAATCATGCTGCTCCAGAGTGCCTCTGAATGTTTCTCAATACTTCTGAATATCTCTAAATATTTTGTTTGATTATATATGTATATTTTGGGAAATCTACTGTGTTTCCTCGAAAATAAGCCCGGGTCTTATATTCATTTTGGCAACAAAAAATACAGTAGGTCTTATTTTCGGGGTAGGTCCTACCATGTACTGCGCTCTCTTCTCTCCGTCTCTCTCTCCCCCTGCTTGACAGGAACCCCCAGTGTGAACTGAGTTAAATCCTATAATCCACTCTATTACAGTAGTATATATTGTACAATGTGTGTGTTTCTGTAATATAATTGTGCCAAATACCTTTGTTATGGCGCCAATCTGTGCTTCTGTGACCCGCCGGAGCTCTCTTCCCCGCAATTATATTACAGAAACACACACCTTGTACATTATATACTGCTGTAATAGAGTGGATTATAGGATTTTACAAGCATTTTAAACTGGGGCTTATTTTCGGGGTAGGGCTTATATTGCAGTCCTCCTGGAAAATAATGCTAGGTCTTATTTTCGGAGAAACACGTTAGATGATGATGTTTCAAATGTGTCGAGGCTGATACTGCTTGGAATGGTGTTTTGATCTTGGTCGGAATGTTCATTTATTCCTTTTGTCTGTTCTTTTTCTCTTCCTTTTTTTTTTAATGCTGGGTTTTGTCATTGTTTACTTGTTACAAAAATGTCATATACTATACATGTTCAGTGGACCCCCCTGTCAGCGACATGGAGTCATGAAGAAAGTGTGCCACCCGAATGTTCAAATGAGTAAATGTAGAAATTTACAAATGTATGAATATACAAATTTTCTAATTTCCGAATGTACAAATTTATGAATGTACGAATTTATGAATGTGCGAATGTACAAATTTATGAATGTACGAATTTATGAATGTGCGAATGTACAAATTTATGAATTTAAGAAAGTACGAACGTGCGAATGTATGAATTTATGAATTTACGAATATATACGAATGTACGAACGTGCGAATGTACGAATGTACAAATTTACGAACGTACGAATGTACGAATTGCGATCATAACGAATGACCCGAAAAACGAAAAAAATAAATAAACAAATGAAACCAAAACGAAAACAAACTAATTTTTTGGCAGTGCACATGTCTATCTCCTATAGTCAGTCCCCTCCCCTACAGTTAGAACACACATTAGGGAACACAGTTAACCCCTTCATCGCCCCCTAGTGTTAACCCCTTCCCTACCAGTGACATTTACACAGTAATCAGTGCATTTTTATAAGACTGATTGCTGTGTAATTGTCAATGGTCCCAAAAATGTGTCAAAAGTGTCCGATGTGTCCGCCATAATGTCGCAGTCCCGATAAAAATCGCAGATCGCCGCCATTACTAGTAAAAAAAAAAACAATAATAATAAAAATGACATAAATCTATCACCTATTTTGTAGATGCTATAAATTTTACGCATACCAATCAATATACGCTTATTGCGATTTTTATTACCAAAAATATCTAGAAGAATATATATCGGCCTAAACTAAGGAAAAAAAATTAGCTTTTTAAAAAAAAAAAAAAAATGGGGATATTTATTACAGCAAAAAGTACTAAATATGTAACGCTGCAACGGCTGAACAAAATTTATCCTGGGCCTATCCTAGCTGTTGGAAACGTGGTAATGTAGAGGCCGGTTTCTGTCATATGTTGTGGTCCTGTCCCAAAGTGCACTCTTTCTGGGTAGAGGGGACGCAATTTATAGCCTCGCTGTTAACAATCCCAATCCCGCAGACTGTACCAAAATTCTTTATCATCACCAGCTAGAATTTGTGGTTCATTTTATCCATCAGCATTTTATTACTCATAACGATCATTAATAAATTGTTATTACTTTGTTTATTCTTTCACACATTTGACACTATTAGTCTATACAATTTATTGCTGAGTATACACATCCACTATGTGGTATTTACCCACATTATTTGCACTATTGTTGTTGAAACTGTTTATCAGTTCATTTTCACTTTCGTTTGCATAACTATAAGGATACATATTTACACATTTACATATTTGGATATCACCACGCTTTATTCTATTGTTCACACACATTTACCCCAAACATTATATATATCTTTTTTAGCAGAGAATCTAGAGAATAAAATGGCGATTGTTGCAATATTTTATATCACATGGTATTTGTGCAGCGGTGTTTTAAACACAACTTTTTGGGAAAAGGGACACTTTCATGAATTAAAAAAAAAAAAAAAAAAGTAAAGTTACCCCAATTTTTTTGTATAATGTGGAAGATGATGTTACGCCGAGTAAATAGATACCAAACATGTCACACTTTATAACTGCTCGCACTCGTAGAATGGTGACCAACTACGGTACCTAAAAATCTCCATAGGCGACGCTTTTAATTTTTTTTTATGGTTACCAGTTTAGAGTTACAGAGGAGGTCTAGTGCTATAATTGTTGCTCTCGCTCTGACGATCGCGGCGATACCTCACATGTGTGATTTGGACACCGTTTACATATGCGGGCGCGACTTCCGTATGCGTTTTCTTTTCTGCGCGAGCTCCCGGGGACGGGGGTGTTTTCAAAAAAAAAATTTTTTCTTATTTATTTTAATATTAATAAATTGTCTTTTTAAAAAAATATATTTTTGATCACTTTTATTGCTGTCACAAGGAATGTAAACATCCCCTGTGACAGTAATAGGTGGTGACAGGTACTCTTTATGGACCCCGATCCCTCCTTTGCACTTCAAAGTATTCAGATTGCCGTTTTCAGCTATTCTGAATACTGTATATTTTTTTTAAACTGGCGCCATTGGCAGCCGAGTAAATGGGAAGTGACATCTTGTTTACAATTAGGAGTTCCAGTCTGTCCCTAGCCGCCGGATTGGTCATTGGGCCTCCCGATGGAACGGAAGGCCCGGTAAGAGCGGCGGGAGGCGGCGGGAGGGGAGACGTCCCCTCCCGCTCCTCCAGTATAACAGACCTCATGTTATTAGCCTGATTTGTATGGGCTGGTGTTCCAACCGATCAGCAAATTGGTCAATTATCTAGTCACGTGTGTTATCACAAACAGTATATATTTTCTATTTTTTGCTATTTTTTCTAGTGATTGCTAGCTATGAGTAAGCACTCTCGGTAGTGTGAAACGCGTTAGCTTGTATTGCTTTGCTGTGGTTTGTACAGCGTGATCCTGTTTTTACAATAAAAGGCACAAGAAACTTTTCATTGGAGTGCGGCTGTCCAGAGTTGTCCAATTATCTTCATTCGCTATATGCATTTGCCAGCACCTGGGTCTCTTCATTCCTAGAGGAGAGACTTTAATTTCGGTGGACCTGCCTGGAGCGGTGGTAACCCTTCTCTGTACCAGTCTGCTTGATGGGCCTGGTGGGCTCTTTAGCGCACCGCACAGCAACTAAGTCCCTCATAGGACTTTTGGTCTTTTCCGCCCGTAAAGCAATATTACTAAAACGGAAACAATCAGATGCGCCCTCTCTGAACTCTTGGAAAGCCCTGGTCAACTCTACAATACCATTATAAAAAGCCACATATCACTCCCTTGGGTGTATCGCTAAATTTGACAAAGTGTGGAAACTATGGCTTGACTTTGCCTCCACTAATGCTGCTCAAGAATGGATGGTTTATCTGATACACATTAAAAACTCCTTCCGTGCTAACACCTGCTAAGACCCTCTTGACACCCCTATAGTTGAACCCTTCGTATTCTAGGCCTAGTACCAGAGTTCCCTCTTGGAAAACCTCACCTCTATCGAAGACGAGTAGCACATTCTCCTTTCATAATTTCTCCAAATGGAGTGTGTGACAGACCTAGCCAGGACAGAGGCTTTTGGAGGGGACTGAATGCCAGCCTCCTGCCCACCGATCATGGGCCCTGGCATTTGGGGGAATTGTGCTCTCTGTGAGCTGTATGCCTGGGGACCCTGGAGGTGGTGTTACTTTGGATTCAGGTCCATGTCCCCCCAAGACACACAGACTCTGGGAACCCTTTATATGCTATATTAGAATAGTGGTCTGATTCATACCATTGGGACTCATACTGTTAGATGCTAATGTCATCAACTTCAGCTATCTGTCTGTTGTCTGCTATAATGTGTTTATTGTAAATAAGTCTAGTGTGGGCTCTAAGAGTCTTTTTACCCATTGTTGTTTGTGTTAAATAACTCTGCTACTGTGTGAAGCTCGGTGACCACAAGTCTGTCCAAAAGGTCATGTCTCAGTCACCTGGGCTGGATAAAGGGATTAGATAATTAGCTCATGTTGATTAGATTAGGTTTTAGTCATCCTGCTCTATATATTTGTGTGAGATCTCAAATAAAAGGCTATTCCTGATGTACGCCAAGACTGGTGTTGTCTGGTTCTTGGGGGTTCCTATAGCCAGATCCATTGGACTCGTGTTCCAGGACTTAGGAAGCGGTATACTGACGGAAGCACTCAAGTGGAGTGTGGGATAGGATCCGTCACAGAGTGGCTGAGCAGTGATGTTTTGTTTGTATCTTTGTTTTTTTGTTTGTATTTCTGTTGCTAACAGCACTGTTTAGGCAGATAACCGGTTGTTAGGTACCGATTTACATGGTACTTTTTAAGCCGCAGAATGCCCCAAGACTCTGTTTTTGTAAATCTATAAAAATCAATAAAGGGAATTGAAAAAAAAAAAAGTACAAAATATTGTGCTTTTTTCAAAATTGTCGCTCTTTTTTTGATTATAGCTCAAAAAATAAAGACCACAGAATCAAATGATCAAATACCAGAATGATCAAATACCACCAAAAGAAAGCTCTATTTGTGGGAATAAAAGAATGTCAATTTTGTTTGGGTACAATGTCGCCCGGCCGCGCAATTGTCAGTTAAAGCAAGGCAGTGCCGTATCACAAAAAGTGCTCTGGTCATTAAGAGGGCAAATCTTCTGGGGCTGAAGTGGTTAGGGACTGGACCTATTTTTCAAACTTGTTGTTTACAAATTAAAATGATTTTTTTTGCTAGAAAATTACTTCGAACCCCCAAACATTATATATATATATATATATATATATATATATATATATATATATATTTTAGCAGAGAATCTAGAGAATAAAATGGCGATTGTTGCAATATTTTATGTCACACGGTATTTGTGCAGCGGTGTTTTAAACGCAACTTTTTGGGAAAAGGGACACTTTCATGAATTTTAAAAAAAACAAACACCCTAGAGAAAAAAAAGGCGGTCTTTGCAATACTTTATGTCACACTGTATTTGTGCAGCGGTCTTACTAACGCAAGTAAGCCCAATTTTGTTTTATATTGTGAAAGATAATGTTACACCGAGTAAATTGATACCCAACATGTCACACTTCAAAATTGCGCCCGCTCGTGGAATGGCGACAAACTTTGACCCTTAAAAATCTCCATAGGCGCTTTTTTTTTTTATTATTATTATTTATTTTACTTTTTAATTTTTTATACTGTTCCTTTAAAAAAACATTTTGGATCACTTTTATTCCTATGACAAGGAATGTAAACATCCCTTGTAATAGAGAAAAGGCATGACTGGACCTCTTTAATGTGAGATCTGGGGTCAAAAAGAATTTATATCTCATATTTACACTTAAATGCAATAAAAAAAAAGTTTTTTTTCCAATAAAAACTTGGGCGGAAGTGACGTTTGATGTTGCTTTCGTCATCCAACGTCATTGAGTCGAGTGGAGGCCATCTTTTTCTCACTCGACTCACGGCATCTGAGGGGAAATGATCTGATCGTCTCTGTCGCTACCGACGGCTCCAGTAAGCAGCTGGGAAGACCAGAACGTGGCAGGAGGGGGTGGGCACCTCTACCACTGCCGATAAAAGTGATCTTGCAGCGAATCCGCTGTGGAGACCACTTTTATCTTAAAGAAGACCGCCTGCTATTTCAGAATATACAGGGGTTATGGCAGCTATCTGCTGCCATAACCCTAGTATTCTATGTCAAAGTATTGATGTATAACGACAGTGTTTTTCAGTAAGTGGTTAAACTTGTGTGCAAAAAAAAAAAACAAAAAAACTTAGCTCTGGCAGCAAAAGGGTTAAACATTATTTTTGCTAATGCAATGTTTCTCAACCTTTTTTTCAGTCAAGGCACCCTCCAAAATCATAAACAGTCTTGAGGCACCCTTTAAAATTGTGGACAATCTTGCGGCATCCCATTCTAAAATGCAAAAACTATTCTAATAGCTTTACATAACTTCAGAAACATACACATATGTAGGACACCCAACGTTGGAGGTGATTTATACTTCCAAAGCAAATACACTTTTGCAAACTGGTACTGACTAGTATTCCAATGTTTCACTTCTCCCTCAGTTTTTCTCCATTACTCAGCTAATGTGACTCCCAATGCTGATGGAGAGGGGCAGGGAAGGGTCAAACAAGGATGTTATGCAGGCAACTAACATCCTCCTTATCAACTGATGATGTCATTGGTCGTCAGGAGGTCGGCAGGTAATGGAGCACAATGAAAACCTGTAGCTTTGTGTAACTATAAGGAAGGCTTCATCCACCTGCCGGCTTGTATACAATTTTTTGACATTTTGCCAAGGCACCCCTGAAAAAACCTCAAGGAACCCACTCCCTCTGGGTGATCCGAGACCTTTTGGGTTTTAACCAACCAATATTAATTATACTTCCTATCATAGAATTCTGTTCACGTGCCTCGGTCCCGAAGATTGGCCACAGCCATGAAACGCATCGAGCTACAGATGCCGTGTACAGTCGAACCTCGGATTACAAGCATAATCCATTCCAGGAGAATACTTGTAATCCAAAGTACTCGCATATCAAAGCAAGTTTCCCCATTGAAGTCAATGGAAATGAAAATAATTCGTTCCGCATTGACTTCAATGGCATGCAATACCGCATGCGGCCAGAGGCGGGGGGGCGCCGGAGAGCCTCAGAAACAGCCGGAAAGGCCCGAGAACAGCTCGGCTGACCTTGGCAAACCTCGGAAAGGCTCAGGAACGTAGTATTTCCAAGTCTTTCCAAGCATTTCCGAATGGCTCCGATCGCCATCCATTCAGCTCTGCTCGGCTCCGGCCCCCCCACCTCAGGCCAAATGTGGTACTGCACACCGCTCTGGCCTGAATCCTGCTCGTTTTGCGAGACAACACTCGCAAACTGAGTCAGGATTTTTCAAAATGCTTGTATTGCAAAACGCTCATTAACCGCGTTACTCGCAATTCGAGGTTCCACTGTACTTTGCTATGCCCATTTTAACTATCGTATGTCTACAACTATAGATGATGTATGTGATCCAATGGACTTTGTATTACTGCCTGTATTAAACTGTTTATTACTTTTGTTGGGGTTTAAGAGAGGCCCTGGATAACATCGACTTATTGTAATACTTGTGTTTAATTATGGTTATTGTTCGAGTTTGTAGCATTACCATGTATGACTCGATTTGGGTTCTTATGTATTATTACCATAATGCACCCTGGCTATAAACCAGTGGCGTCGCTAGGGGGTTCGTACTGGGGCTATAGCCCCGAATCTGGGGCCCAAAGCCCTGAGTCTCTTACCTAGGGTTGGCTCTGGGCTCCATCTGCTCAGCTGGTGGCCGGGGGAGGAACATGACTAGTTATTAGGAAACTGCTGAATATAGATAAGAACTTGTGCCTAATAACATTAACTAATCATGTTCCTCCTCCTGCCACCAGCTGAGCAGATGGAGCCCAGAGCCCAGTCTGCACTGGATCACCACATGCAGTAAGCACTTGAGCTGAGGGGTTAAACAGTTCAATTGCTTCCCCTGGTCCCTGCTGAGCAGAAGTTTTTTTTATAATTGCTGCAGACAGGGGGGGAGTTGCTCTCTGGGGACCCTTATGTAAGAGGGGGCTCTCTGGGGACCCTGATGTGAGGGGGGCTTTCTGGGGACCTTGATGTAAGGAAGGGGATCTCTGGGGACCATGATGTAAGGGGGGGTTCTCTGGGGACCCTGATGTAAGGGGGGGTTCTCTGGGGACCCTGATGTAAGGGGGGGTTCTCTGGGGACCCTGATGTATAGAAGGGGCTCTCTGGGAACCCTGATGTAAGGAGGGAGACTATGTATGTATACACACACTTACACAAGTATATTATATACATGTGTATGCCCGCCCAAGCGTATGGCTTTCTTTACTTCGCTGCTATGGGCTCTAGACCCAGATCTTTTGTAGACCTAGCAATGCCCCTGTTATGAACTATTAAATATCTTGTATTCAATCCTATATGTCTATTTTTTCCGTACCCACATGTTTCATTTAAAGTCCCGATTTCCCTCTCCCTTGCCCTCCTTTCCCTTCCAAAAAAGAAACAGCACTCAAAATGCCTCATCCGTAAATTTGTGAAGAAATAAAGAAAAAGAATTCCAAAAAAGGAAAACCCGTGGTCGGACTTTAAAGGCACAACAAACAGTAGAAATATACAAAAATATTAGCATTTATTGAAATATATATATAATACAAACAGCAGGAACATGGAAGAAACATCGATGAAAATCATATATACAAAAAACAATCTATATATGATATGAGTCTTAATGTATCTACGCGTTTTGTTGTACACTTCTTCAGGACAAATTTGGGGTTCAGTGGTTGCAAAGAAGAGAAAGGGGTCTCACTTGCAAAAGGAATCACATATTAATCAATCAGTGATCGACAAAGTAATTTCCAACAAAGGGAAAAAGCAAGGTGGCGCAATGAGGTCAGAGCGAATCACCAGGCAAACAACACCCAGGAATCACCTGTGAATCAATGATCACGAGTGTCTAGGTATGAAACTTTCAAACAGGGGATGCCGTATCAAAGTGAATATTCACAGAAGACCGGATATAATCATAGATTGTTCATATCAGAAAATATAGGAATCCCTGAGTTAGAGGTAGCCACAGACTAAGAAATTTGGCCATATATCAAAAGTAATGAATCCAGATCTGGGCTGTTATCATCCAAGACAGATAAGGATACGGCAATGTAACGAAAATCTCCTGAGAGAGAGCAAGACACTCTTCAGAGTGGAATTCAGTTTTAACTGAGGTATTAGATATGGATCCACTTTTAGGCTGGATTCACACCTAGGCATTTTTAGTGCTTTTTGCTGATTTGTACTAAAGTCCATTTACCATGGTTTCCTATGGAACATGTTCTGTAGTTCAAATCTGCAAAATGCAAAAAAGCACAAAAAATGCATAGGTGTGAATCCAGCCTTTGCATACACTTTTTGGCAAATAACAGAAGTATGATACACTTTAAAGGGTCTGATTGCCATGGTATTTTTTTACAGCTGTAACAGTGTGGCCCTGCCACAATGCGAACTTAGGTAGAAATGACACAGGAATTGCATTAAGTCTTAATGTGAAGCTTCAGAGTGTTTATTGTGAACAGAGAAAGCTGTGTTGTAAGTTTCGTAATCCCAGATCGGGGCCTGGAGTTGGAAGGCTCCAAAGTGTCTTGGTTAGGACAGAACCTTCAATCCTGTGTCTGGACTTTGCTGGACGCCTGAAGCCTGTGTCAGTGCACAGGTCCGAGAGTAGCTCAGGGCAGTTGCAGTTGGAGTTGCTGCCATTTGGAGACACGGCCCTGGTGTGGGGATAGGGGTGTACTCCAGCCAATAGGTGACCTACTGGGAAGACAGGACTCCATGTTGGAGAGATTCCCTTACCTGCAGGATTGGGAGAATTGGGTAAGCTAAGCGGGTCAGCAGAGGGCTGAGAAAGCTGAGGTGGATAGCGGGTCCAGGGAGTTTGAGAAAATCTGGAAGTCCCTGGAGGGAGCAAGCTTGAGGGTCTGGAAAACCCTGTTAGGAGGCCAGGTGTGGGCCCATACAGCAAGGTGCTGCAACCAAGGCTGAGAGAGCCTGAATAGCCCTTGGTCTGGGAGACCAAAGAGAGTAATGGTGCTGCTGTCAAGAGAGTCAGATGATCATTCTACTGTGAGAAGTTAAATCCTCTGCATGGGCAACTTTGGACCGAACTTTAATGTTGCTTAATAAAAGTGGGGTGCCATGCTTTTAAACTCAAGTTGGGACTGACTTGGAATTTCTTTAACCGCTCACCACCATGGAGCTAACCAACCCCCACATCACACAGCCCTTATAGAGAAGCAAGGACTGATTATATCACGTATTAATTGTGTTTATATTTTATAAATGTAAAAGAGTCCTGGAAAATCAAAGCACTGGCTGAGATCTAAAATGAAACGGACTTAATACAATATCATGTTTTTAAATTGAATTAGCCCCCCTCCCAGTCTTTAGCCCTTTCCATGCCTTATATCACTATCTACCCAAGTGTAATTACCATTTTTGTGTATGTTTGTGTGAGATTGTCCTATTAACATTTAGTTAAAACTTTGTGTATTACTACTGCTTGGACCTTGAAGAAGGGGACACCTAATTATCGCTAACTCATGCTCACTCTGTGTCTTTGCGGTCAAAAACAAGTTTACGCAAGCCACGATTAATGCAGAAATGGAGAATATAATTTCTGACAGAGTTACCAAATATGAAGTTCTATGGTCCCCTTAGGTGACACACTTTCACCCATCCAATTTTGATGAATCTCTTCTGCTCCCATGAGTGGTGTGGCAGAGCGAGGCTCTGTCCCTATGAAATTGGATGTAAAAGGGACAAAGAGTTTGTGTATCTGCAGATTGCAAGATTACAGAGGGTAGATTTGAAATGGAGAAAACTGCTCTGGCAGTCTTCTCTAGGTTTTGCTAGGTCCGGATGGGACCGGTTTGGAGATCCCTAAGAGTTTTGGGTGGGGCGGGATCTCCTGTGTCCAGGTCTTGTGGACAGACAGCAGGGTGTGTGCCCAGGTGCACACAGCCCATATAATGAGGGGCTGGTGAGAGCAGAAGGGTGAAGGAAGGTGGAGTTGGAGCAGTGGCTGCTAGTGAGTGTCTCTGTGTGAAGATAGACGCTGTGTACATTGAAGGGCTTCAAGCTGTGTCTGGTCCAAGGAGCCAGAAGCTGTGTGCAATGAGGGACTTGAAGCTGTGTGCTTTTAAGAAGCCCAAAGCTGTGTGCATCCAAGACTGTGGGCCTGGAAGAGCTGGTGGTTTGAGGGACCAGTACCTATAGCAGCAGTGCTGTTGAAGACTAGCCAGGTGGGCTTGCATTTTCAGTTATGTCTGAATGACGTTTAAACCTCTGTGTGGGATTCCTGAGTGGACTTTTGTTTTGTTTTTTGTTTTTCATTTAATAAATGTGGGCTACCAGGCCCTTAACTATAAACGCCTGTCTGATGTGGATTCGCTACATGAAAATGCATCTACCACTGAGCTTAACAATCCCCCATGTCACAGTGGTATCATTCTCCATATGCTCCTCATCAGACCTACTGACTTGGTCCAATAACACCTGGGGTTCCCCTCTCCCTCTTCTTGTTTCCCATTCTCTTACCCCTCACTGCTCCATCTCTCCTCCTTCCCAGGCCTCATTTTCCTCCCTGATGTCTCCTCCCTATTTCTTCTTCTTCTTCCTCCCTTTTTTCTCCTTTTACACGACTTACCTCTTTCTACTAGATAGTCAGTATATCGTTACTCATCACTACCCTCAGATTTGAAGTAAGGTCAACTCCACACTGTTGTCAATCTCAATACGTCTCATTTACCCCCTATTCTTTTTTATCCACAATTTGGATTTGTATCACGCTCGTTAGTTTGTTGAACTTTTAGACTTGTACTCCTAGGCTGAACGAGAGCTTTGCATCCTTCTAAGCCGATTATTCCCCAATTGCCCTTTGACTTTGGCTACTGCAATGTTTCTGAGTCATGTTTCATCCATTTTTGGACCATTGTTTAACTGTGTATTACATTATACCTTTCAATAAAATGTTTGAACAAGAAGAAGGGGACAGACCTTGAAAGCGTGTCCCGAAAATTTGGATGTTATTGCATCTCGGACAGAACTCAATTATCACTCCTGTTATACTCACTCTAATTCCTTTATCCGGCTTGTTGGCAGAGCCGCCATCAACACACTAAAGTCAGGAGCCTCCAGTTTGTTATGAGACAGGTCAAGTTTCTTCAGAGTCTGGTTATTTCTTATTCCAGATGCCAGGTCAGCGCAGGAACGGTGCAAGTTATTGAATGACAACCTATAAAATAAGAAAGAATGTTAATAGAAATTGTTTAAAACAACAAATGTAACCTTCCCATCCCCACAATGAGAAAATAGCATATTATAACCCATTTCGTTTTCCCCTGGGTCCAGCTCCCAAGGATTGCAGCGATACCACATATGTGTATGTTTTTGTTTTGTTTTAGGTCAAAAAGGTTTTTATTTAGATAATACCAAGTGCAAAAAGAAGGAACAGGTACAAAAGCTTTTTCCATTCCATTATACCGTTAAACACAGCCGTAAACAACTCACTTTCCATGCAAATTTGGTACACTGGTAAGCTGCTCTCCCCTCAAAATAACTCAACACAGAGTCTAAACCGCTGGCAACAAAAGTGAGTACACCCCTAAGTAAAAATGTCCAAATTGGGCCCAAAGTGTCAATATTTTGTGTGGCCACCATTATTTCCCAGCACTGCCTTAACCCTCTTGGGCATGGAGGTCACCAGAGCTTCACAGGATGCCACTGCAGTCCTCTTCCACTCCTCCATGACGACATCACGGAGCTAGTGGGTGTTAGAGACCTTGCGCTCCTCCACCTTCCGTTGGAGGATGCCCCACAGATGCTCAATAGGGTTTAGGTCTGGAGACATGCTTGGCCAGTCCATCACCTTTACCCTCAGCTTCTTTAGCAAGGCAGTGGTCATCTTGGAGATGTGTTTGGGGTCGTTATCATGTTGGAATACTGCCCCGCGGTCCAGTCTCCAAAGGGAGGGGATCATGCTCTGCTTCCATATGTCACAGTACATGTTGGCATTCATGGTTCCCTCAATGAACTGTAGCTCCCCAGTGCCGGCAGCACTCATGCAGCCCCAGACCATGACACTCCCACCACCATGCTTGACTGTAGACAAGACACACTTGTCTTTGTACTCCTCACCTGGTTGCTGCCACACACGCTTGACACCATCTGAACCAAATAAGTTTATCTTGGTCTCATCAGACCACAGGACATGGTTCCAGTAATCCATGTCCTTAGTCTGCTTGTCTTCAGCAAACTGTTTGCGGGCTTTTTTGGGCATCATCTTTAGAAGAGGCTTACTTCTGGGACGACAGCCATGCAGACCAATTTGATGCAGTGTGCGGCGTATGGTCTGAGCACTGACAGGCTGACCCCCCACCCCTACAACCTCTGCAGCAATGCTGGCAGCACTCATACATCTATTTCCCAAAGACAACCTCTGGATATGACGCTGAGCACGTGCACTCAACTTCTTTGGTTTTAATGGCGAGGCCTGTTCTTGAGAGGAACCTGACCTGGTAAACCACTCTATGGTCTTAGCCACCGTGCTGCAGTTCAGTTTCAGGGTCTAGGCAATCTTCTTATGGCCTAGGCCATCTTTGTGACTGATAATTGTGATAGCTAATCAGAGACTCCCACAGGAGTCAGGTGACCCAGAACTGGGAGTTCTGGATCCCGATTGTTAGCATGGGACACCCCGGTCTCTGTGCTGGGAGTGCGTTGTACGGCTAGGGTGATGGGTGAGCCAACTGTATAGAATTAAACCTCTGAGTGATGGGCCGTGGAAGATCTCCCCCCACCCTTTTCTCCTCTGTTTTTTTACAAAACTTGACCCTGATTTCGACGTGCTTCTTCTCAGTCCCTCATGTATGTTTCTTTCCCTCTACTGGAAACTAAAAAATGACTTAGATTGCATGGTATGTGAATTTTTATTGGTACTGTAGACATTTGTTAGATGGCATTTGACTTGTGCGCTTCAATGTTATCGTATTGTGTAAGAAATTATTCTGCTCTGCTCTCTAAAAAAAAAAAATATATAAAAAAAAAATAAAAAATAAAACAGATTTCATACAATATCATGTTTCTGAATGGTTGTAAAGAGATCTCAGATGTGGTTTCTATCATTCCTGTTCTACTCACCGTAAGTCCTCTATCTGGCTTGTTGGCAAAGCCACCATCAACTCCCTGAAGTCTGGAGCCTCCAGTTTGTTATGAGACAGGTCAAGTTTCTTCAGAGTCTTGTTATTTCTTATCCCAGATGCCAGGTCAGTGCAGGAACGGTGCAAGTTATTGTGTGTCAAACTATGAAGGAAAGAATGTTGATAGAAATTATTTCATAAAAAATTAACACAACCTTCCCATATCCGCAGTAAGCCAATTCGCTTTTCTCTTATGGGGCGTACACACGGTCGGACTTTTCAGCTACAAAAGTCCGACAGCCTGTCCGACAGACTTTCAACAGACTTTCGACGGACTTTTGGTGGACTTGCCTACACACGATCACACCAAAGTCCGACGGATTCGTACGTGATGACGTACAATCGGACTAAAATAAGGAAGTTGATAGCCAGTAGCCAATAGCTGCCCTAGTGTGGGTTTTGTCCGTTGGACGAGCATACAGACGAGCGAATTTCTGGGTCCGGCGGATTTACGACGTAAAGATTTGAAGCCTGTTCCAAAACTAAAGTCGTCAGATTTGCGACTGGAAAAGTCTGCTGAAAGTCCAGGGAAGCCCACACACGATCGGATTGTCCGCCGGATTTGGTCCATCGGCGTCCGTCGGACTTTTATAGCCGAAAAGTCCGACCGTGTGTACGCGGCATTAGGGTGTTCAATTCTAGCTTTTCTACTGCAGCCCAATCACTCTTCACTTGATGTGGATGGGAGGCCTGGAAGAGTTGATTGGTGACCACTACAAATAGCTACCAGTCAAATCACAGGCATGATAAACCCTTTCACTGGTGTGGCTGTGTTAGGCCCCTTTCACACGGGCATTCCGTTTGTCTGTTTTCCCTCCATCTGTTGACAGATGAAAAATGGACACCCATGTATCTCTACGGGCAAGCAGATTGGATGAACGAGATGGACATGACTAACTATGTAACTATGTTAGTGGATAATCATCCGCTGACATCCGCCTTCGTTAACAACTGTTTTTTTTTTTAGGAAGAAAGACCTATTTTTCTTCCATTTAAAAAAAAAAAACGGAAGCCAACCTAAATGGATGTCAACAGACAAAAGGTCAAATTTAGCCTCCGTTTTTGCATTGGTTGGTAGGATGCACATGTTACATATCCCCGCGCACAGCGGAGTAAGAGAAATATTTCTAGCATTGGACCTCCTCTGTGACACTAAACTGATGACCTATAGGGGGCTTTAACCACCTGCCCACTGGGCACTTATACCCCCTTCCTAACCAGGCCAATTTTCAGCTTTCAGCACTCTCACACTTTGAATGACAATTACTCAGTCATGCAACACTGTACCCATATGAAATTGTTGTCCTTTTTTTCCCCACACAAAAAGAGCTTTTTTTTTGGTGTTTTTTAATCACTACTGGGTTTTCTTTATTTTTTTTTGCGCTATAAATGAAAAAAAGACAGAACATTTTGTTAACCACTTCAGCCCCAGAAGATTTGGCTGCCCAATGAGCAGACCATTTTTTTTGCGATTCGGCACTGCGTCGTTTTAACTGACAATTGCGCGGTCGTGCGACGCTGTACCCAAACAAAATTGAGGTCCTTTTTTCCCCCCACAAATACAGCTTTTTTTTTTGGTGGTATTTGATCATCTCTGCGATTTTTATTTTTTGCGCTATAAACAAAAAAAAAATGACAATTTTGAAAAAAAGCACAATATTTTTATTTATTTATTTATTTTTGTTATTTTTCTCTTTATTGATTTTTATAGAGAATATTTATATAATAATAATAATATTTTGTACTTTTTGCTATAATAAATACCCCACATTTTTTTATCAAAAAAATATTTTTTTCCTCAGTTTAGGCCGATACATATTCTTCTACATATTTTAGGTAAAAAAAAAAAAAAAAAACTTGCAATAAGCGTATATTGATTGGTTTGTGCAAAAGTTATAGCGTCTACAAAATAGGGGGTAGTTTTATGGCATTTTTATTTTTTTATTTTTTTTACTAGTAATGGTGGGGATCTGCGATTTTTATCGGGACTGCGACATTATGGCGGACACATCAGACACTTTTGACACGTTTTTGGGACCATTGGCATTTATACAGCAATCAGGGCTATAAAAATGCACTGATTACTGTATAAATGACACTGGCAGGGAAGGGGTTAAGACTAGGGGGCGATCAAGGGGTTAAATGTGTTCCCTAATGTGTGTTCCAACTGTGGGGGGATGGGATTGAATAGGTTAAGAGATTGATCGTGTTCATACGTCTCCTCGCCCCTGAGAAAACCGGAATTTGTGTGTTTACACACCCCCATTCCCGTTCTCGCTCTATAATGAGCAATCGCGGGGTGCCCGACGGTCATCGCGACCGCCGGGCACTCGCATCAAGTCCGGGGAAACGCTTCGGGCACGTGCGAACGTGTTTGAAGACGCTTTGAAGCACCACTAAAGCTAAAAGGGGTATAATATTTGAAGCAAAGCCAATGTAAAGCAAAGCAAAAGCAAGGTGTAAACATGACTGTAAGCTAGCCATTGTATTTAGTGACAGTAGCTTTGACTGGCGTTCAGAGAACTTTATCAAAGCCTGTCCGAAGCCTTGTTTTGAAGCAAGTGTAAACTAGTCCTTAATGTGTGTTGAAGCCAACGCAATGAGCCCTGAGGGCTAGCTTACATTTGCTTCAAAACATGGCTTCGGACAGGCTTTGTTAACCACCTGCCTACCGGGCACCCCCCTTCCTGCCCAGGCGCCATTTTTCAGCTTTCAACGCTGTCACATTTTGAATGACAATTGAGCGGTCATACAACGCTGTTCCCAAATGAAATTTTTATAATTTTTTTCACACAAATAGAACTTTCTTTTGGTGGTATTTAATCACTGCTGGGTTTTTTATTTTTTACAAAAAAAAAAAAAGACCAAAAATTTTGAAAAATATTTTTTTTTTACTTGTTTCTGTCAGTAAATTTTGTAAATAAGTAATTTTTCTCCTTCACTGATGTGCGCTGATAGGCTGAACTGGTGGGCACTGATGAGGAGGCACTAATATGCCACTTTTTTGGGCACTGATGAGCACTGATAGGTGGCACTGATGGGCACTGATGAGGAGGCACTAATTTGCCACTTTTTTGGGCACTGATACATGGCACTGATGAGCACTGATGGGCATTGATGGAGAGCAATGATAGGCAGCACTGATAAGCAGCACTGATAGCCAGCACTGACTGGAATCACTAATGGGCACTGATTGAGGGCACTGATTGAGGGCACTGATTGGCACTAATAGGCAGCATGGATAGGCAGCACTGATGAGTACTGATGGGCATTGATGGGTGGCACTGATGGGCATTGATGGACAGCAATGATGGGCAGCACTGATAGCCAGCACTGACTGGAATCACTAATGGGCACTGATTGGGGGCACTGATGGGCACTAATAGGTGGCACTGATTGGCGGCATGGATAGGCAGCACTGATGAGCACTGATGGGCATTGATGGACAGCAATGATGGGCAGCACTGATAGGTGGAACTGATAGCCAGCACTGACTGGAAACACTAATGGGCACTGATTGGTGGTACTTGGGGGCACTGGTGGGCACTGATTGCTGTCACTGGTGGGCACTGATTGCTGTCACTGGTGGGCACTGATTGCTGGGAACGGTGGGCCCTGATTGATGGCACTCATTGGTGACACTTGTGATGCTATAATGTAATCAATGCCCTGATTACATTTTATGTTGTCCCCTGCAAGGAGATGCCGCTGATCGGCTCTCCTCGCCTCAGTGTGAGGTGGGCAGCGCCGATTACCGTGATTGGACACAGCTGATCACATGGTTAAAGAGCCGCGGACGCGGCTCTTTATAGAGATCAGGGTGGCGCCGTGTCCTAGCAAGGAAAGTACAAATACCCCCCTAAAGGACCCCTTTTTGGAAAGTAGACATTCCAAGGTATTTAGTAAGAGGCATGGTGACTTTTTTGAAGTTGTACTTTTTTCCCACAATTCTTTGCAAAATTAAGATTTTTATTTATTTTTTTTGTTCACAAAATTGTCATATGACATATTATTATTTCTCACACACCGCATATGCATACTTGCAACTACACCCCAAAATACATTTTGCTACTCCTCCTGAGTATGGAGATACCACGTGAGCCCAACATGCAGGGAGCACCATCAGGCGTTCTAGGGACAGACACTTTTGAAGGCCCTGGAGCACCAGGACAATGGAAACGCCCACAAAATGACCCCATTTTGGAAAGCAAACACCCCAACATATAATCATTGAGGCATAATGAGTCTTTTGAACATGTCATTTTTTTCCACAAGTTTTTTTTTCTTGTTCTAAAGTGACACTGATTAAATACAATATCATATTTTTTTTTTTTTTTAAATCTATGTTGTGGTTGTAAAGATGTCTCAGAATATGGTTTCTATCATTCCTGTTCTACTCACCGTAAGTCCTCTATCCGGCTTGTTGGCAGAGCCGCCATCAACTCCCTGAAGTCAGGAGCCTCCAGTTTGTTATGAGACAAGTCCAGTATTTTCAGAGTCTGGTTATTTCGTATTGCACATGCCAGGTCAGTGCAGGAATGGTGAAAGTTATTGTGTGTCAACCTATAAAAAAAGAAAGAATGGTAATTGTTTAAAAAAAAAATGATACACAGCTTTCTCATCCCCGCAGTAACTTAACTTCCTCGCAGCAAGCTCACTGTGCTCTTAAGCTGTTAAAGTTCTACTTGAAGATCAAATAAACCAGTGATCTCAAAACTTTGACCTGAGGGCCAGATTTGGCACTTTGCTTGCCAGTGGCATACCAGCGGTGGGGGGGGAGAACACCTTTGGGATTAATTAGAGCAGACACTGTGAGCCAGGCCTTCTTTCCAACATCAGTGCCTGGCCTCATAAATGTGCCTCTCGAAGAATGGTCAAACATTCCCATAGACACATTCCTAAACCTTGTGGACAGACTTCCCAGAGGAGTTGAAGCTGTTATAGCTGCAAAGGGTGGGGAAACTCATTATTGAACCCTACGGCCTAAGACTGGGATGCCACTAAAGTTCAATTGCATGTAAAAACAGGTGTCCCAATACTTTTAATAATATAGTGTACAGTATATGTCCTGAAGACCTGCAGAAATCCACAATTCCCTGAATTTTGGAAAAAAATTCTGGACATTAGAAAAAAGACTGGAGTTTGGGACAGTCTATCTGTAAAGATAGAGTAGTCATTAAAAAGCACAGAAGCAGGGACCAAGTCTGGTCTGCAAATATATGGGGTTCAGATGGGCATGGCAGTAAAATTTTAACTAAGAACATTAGGTTGGTTGCTGCTAACTATTGCTGATAATGCAGTGGAAGGTCATCTCTCTAGAGATAATGCTCCAACCTAGGATAGTGAATTTGCTGTTTATGTTTACTTTGTAGGAGACACTTTGTTGGCACGATGACACTTCAACCTTATTTGCACTAAATGGTATTTATAAGCGTTACTACTGTTACCTAGCCAGTGGTAGGGCTCTACAATGTACTTGTATGCTGTAAGAGTTCTGTCGTCTTATGTGTTTTTTCTTTTTTTTGGCCTGTTGACAGATTACTGAATGTAATGTACAAAGTTTATTGCACTCCAACCAACTGAACACTTACTATGTGGTATGCCACATATTTACTGTTATGCTGTTACCTTACCCTCTCCACATCATTTATGTATTGTGGGATACTTCGCTCTTGGGAACAAGAGCATTTGTGTCATGTTGGAGGACAGGGCCTAATTTCGGGGGGAGAATGTAGCACCCTCCTACTGTAGGATGCTAGGCAAATTTAGCTTTTGGCTCTTTTTGTAGTCAAGGAAGCAGTCATTGTTTGTTCTGGTCTGTTCAGGGTTTCACAGGCTGGGAGTTTGATTACTCCCCCTTGCCTCTGGAAGAATCTTTCAGAGCATAGGGAGGGAGATTCAAATGACCAACCTGAATGTTTATCAAGGCCTGACCAATCCTTATACAGAAGCGTCCAGCAGATGGCTGGGGAGATGATAAATAATCTAAAGCCCTGAAGAGATTGCTGAGGCAGCCTGTGGACTGTGTAGTTATTCTCTGAAGTCTGGCTGTGCGACTTTATCATAACGGATCTGGTCTGGAGAAGGATTGTCTCCCTCACTGGGAAGTGTTTGAAGGAAGCTGGAAGGTGCACAGCAGTCCTGGGGACTTGTGAGTACTGACCCTGTATTGTGATCCCTGGTGACTGTGTGCTCTTGGGATTCTGTGTTCTGGTTGTAAATATATCTCAGAATATTGTTTCTATCACTACTGTTATACTCACCGTAAGTCTGTTATCTGGCTTGTTGGCAGAGCCACCATCAACTCATTGAAGTCAGGACCTTCCAGTTTGTTATAAGACAGATCAAGTCTCTTTACAGTCTGGTTATTCCTTATTCCAGATGCCAGGTCAGTGCAGGAATAATGCAGGTTATTGTGTGTCAAGCTTTAGAAAGAAGAAAAAATGTTAATAGAATTTTTTTTTTTTTAATGATTGCAACCTTTCCATCCCCATTCCTGTTCACTGTGCTCTTATGCCCTGTACACACGGTCGAATGTGTGATAGGACCTTGTTGTCGGAAATTCCGACCGTGTGTAGGCTCCTTCACACATTTTCCATCGGATTTTCTGACACACAAAGTTTGAGAGCAGGCTATAAAATTTTCCGGCAACAAAATCCGTTGTCGGAATTTCCGATCGTGTGTACACAAATCAGACGCACAAAGTGCCACGCATGCTCAGAATAAATAAAGAGATGAAAGGTATTGGCTACTGCCCCGTTTATAGTCCCGACGTATGTGTTTTACGTCACCCAGTTCAGAATGATCGGATTTTCCGACAACTTTGTGTGACCGTGTGTATGCAAGACAAGTTTGAGCCAACATCTGTCGGAAAAAATCCTAGGATTTTGTTGTCGGAATGTCCGATTAATGTCCGACCGTGTGTACGGGGCATTAGGGTGCTAAAGTTCGAGTTGGAGATCACTGGAAGGGAATTGTAGACTTATGTGGACAGAGTGCCTGGAAGAGTTGATTGTTGACCATTACAGATAGTTATTAGGGATAAGCCGAACACCCCCCAGTTCGGTGTTCGCGGCAGAACATGCGAACAGACCAAAAGTTTGCGTGAACATCGTTAAAGTCTATGGGGCTCGAACGTGAAAAATCTAAAGTGTGAATTTTAAAGGCTAATATGCAAGTTATTGTCATAAAAAGTGTTTGGGGACCTGGGTCCTACCCCAGGGGACATGGATCAATGCAAAAAAAAGTTTTAAAAACTGCCGTTTTTTCGGGAGCAGTGATTTTAATAATGCTTAAAGTGAAAAAATAAAAGTGAAATATTCCTTTAAAAATCGTACCTGGGGTGTGTATATATTATGCCTGTAAAGTGGCACATTTTTCCTGTGTTTAGAACATTCTCTGCACAAAATGACATGTCTAAAGGAAAAAAAGTAATTTAAAACTGCTTGTGACTGTAATGTAACGTTCCCCCCCCCCCCCAGCCCATTACCAGGCCCTTTGGGTCTGGTATGGATATTAAAGTGAACCCCGCACCCAAATAAAAAAAAAAAAAAGGTGTGAGGCCTCTCTATATACTCTGAATAGTGTGTCTATGGGAAAGTTTGTCTATGGGAAAGTTTGTCTATGGGAAAGTTTGACCATTCTTTCAGAAGCACATTTGTGAGGTCAGGCACTGATGTTGGACAAGAAGGCCTGGCTCACAGTCCCTGCTCTAATTCATCCCAAAGGTGTTCTATCAGGTTAAGGTCAGCACTCTGTGCAGGCCAATCAAGTTCCTCCACCCAAAACTCGCTAATTCATGCCTTTTATGGACCTTGCTTTGTGCAGTGGTCCAAATCATTTGGTGGATGGGGGATTATGGTGGGGAGTTGCTTTTCAGGGGTTGGGCTTGACCAATTAGTTCCAGTGAAGGGAACTCTTAAGGCGTCAGCATACCAAGACATTTTGGACAATTTCATGCTCCCAACTTTGTGGGAACAGTTTGGGGATGTCCCCTTCCTGCTCCAACATACCTGCGCACCAGTGAACAAAGCAAGGTCCATAAAGACATGGATGAGCGAGTTTGGGGTGGAGGAACTTGACTGGCATGACCTCAAACCGATAGAACACCTTTGGGATTAATTAGAGCAGAGACTGCGAGCCAGGTCTTCTTTCCAACATCAGTGCCTGACCTCACAAGTGTGCCTCTGGAAGAATGGTCAAACATTCCCATAGACACACTCCTAAACCTTGTGGACAGCCTTCCCAGAGGAGTTGAAGCTGTTATAGCTGCAAAGGGTGGGCCAACTCAATATTGAACCCTACGGACTGAGACTGGGATGCCACTAAAGTTCAATTGCATGTAAAAGCAGGTGTACCAATACTTTTGATAATATAGTGTACTGTATATGTCCTGAAGCCCTGCAGAAATCCACAATTCCCTGAATTTTGGAAAACAATTCTGGACATTATAAATGACTGGAGTTTGGGACAGTCTATCTGTAAAGATAGAGTAGTCATTAAAAAGCACAGAAGCAGGGACCAAGTCTGGTCTGCAAATATATGGGGTTCAGATGGAAAAATGGTATAGATCTCAGACCGTTGCTTTTACAGATGAGCTGGACATTGTTCTTCATCTCCTGTTGCAACTTTAAGGATAAAGTTACAGTTTGCTAGCCGGCAGGAAGTCACATTGAGAACTGAACTGATGCTCACAGCAGGGGGCAACTTACACCTGGACTCTCATTGTTGGTACTACTAAATCTTGCAGAGCCTGTAAGACTTTGAGCCTGCAGAGCCAATGGCCAAAATGTAGATTTGTATATGTACATATGATGGAAAATCAAATGGTATTGCAAAATGTTCTTTTTCCTCGTTCAGGGTATTTTTGCTGCCATGTAGAAAAATACGCTGCTGTGTTTAGGATTCGGGTCAGATAGGATGCAGTGACGGCCACAGGGGTTACAAACAAGATAGGGTAGGTTTGTTCTTAAGTTGAATCTGTTTGTAATTTGGAACGGGTACATTTTGTAAGTGTAGCTCCAGCCAAAAAATCTATTTTTAAGCTTTTTGGATAACATAGGGAAGGGTATCATCACCCCTGTAACATTTGTTTTGCTGTCTGTACCCCTGTTCAGAAGATTTCACCTCATTTTCTGTCCCAATGACAATTGGATTTTGAAAATGTTGGGTTATTAGGGAAACAAGGATTGGTGAGATAAATCATCAGTGGGGAGACACCTTTTTCCCATATTAACTCTTACAGGAGAGAATTTCCCTTCCTAGGGGTAGATTTCCTCTCACTTCCTGTTGTCTCCTTCAGTTTGTAAGTAGGAGTCGTTTGTAAGTCGGATGTTTGAAAATAGGGGACCGCCTGTATATACTATACGGCCTGCCCTATACACTCTGTGGAAAATTGGGCCTTAGGTGTCGGTGGTACCAGAACACTGTAAGCCCTAACAGTTACTCTTGGTGGGCACTGGAACGGGTTCTGCTGTGAAAGATTATATCATGAATTGTAATTACATGTCCCTGTTAAACAGGGACAGAAAAATTGGGCCTTAGGCGGTGGTGGTTGTGGTGATAGGACAACACTGTAAAACCTCACAGATACTCTTGTTGAGAGCAGGAACAGGTCCTGCTGTGAAATATTGGATCAAAAATTGTAATTACACGCCCCTGTTAAACAGGGGCAGAAAAATTGGGCCTTAGGCGGTGGTGGTGGTGGCACAACACTATAAAGCCTCACAGATACTCTTGTTGAGCACAGGAACAGGCCCTGCTGTGAAATATTAGATCAAAAATTGTAATTATGCGCCCCTGTTAAACAGGAGCAGAAAAATTGGGCCTTAGGCACCAGCAGTGGTGGTGGTGCCACAACGCTGCAACCCCTCAAGGATTCTATTGTTGAGCGTAGGTATGAGGCCTGTTGTGAAATGTTAGAGCAAATATTGTAATTACATGCCCCTGTTAAACAGGGGCAGAAAAATTGGGCCTTAGGCGGTGGTGGCGGTGGCACAACACTGCAACCCCTCACAGATACTCTAGTTGAGCACAGGAACGAGCCCTGCTGTTAAATATTACAGCAAAAATTGTAATTACACGCCCCTGTTAAACAGGGGCAGAAAAATTGGGCCTTAGGCAGTGGTAATGGTGCCCTGAAACAAAAATGTTCTTAGAAGCTATCAACATGAACATTGAGGAGGAATAGGATAGTCACTCAGCATAACAGGATAGTCACTCAACATAGGCAGTCTTCAAGGGATCTCACATTCATAGAAAAATTAATCGGTTACATCAGTATCAGGTGCTTGGTAGCTGGTGATCCAAGACTGATTCTATTTTATGAAGGTGAGCCGATCAACTGAGTCTGTGGACAGGCAATCTCTGTGATCGGTTACAAAGCCTCCAGCAGCACTGAATGTGCGTTCAGAAAGAACGCTGGATGCAGGACAGGCCAGTAGCTCAATTACATATTGTGCAAGCTCTGGCCAGTGATCCATCCTCAAGACCCAGTAACCCAGTGGATGTTTGGTTGGAAAGGTCTCCAAGTCTGATTTTGCCCCTAGGTATTCCTGCATCATGTAAATCAGACACTGGCGATGGTTGCTGGAACCAATCAGACCTTGGGGCTGCGGACTAAAGAATTGTCTGAACGCATCGGTCAGACGGCCACCTTCTCCACCACTCCTTCTGTGACTGACCGAAGCCTCAGCAACACGTTGTCCAGGAGGACCAGGAAATTGTAACCTCCCAGGCTCTGGAAACGCATTGCACAAACCTTTCTGCAAGGCCTCCCGAAGATCTTCCATCCTCTGCTCCCTCTGCGAAGGCTGGATAAGTTCCGCAACCTTACCCTTGTAACGTGGATCAAGACGGGTTGCCAGCCAGTAATGATCCCTCTCCTTGATACCACGAATCCGAGGGTTCTTTTGCAGGCTTTGCAGGATCATGGAGGCCATGCAGCATAGGTTTGCTGAGGCATTCGATTCGGAGTCCTCTGGGTCACTAAGGATGACATGATCCGCAGCCACCTCCTCCCAGCCACGTACAAGTCCATGTGTTTCTGGGGACTGAAAACGATCCCTTGAAGACTTCTGCTGATGCTGAGTGCTAGGCTCCACCTCCATGCTGACACAATCCTCATCCTCATTCTCCTCTTCCTGTGTGATCGGCGGGCCCGCAGAAATACTGTCTGGATAAAGGGGGCCTTGAGAGGTAAGGAAGTCCTCCTCTTCCTCCCGCTGTTCTGCCTCAAGTGCCCTGTCCATTATTCCACGAAGGGTGTGCTCCAACAGGAAGACGAGACGGACAGTATCACTGATGCATGCACTGTCACCGCTCACCATCCTTGATCAGTAGCCACTGGCGTGGCAAAAAAAGTCAAGCTCCCCTGACCCAGTCCTGGTGCCATACTCACACAGATAGTCATTGCTGGCCCTCTGCTGCGTGTGCAGCTGCTGCAGCATTGCTAATGTTGAGTTCCACCTGGTGGGCATGTCACAAATGAGGCGGTTCTTGGGCAGGTTGCATTCCTTTTAAAGGTCAACCAATCGAGCACTGGCATTATATGACTGGCAGAAATGCCCACAGACTTTCCTGGCCTGCCTCAGGAGATCCTGTAAGCCCGGGTACCTGCCCAAGAACCGTTGCACCACCAAATTCAGGACATGAGCCAAACAGGGAACATGGGTCAACTGTACCTGTCGGAGGGCGGAGAGGAGGTTGGTGCCATTGTCGCATACAACCATTCCTGGCTGAAGCTGGCGTGGCGTCAACCACCTCTGAGCCTGCCCCTGCAGAGCTGACAGAATCTCTGCCCCAGTGTGGCTCCTGTCCCCTAAGCAGACCAACTCAAGCACCACATGGCATCTTTTTGCCTGAGTGCTTGCGTAGCCCCTTGAACACCTACGGAGCCCTGCTGGTTCTGAGGACAAATCTGCAGAGGAAAAGGCCAGAGGAAGAAGAAGAGGAGGGGGTGGAGGAGAGAGGTGTGGCAGAATCACCACTGCTAGCATTTTGGAGGCGTGGTGGTGGAACAAGCTCCAACAATACTGTACCCTGTCCTGCATCCTTCCCAGCTACCAGCAGAGTTACCCAGTGCGCCGTGAAAGAAAGGTAACGTCCCTGCCCATTCCTGCTGAACCATGAGTAAGCGGTAATATGCACCTTATCGCTGACCGCCCTGTCCAACGAGGCCAAGACATTGCCTTCCACATGCCGGTAGAGAGCCAGAATGGCCTTCCGTGAAAAGAAATGGTGTTTGGGAACCTGCCACTGAGGTACCGCACATTCCACAAATTCACAAAAGGGGGCAGAGTCTACCAGCTGAAAAGACAGCAGTTGGAGTGCTAGCAATTTAGCCAAGCTAGCATTCAGCTGCTGAGCATGTGGATGGCTGGGACCAAATTTCTTTCTCCGGTTTAGCAACTGGGGTAGGGAAATTTGCCTGCTACAATCGGATGTTGGTGTAGCGATAGCAGATTGCCCGCAAGTACTTGGCACACCTAATTCTACACCTTCATTCCTCTTAATGCAGGTTTCTGAGAGGACTAAAGGTATAGTAGGGTTGGAGATCCCAGCTGATGAGGAGCAAGGAGAGGTCCACCTTGTTCTTTGATGTGGGTCTTTTAAGTACTGTTGCCAACAGACTGCATGGTAGGTCGACATATGTCTGGTCAAGCATGTGTTGCCCAAGCGGCTGCTGTTTTGGTCACGCTTGATACGCTTCAGACATATGTTGCGAACAGCAACGGTGCAATCTGCTGCACACGTATCAAAAAAAGCCCACACCAAAGAACTTTTCAAAATACGTGGGGAGTCAGCAGCGCCCTGCACATGCGGAGCTCTGCGGTGTGATGCAGTCGGGTTGCTGCCCTTAAGCTGGTCCCTGGAGGGCAACCAGCTATGTTGGAGATGTGCCTCCTCCTCCTCCTCCTCCTCCCTTCTATCAGGCACCCACGTAGAGTCAGTGACCTCATCATCCCCTCCCTTCTCGTCACCGGAGCAAGCCTGGCAGTATGCTGCAGCTGGGGGGAACATGACTGACAGTTTCTTGTCCTTCTTGGGCACCTCCTCTCTAGGCTCACGTTACTGCCTTCCTCAACTTGGGTACCATCATTGGAGCCTTCAAAACGCTGCGCTTCCTCCTGCAGCATGTACCCGACACTGTGGTCGAACAGTTCGGGGGACTCCTCCATGCATGATGGTGGGGCTAGGGAAGGAGTGACTGATGACATGATGAGCCAATGGAATAGGCTGCTTTGGCAGCTTTATTGGCAGGCAAACTACTCTGAGCCTGGGTGACAGAGGATGAGGAGGATAAGGACGGCTTAGTTATCCACTCTACCAACTCTTCTGCATGTTGTGGATCAACACGGCCAGCTGCCAAAAAAAAGGACAAGCGTGCCCCACGACCACATGCTGAGGATGCACTGTGTCCACGACCAGCACTGTTGGCTGTAGACACAGAGCCTGCTTGCCCTCTTTTAGTGGCCTGTGAGCGTCTGCCTCTCCTTGGTGGCCTGCAGTCAGATATAGGCTTGGCTAGACTAGAATGCAGTGGATATATATGTAGGAGACTGTATATATATTTTATGCACTGCAGATCACTGAATCACCTGCCTTCCTGAAAGTATATTTGAAAATGTACATTAGGAATAGCCTGCAATCAGATATAGGCTTGGCTAGACTAGAATGCAGTGGATATATATGTAGCAGACTGTATATATATTTTATGCACTGCAGATCACTGAATCACCTGCCTGAAAGTATATTTGAAAACGTACACCAGGAATGGCCTGCAGTCAGATATAGGCTTGGCTAGACTGGAATGTAGTGGATATATATATGTAGGAGACTTATATATATTTAATGCACTGCAGATCACTGAATCACCTGCCTGCCTGCCTGAAAGTGTATTTGAAAACATACACCAGGAATGGCCTGCAGTCAGATATAGGCTTGGCTAGACTAGAATGCAGTGGATATATATGTAGGAAACTGTATATATATATTTAATGGACTGCAGATCACTTAATCACCTGCCTGCCTGACAGTATATTAGAAAAAGTACACCAGGAACAGCCTGCAGTCAGATCTAGCTACACTGGATACAGTGGATATGTATACGAGACTGTATATATATATATATATATATATATATATATATATATATATATATATATTAAATGCACTGCAGCTCGCTGAATCACAAGGTACGGCCTGCAGTCAGATCTAGCTAAACTGGATACAGTATGTGTATATATATATATATATATATATATATATATATATATATATATATACACACACAAGCCTGGATGTATATATATATACTAAATACAGTGCAGCTAACTGAATAATCTGCCTGCCTGAAGTATATTAGAAACAGTACACCAGGAACAGCTTGCAGTCTGATCTACCTAAACTCCCAGGGTCAGCCAAGCTAAGGAGGAGTTGTTTGGGAGGAAGCTGGAGATGGAGTGTTAGGCTGTCGTGGCCTTAGAGGGAGCTCCCCAGTCTGGGGGGCAACCTTGCGGCGAGGCTCAGGTGCAGACAGGACCTTCTAAGAACACGTGGAGGAGTCCTGGGCAGGAGGCATGTGAGCAAGGAGAGGACAGCAGAAAAGCACTGCCAAGCAAAGTCTCCAGGAAGGAACAACTGGTTGCAGCCAGGAGGGCTGGTCAGTGGCACACAGTCAGGAGAGAACTGTGAAGGCATACATGAGAGGACTGGGAGGTTGCAGTCTGAGATGGGTGCGGAGCCAATGGAGTGAACTGTGGTGGCACAGGCAGTGGAGAGAGGCAGCTGCAGCCAGGAGGGCTGGCAGGGCCTGAAGATGTGGTGCTGGGCTCAGTAGCCACGAGAACAGCTAGCACCAGGACTACCTACATATTTTTGCTACACCAGAGGGGCCCGAGGTCCCTGCCTGCAAGGGGCATTAGCTAAGGACTGGCTGAGTCAGTGTCAGGTCTAAATCAAGAGCAAGCAAGTGATGTGCTGGAGCTGAAGTGTGGAGGTGTATATACAGGAAGTGTATATAAGTCGAGTCCTGTATACTTTTTACTTCAATCAAGTGGTCATCCCATACTCCCTTACCCCACCCAAGTTTAATACCCCTCAATAAAATAAAAACCAAAGTTCAAAGGCATGGTTTTCAGCCTGAGGGTGAATGTGAACTGTGTGCTTGGCTGAGCAGGGTGAGAGATGGACCACAGCACTCAGCAGCCCTTACAGGGGTACTGCTACACTTCTTAAATCAAAGGGAATAGAAAACATTTTAACTCCATGATACCATCCACAGCCCAATGAAGGTGTGGAACATTAAAAATGGCCTAAAGACACAACTACATGAGGTATTCTACAGGTCAGTTCCTCATAGGGGGTGATAAGCCTTTAAAACTGATGACAGGTCGTAATCTATGAACTTTACTAACAAGTCTGAAGCCACCAAATGAAGTATCAGAACCACAAAACCTTTGAGTTAGAGTGGAGAGATACCAGGTCAAAGCAAAAACTTACAGTGATGGAAAAAGGAACACCAAGACAACTACCCTTATTCCTGGCCAGCGGGTTTAACCCCGATGTCCTTGCGGCGTGACCGAATGAGGATGTGAGAGCGAGTGCGGCGTCCTCTCACCTCCTGCCTTCTATCTATCCTGCACAGCGTCTATGAGCCAAGGAGAGCGACAGGGATTGAGAGAGTGACGGGCTGGCTTGTGGGCTGTGAGCCATCAAAAAACCGACAGGCAAGCGGAGCGGTGTGGGGTAATGGCGGTAGCGTGAGAGACCACCGCCGACTCCTTTCCTGGACGGAGACACAGCCGGCCGACAGAGAGAAGCAGCGAAAGGGGTAGAGTGAGAGGCTATCCCCCTCCGATAACAGTGGTAGCATACCACCTCCCCTGGAGAGATCTCAGTCTCGAGGAGCGGGAACTGGGACGGTGGCAGAAAAGGAGGAGTACTTGACCGAAGCAGGAGGGTGTGGAGGTGTGAGTGGCTATCACCCCCCCTCCCTTCAAACAGACGGCAGATGGTTCTTCAAGTTTGGAGGTGCCACTGAGCAGTCTTTTCTCCCCCTCCTACCCCTCTATACCTGAGGCTCTGGATGACAGGAGTTAAACATCTTTAATCCCAAGACCAGCTGGAAGTCATACTGTGGATGGGTGAGAAATAACCAGTTTAGTTTACCAAAAAAAACTGCCTAATGTGTTTTTTTTGGAGGTGTGTATTTGAACTCTTTTTTGGACTGTATTTGCCCTGTTCTCCCTTTTTTTGTTGCCTCCCTCACCCCCCCCTCCCCCTTCCAGTGAGCCAGAACAGGCCCAGTCCCCTTGTACAGCCCTATTCAGAGGGATACAACAGACAAGCACTGGTTCAGAAATAACTGAATTTTGTGACAGTAACTCCCCCTCCTCCTAACACCATGCCTTCGCAGCGCACTACAAAGGCAAGCCAAGCAGCTGCAAAATTAGAAAAGTACGCACATAACCCAGGGCAGACCTTAACCCAGACCCCCCCCCAAAAAACATGCTACAGGATCAACAGGCACAACCTAAATCGCATGCTGGGACCTCTGGGGTAAGAAAAAGTCAAAGACATGGCCAAGTATTAATGCCAACGGAGGGGAGTGCCTTGGGGGGGGGGCCTTGGACAGGAGGCTGAAGAGACCTTGGGGTCACCTTCTGGGGTAGGTGCCTCAAGGGAACCAGAACCGTCACTGAAAGAGGTCCTGCGGGCTTGTAAGACCTCTTTGAACAAAATGTCTATCCGACTTAAAAATATCCAGGAAGAGCTATCTTTTGTTAGACACGACCTACAGAAAGTTTGAGAGAGGACTACTGCCCTAGAGGGGAGAGTGGGTCTAGCGGAGGATGAACTGGAACCCTTAAAACGGGAGATGAGAGCTATAAAAGACCAAATGACCAACCAGGAAATAAAAACGAATGAAATGGAAAACAGGATGAAAGAGAACGTGCGAATTGTGGGGCTTCCTGAACATAGTGAGGGTGCAGACCCTGTTGCTTTCCTGGAAAAATTGTTTAGAGATACACTTGGACAGGAGCTCTTCACACCATTCTTCGCAATAGAGAGAGCACACAGGGTCCCAACTAGGCCCCCCCAGCCTGGAGCCCCTCCGAGGTCTACGCTGGTAAAAATTTTTCATTACAAGGATAAAGTGACGATAATGCGTAGAGCAAGAGAAACCGGCAACATCCTTTACAATGGCACCAGGGTATCTATATACCCTGACTTCTCACCTGACCTCCAAAAACGGAGAGCTAAGTTTGGGGAAATTAAACGTAAATTACAACAACTGAAAGTGGCATACGCACTGTTGTATCCTGCAAGACTACAGGTAACTGCCCTTGGGGAGATTACATTTTTTGATACCCCCGAGGGGGTAGCGGAGTGGCTGGCAACCCATAAGGAGAGACTCTAGAAGAACAGGACCACTCTACTTGGGAACCTTGGCGATAACATGACTGAGCTTAAGTTCAATTTATATTCTAAACACTAACATAACACTAATATAGCACTAAGGGTGGGGGGGGAGAGAGTAATGATTTATAATATTTTTTTTTTTTTTTTCATTTTTTTTTCTCTCTCCTTTTTTCTTCTCCCTTTCTTTCTTTTTTCTTTTTTTTTCGCAATCAGGAGATAGGGGTGGGGGGTGTGGTGGGTGGAATGATGGGAACAAAGAGCATGGTACCCCTTTTTTTCAAGGGATGCAGCAAAGTGTTCTCTCATATTGTATGTTGTATTTGTCTTTCTTGTTCATACATCACGGGACACAGAGCCTTAATTGCTTAGTGGGTTAGATACACTGGTTAACCCCAATTAAGGAGAGTTCCTCCTCTATATAACCCCTCCCATATGGGGAGCACCTCAGTTTTTTCACCAGTGTCTAAGGTGGTTGGTCACATAAAACATGTGCTAAGAAGAAAGCTCTACTTGACTGTTCCTGCGGGGGCCTAGGAGCTGTACAAACCAGATCCATACCTCCAATACAAACGCCCAAGATGGATGGTACCTGGGCCTCGTGTGCGGAAGAAACAAGGTTTTGCCTGTAATGTCTCTACTTGGAGGACTGGGCTCTGGGAATCCAGGCTTGGTGTACTAATATAACAGTGGCAAGAAAGTCTCTGGCAGAGTCTTTTACAGGTCCAGGGAAGAGGATCCTGTGAGTAGGAACCCATAACACTGAAGGTTGGCACAACGCTGCCCGCCATGATGGGTGAAGGCTGGATTTCTTCTGTGAGTGGTTGTATGTCTTACCTGGTTTCTGCCACTAGAGGGAGTAAGAGACGAACCTGGTGTATACTTACATGCCATCCAGGATACACGCTCAGTGAAGCTGGCCTGCCAAGCCGCTCACCTCCTTCGCTGCAAGCTCTGCCACACAATCATATAACAGAGATCCCACGTAGTCTGAGGGTCCCACGCGGTCCTCAAAGTGGTCCTCTTCTGCCCTCTCATCCTCGGTCGCTGCCATAATGGTCCTACATGCGCGCAGAGGGCGCGCTTTTACAGCTATTCCGGCGGGGAAAGAGGGGGGGCGTGGTTGCGGCGCCGTGCACTTGCGGCGTGCACACCGCACCAGTGCGCAGGTGCCAGGCAGCTAATTTTAAAAAGCCCAGAGCGTCAGAGCTCCTGTAAGCAGCAGGACACAGAGCTGTGGGCTGTAAGCATTTCATGTGATCGGATCGAGGCAAACCTAAGACACCTACTCGGCATCAGGTTGTGCAGTATTTAGCATACATCATTTTGTAGGACTATAGCACAACAGTGATTGCATAAGTACTAGTACCTCTGCCTTGCAGCTTAGGACTATGTCTCCCCGTAAGAGGAATTCAGGGGGAGGTAAAAGAGGCACCAAGAGATCACCACCTACGTCTAGGTGTTCTAGGAATGCCTGCAAATTACCAATCCCTGCAGGCTTGAGCCAGCCTCACAGGATGAGTCAGTGCCCCTGTCAGGATTTGCAGCCTCTCCCAATGTTGCAGCCCCTGTGTATGTCACAGAAGACTCATTAAAAATTGCATTGGAAGGTTTGGAAGGAAGGATCACTAACTTTGTCACTACTTCCTTAAAAGATAGCAGGAAAAGGGGTAGATCCCCTCCCTTTGCTCTGGCTTCTCTTTCAGATGATTTTTCTGATAAAGTGGAAAGATCCCTATCTGGGGATAGGGATCAGGAGCAGTCGGATGAATCAGAGGAAGAGGAGAAGTCTTCTACCTCTCAGGCCCACAAGAGGCAGGTTCAGTCCTATACTTAAATGGTGCGTGCCACATTCAGATTGCCCCCTGCTGAGGCTGCCACATACTCTGTTTCCTCTTTGGGGACCCAAAGATATACCTTTCCAATTCATCCTTTGATGAATAAATTGTTGTATGAGGACTGGGGGCACCCAGATAAAATGTTTTCTTCTCCTAAAAGGTTTTCTATGCTTTATCTTGTGGAGGAAGGTTTCACCAAGCAATGGGAAGTCCCAGCCATTGATGCGGCTATTTCTTGTGTGAATAAGAACCTGACCTGTCCTCTGGACAATGCTCAGGGGTTTACAGATACAACTGATAAGAAGCTGGAAACTTTACTTAAGACCTCCTTTGCAATGGCTGGGGCGGTAGTCCAGCCTACAGTTGCAGCAGTTGGTATGTGCCAGTTTCTCAAGGAACAAATTAAGCAGGTGTTTAGCCTCCTTTCCACTGCGGAGGCCGAAGTTTATGCAGAACTTCCTCAGGTTCTGTGTTTTACGATCGATGCCATTATGGACTCTGTTCAGCAAGCAGGCTTCCCTAATCTAATGCAAGAGGAAAGTCCCAAGGCCACTCCCAAGGGCAAAAGAAGTCTTGGGGTCAAAAATCTGGTAAACAGAATCCCAAAGCCTCCCTATGAAGGTGCCCCTGCTCGGGCGAGTGGGGGGAAGGCTGCTGCAGTTTGCAGAAGTCTGGCAGAGAGAGATTTAGGACAGATGGGTAGCCTCCACTGTGTCTCTGGGCTACAAGCTGGAGTTCCGAGAGCTTCCGCCATCTTGTTTCTTAAGATCAAGGATCTCCAAGGATCCAGAGAAAAAAAGGCCTTTATTGTCCCAAGGAGTAATAGTAGAAATAAACCCAGAAGAGCAGGGCTCAGGGTTCTACTCAAACCTCTTTACGGTTCCAAAACCAAACGGGGATGTCAGACCCATCCTAGATCTAAAGGACCTGAATCAATTTCTGCACATTCGTCCCTTCCACATGCAGTCTATCCAATCAGTGGTCTCCACCCTTTAAGGCGGAGAATTCCTGGCATCAATAGATATCAGAGATGCATATTTGCATGTGCCAATATTTCCCACTCATCAAAAATTTCTAAGATTTCAATTTGTGGCCCTGCCTTTCAGTCTTGCTACAGCTCCTCGAGTATTCACAAAGGTTTTAGCCCCACCCTTGGCAAATCTAAGGTGACAATTTGCTACTCATGGAGCATTCCGTAGCGTGCTTAGACCACAGTGTGCTCAGCACCGTGAGATATTTGGAACACCTAGGTTGGGTTCTCAACCTACAAAAATCTTCCTTACAACCTCAAAAAAGGTTGGAATATTTGGGCATGGTCATAGACACAGCTCAAAGCAAGGTGTTTTTACCTGGATCAAAGGCCGAAGCCATAAAGGCTAGTCCGGTTGGTCATAGCAAAGAGGAATCCCTCCATTCGGCTATGTATGAGGCTACTAGGAAAGATGGTTGCCTCATTTGAGGCCATCCCTTATGCCCAGTTTCACTCAAGGCTTTTGCAAGGAAGCATCCTCTCAGCCTGGAACAAGAGAGTTCAAGCCTTGGATCTTCCAATGTGCTTATCCCCAGGGTTATGCCAGAGCCTCAATTGGTGGTTATGGGCCGAAAATCTCCTAAAAGGAAAATCCTTTCTTTCACTTACGTGAAAAATCATAACCACAGATGCCAGTCTGATCGGCTGGGGAGCAGTTCTGGAAGAAGCGTGCACCCAAGGAAGATGGTCCGCAGCCGAAAAGCTCTTGCCCATCAACATTCTGGAGATTCGGGCAGTTTATCTAGCCCTCAAAGTCTGGTCTTTCAGACTACAGGGTCGTCTACAGGGTACAATCTGACAATGCTATGGCAGTGGCTTATATCAATCACCAAGGAGGCACCAGAAGTATGGATGCCCAAAGAGGTGAATTGCATTCTTTTTTGGGCAGAAAGGCATGTTCTTTGCCTATCTGTGGTCTTTATTCCAGGGGTGGAAAATTGGCAGGCGGATTTTCTAAGCCGCCAGCAGCTGTGTCCAGGAGAATGGTCTCTACACACCGACATATTTCAGACCATATGTCAAAGGTGGGGAGGAAAGTCGGTCATTCTAGTGGCTCTGACTGGGCCCAGACGACCTTGGTATGCAGAAATCATAAAGATGGCAGTAGGGAAGCCTTGGATTCTTCCACTACGTCCAGATCTGCTCTCACAAGGTCCAATATTCCATCCTGCTTTACAAAAGTCTGAATTTGACGGTTTGGCTGCTGAGACCCACATTCTGAAAAGTCGTGGGCTCTCGGATTCAGTCCTTCCACTCTGGTTAATGCCAGAAAGCCGGCCTCCAGGCTCATTTACTACAGAATCTGGAAAGCATATGTTTCATGGTGTGAACCCAGGGGGTGGCATCCAAGAAATCCAAGAAAGTATGCCATTAGCAGGATCCTTGCCTTTCTTCAGTTGGGCATAGAAATGAAGTTGGCTTTGAGCATTATCAAGGTCCAGATTTCCTCCTTGTCAGTGTTTTTTCAGAAGCCACTTGCCTCTCACTCCCTGGTCCGGGCCTTTGTTCAGAGGGCACTGCGCTTAAATCCACCAGTTAAACCTCCTGTGTGCTCATGGGATCTGAATTTAGGTTTTGTCCGCTTTGCAGGAACAACCTTTTGAACCATTTCACCATGCTTCTTTAATTCTTTAAACAAAGAAGTTGGTCTTTCTGGTAGCCATATCCTCTGCTAGAAAGGTATCGGAGTTAGCAGCTCTTTCTTGTAAAGAGCCATATTTGATTATTCACAAGGACAGGGTGGTGTTGAGTCCTCACCCGACCTTTTTACCTAAGGTGGTTTCAGGATTCCATCTGAATCAAGATATAGTCCTACCATCCTTTTTTCCAGATCTGCAGTCCACGGAAGAGGATTCATTACACACTCTAGATGTTGTAAGAGCAGTCAGCATCTATCTGCAGGCAACCGCTCAGACACGAGGGACTGATTGCCTACTTATCCTGCCGGAAGGCCCCAAGAACGGCCAGACGGTGTTGAAGTCCACTATTTCTAGATGGATTCGACAAGTTATTTTTCAGGCTTATGGTGTAAGACTCCTCCTTTTCAGGTTAAAGCGCACTCAACTAGGGCTGTCAGTGCTTATTGGGCAGTGCATCACCAGGCCTCCATGGCTCAGATCTGCAAGGCTGCGACTTGGTCTTCAGTCCATACATTCACTAGATTTTATCAGGTGGATGTAAAAGGGCAGGAGGATGCCGCCTTCGGGCGCAGTGTACTGCAGGCTGCAGTATAGTTCCTCTAGTCCGTTTGCGGTCTATGTTTTCTTATCTGTGTCTCCCTCCCCTCAATTTGGGCATTGCTTTAGGACATCCCACTAAGTAATTAAGCTCTGTGTCCCATGATGTATGAAAAAGAAAATAGGATTTTTAATACAGCTTACCCGTAAAATCCTTTTCTTAAGAGTACATCATGGGACACAGAGCTCCCGCCCCTCTATGGGTTTTACGTGGAGACTTATTGCTTTACTACAAAACTGAGGTGCTCCCAATATGGGAGGGGATATAAAGAGGAGGAACTCTAATCCACTAAGTAATTAAGGCTCTGTGTCCCCTGATGTACTCTCAAGAAAATGATTTTACAGGTAAGCTGTATTAAAAATCCTATTTTTTGTTGTTTTTTTATAAGAGGGGTTAGGGAGGGGGTGGGATGAAATTAAAAAACAAGATACTGAGAAGCACAATGACAACACTAAAAATGATGGGTGTATGGGAAGGTCACAATAGTAAGCCCCAATTCAAACTGAGTAAGGTGGTGAGAGAGGAATGTGGGGGAAGTAGAGGGTATGATTGGATTATTTGTAGTGTAAGTTTTAGTAGGCACTCATGGTTTAGGGAAGAATGCATGAAGCACATCTATACCTACAATGCTTTGTACACGCAGCACTTGGTCACTATGAAATCACAAAAAAAAAAAAAAAAACAAATGAATAAGAAATAACATGAGTTAGTAAAGGAAGAGAAATTACACAACGATTATAAAAAAAATTCATATTAATGAATAGAGGTACACAGACAAAAAACACATTTTTTGCTTTTGGAACGTTAGAGGAGATGGGGGAAGAAATGGATAATTTTTTGGAAACCTGTCGATCCCCTTTCTTTCAGAGGAAGATAGGGCGGTACTCGATACGCATATATTTCTGGAGGAAATACAGCGGATCATGCAGGTAATGGCGGGACAGAAGTCCCCAGGTCCGGATGGTCTCCCAACTGAGACCTGCTGCTTCCTGAGTTGATGAGAGTTCTAAATTGGTCGGCGATGAGAGGAGAACTCCCCTCATCTATGATGGAATCCACCATAATAGTGATAACTAAGGAAAGAAAAGACCTACTTAACCCTGCCTCATACAGACCCATTTCCTTATTGAACACCGACAGAAAGATCTTAGCAAAGGTCTTGGCGGCTAGACTAAACAAAGTCATACAGAAACTCGTCCATCCCGATCAACTGGTAGGTCTACCAGTACAAACATAAGACGGGTATATGTAAACCTTCAGGTACCAACAGATGAGGATGGAAGTGAGACGGTGCCGGCTTACTGGACAAGGAATAAGAATGGGAGGAAGTGGTACATAGGGTTTGAAGTAAACTAGTTAAGGGAGGGGGATTTACCCCACCCTTCCTTTATTAATCATGTAGATATATGGCACTTCTCTTTCCTAAGTTTTATACTGGAGGGAGAGGGGTGGATGGGAGGGTAAGGTGGGTTTTGTATGATGTGTTGTATAATGGAAAATGCTTTAATAAAGATATAAAGTTAAAAAAAAAAAGTTTAATCCCAGTGTAAAGCGCTGTAAGTCTGAGTCAGTCGCTCCCACCCGCTCCACCTCCCAGTGCTCAACTGACCGTTGAAAGAGCAGAGAGTGGTGACTGACAGTTACCAACTCTCTGCTCAGTGAAGACCGATAGCTTAGTGATCAGCGGTCTTTGTTTGCTCGGTTCTCGATTTTGGAGCCAGTGAGGGACAGATACAGCATTTTTTTACAATGCCTGTTATACTCACTTTAATTCATCTATCTGGCTTGTTGGCAGAGCTGCCATCAGCTCCTTGAAGTGAGGCCCCTCTAGTTTGTTATGAGACAGAATAAGCTTCTCCAGAGCCTGGTTATTTCCTATTGCAGATGCCAGGTGGGTGCAGGAACTGTCTGTCAGTTCATCATTGATCAAACTATAAAATAAGAGAAGAGCTTTAGTGCATATTTGTAAATAAAGAGAATATCAGGATATATACTGTCACATATGCAGGTGGCTCTGGTTGTTTTCTCAGAGAATAGGAGTAGGTACTGCCAACTCCACCGTCCTTCTTCCCCCCACCCCATTAGGCGGGGAAGAGAAGTAAAGTGACGCATGCAGGGTGTCGTTGCAGCAAATGGTGGGTGTGGCCAGAGTTCAGAACTGCGTATTGCACAAGGCGCAAGGTGCAGGAATGTATAACACACAGAGTACAGGGTTCAAGAGTGAACATCACACAGAGGCCAGTATAGAACAAAAAATTACCTTCCCTTAACTCCAGAGCTCTACCTCACCCCTCTACCCTAGTACAGAGCTCCCCCACATTGTACCATGGGGAGGGGCTCTGTACTGAGCCCCCCCCCACACACACACACACACAATACAGAGCCCCGCACACATACAGAGCTCCCTCAATACAGAGACCACCACACAAATATACAGAGCCCCCCAACAGTTAACCCCCCCCCACAGTACAGAGCCTTCTCCACAAATTACAGAGCACTACACACAGAAAAGTATCCAACCCACACAATACAGAGAACCCCACAGTACAGAGACCTCCCAATTCCAAAGAGCCCCCTCCACACAGTACAGAGCACCCCACAGAAAAGTTTTCAACCCACACAATACAGAGAACCCCACAGTACAGAGACCTCCCAACACCAAAGAGCCCCCTCCACACAGTACAGAGCACCCCACAGTACAGAGACCTCCCAACACCAAAGAGCCCCCTCCACACAGTACAGAGTACCCCACAGCAGGGCTGGTCCAAGGTAGGGGTGGAAGGAGCACGTGCCCTGGGCGGTACCATTTGCTATAGGAGGGGGGGCGCAGCCTGCAGGTGAAGTTCTGCCACGCCCGCCACTCGCCAGTGTGTACAATTCACCTATGTTAGCGCCCAGCGGCACTGTACAAATTGTGTGTGCCGAGTGCGTGCGCTCCTGCATCCTCCCTTCCCTCAGCTTCACTGTTTACTGTCTCCTACTGTCAGTGTAAAACACAACATCTCCGCGTTCTTCCTAGTGACATGTCACTGATAGAATGCTCCTCTCATTGGGAGCAGCGATCAGTGATGTGTCACTTGTAGCCACGCCCCCTAACAGTTAGAATCACTCCCTAGGACACACTTAACCCCTTCCTAGCCCCCTAGTGGTTAACCCCTTCACTGCCATTTCACTACCAGTGTCATTTTTACAGTAATCAGTGCATTTTTATAGCACCGATTGCTGTAAAAATGACAATGGTCCTAAAAATGTGTCAAAAGTGTCAGACGTGTCCGCCATAATGTCGCAGTCACAATAAAAATCATTGATCGCCGTCATTACTAGTAAAAAAAAAATATTAATAAAAATGCCATAAAACTATCCCCTATTTTGTAGACCCTATAACTTTTGCGCAAACCAATCAATAAACGCTTATTGCAAATTTTTTTTACCAAAAATATGTAGAATAATACATATCGGCCTAAACTGAGGAAAGAATTTGTTTTTTTATATACTTTTGGGGGATATTTAATAAAGCAAAAAGTAAAAAATATTGCTTTTTTTTCAAAATTGTTGCTCTATTTTTGTTTATAGCGCAAAAAAAAAAACACAGAGGTGATCAAATACCACCAAAAGAAATCTCTATTTGTGGTAAAAAAAAGGACATCAATTTTGTTTGGGAGCAACGTCACACGACTGCGCAATTGTCAGTTAAACCGACGCAGTGCCGAATCGCAAAAAGTGTTCTGTTCTTTGGCCAGCCAAATGGTCCGGGGCTTAAGTGGTTAACCCCCCTCCATCCATGCTGTATATTACAAATTGGGTCAAACACCAGTGATAAAAACAAAGTCCCAATGTGATAAAAAAAAAGGTTCTTTGGTAACATCCACCACCTTCAATTGAGTGATCCTGTGAAAGTCACCTCCACCATCGATAAAGTGCTTGCTTACCAGATTGCATGGACCTCCTATCACATGTGATCACATTAGGATCAAAACAAGCCGGCGGTCTAATCGCAGCTACCTATCGTTCCAGGATTCGAGAGGCGCAGTCACGTCAGGTGATGGATCGACGTGCTGACGTCACTGCGCTTCTCGAATCCCGAAAAAAAGACAGGTAGCTGCGATTGGCCAGCCGGCTTGTTTTGAACCTAAAGTGATTACATGTTTTAGCTGTAAGTGCAATATTTTATACTTTTAATTAAAGTTTTTAAATGACCTTTACAGTATGGCTAGCAAGCGTTTTGTATTTTGGGGACTGTGATATCTGATATCGTTTCATGGATGGTGGGTCCACTTACCACAAGGGGTTCCTGGGACGGTTAAAGGCCCTGGCTGGGTTTAGAGGCACAAGTGTCACTGACCTTCCTTGATAGGAGGTCTGTGCAATCTTGTAAGCAAGCACTTTATTTATGTTGGAGGTGACTGTCACAGGATCACGCAATTGAAGGTGGTGGATGTTGCGGAGAAGAGGAGGATCTGGGATACTCTGTGTAAAACCCTTGCACAGGGCAGGTAAGTATAACATGTTTGTTATTTTTATTTGAAATATGTTTTTTACAACCCCTTTAAGGTTAGTTGGATAGCCCATCTTGTACTTAAAGTGGAGTTCTACCCACTTTTACAACTCTTCAGCATTCCTCACTAAACTGTAAACGAATTGGATATTTTTTTTTTTTCTCAGCACCTACTGTATATCTGCTGTATTCATTTTTCACTTCCTCCTCCCTGGCCGTGGCCCATCGCATCATTTCCTGTTTGCAATGCCTTTTGGGAAGGGGCGGCAATTTCTTCTGACACTGCCGTTGCTATGGAAACCTGACCTGAAACCTATTACACTGCTTGTGCTGCGCTGAGCATGTGCGAGATCTGCAAGGGTGAGATCCAGGAAGAAATACAGTCTGGCTTCAGATGCCCACACTTAAGATGGCCACGGCCTGCTGTAAGTTTATAAAATAACAAACTACTGCTATAAACTAACAAAACAGACCTTAGTTTACAGACTAACTTTACTAGAATACATTAAGCTTGTGTATTATAGGGGTATTTTTATTCAAAAAGTATAATTTCGGCCAGGAACACCACTTTAAAGTGGATCTTCAAGGCATCTGAACACCACATACCAAAAAAAATATTTAATTAATTTGTAATATTCAAAGCAAACTCACACATCCATCTATGCCTCTATGCTCTATTTTGGTGAGGAATCTCTTTGAAAAGCACCCCCTAGCATTTCTGGCCGTGGCCATCTTGAGTAAGGGCAAATGATTCATGTAGCATATACTTGTAAATGTAAAATAAAAGTATACACCAAGTATATATGGTATACTTTCTTATCTATTTACCAATGCTAGCAGCATAGGGATTAAAACTATTAAGTGTTGATTGGGAGAGTGAAGTTCCACTTTAACCTTCTTTGGGGATTTTAAATGTTGAAGCTGCTTACTATGTTTTATTTTTTTGCACATATAATGTATGTATTTAGATCTTTTAGTCTGCATTCTCTGATTTACCGTTGCTGCATGAACATCCAGTTTTGACTGGAGTTTGCTTGGTATTATTGTTCTCTAAAGAATGTCCAAAACACCATCTTGGGCAGAATTCCGAAAACGAAGAAAATTAGTAGAAGAGGAAGCCACAAAGTTATCTCAACAGTGGCAGAAACGGTTGAAACGAAGCAAAAGCAACGTTTCTCTGAATACCACCACAACAGAAGAAGTTGCCAGCACAAGTTCTGCAACTGGCAATACTTCAGCCACAAATATCTATGTCATCACCCTAGATCAAGAGACAATTGCTGTCAGCGAGACTGATAACAGTGTGGAGAACGTGTTTTGTACAGAAGAGAGTGACAGCGAGCCATTTGTTTCTGAAGCTCAAGCAGCAGAAAGGCAAACAACGCCAAGTGAGCCCTCTTTAGAGGATACTTCGCCTGAAGCTGAAGCTTATATTACGATTAACCCAAACGATCCTCCCTCATGGCCAACTTTAACAGACAAGATTAGGTGTTATCTGGTTTAAAAGGGCCCAGATCAAGGAAAAGATGGTGACTTTGGAAAATGTAAACCACAAGAAGGACGCACTTTCAATGCCACTTGGTTTACTAAAAAATGTATGTAGTGGTAAAATATTGATCGTGCATGGTTGATTTATTCAAAAATCTCAAATTCTCTATTTTGCTTTCCATGCATTTTGTTTGGTAAGCACAATTATGCATTAACCGACCCAAAAAAACACCTGAATCCTCGTATACCTACACATGAAAATTCACCAGAACATTGTGAATGCTATTCAAAGTGGAAAATGATGGAAAAAAGTTTGAAAGATGGGAAAGTAATTGGCAGTGAATTGGAGAAAGTTATTAATAATGAAAAAGAGAAGTGGCGAAATGTCTTAAAATGTAATTTGGATTGCATATTGTTTTGTGCCAAAAACAATATGACCCTTAGAGGTTCCGAAGATGTCATTGGCAGGCCACATTCTGGTATATTTCTTGACATTTTAGAAGTAATAAGCCATCACAACATGTCATTAAAAGAAAAAATTGAAACACATCGGAGGCACACCATCAGTTACTTCTCCAATAAAATTCAAAATAAATTTATCAGTTTATTGTCCAACACTGTTCGCTCTACCATTTATTAAGGATAAAGGGGGCAAAGTTTTTTTCATTGCTTTTTGATTGTACTCTAGACATCTCCCATCATGAGCAAATGAGTGAAATTATACGCTATGTCACTGTTGTTGAAGGGAAAGTGACAATAGAAGAGAGCTTTATAGATTTTATTCATACAAAAGAGAAAACTGGAAGTGGTCTAGCCTCAGAAATTATTAACACGCTAAAAACCGATGGAATTAACCTTAGGGATGCAAGGGGTCAAGGCTATGATAATGCAGCTAACATGACTGGCAAATACAATGGTGTGCGGGCAAGAATTCTGCAAGAAAATCAACATGCAAGATTTGTTCCATGTGCAGCCCATAGCCTAAACCTGGCCAGGGTACATGCAGCTTACGTGAGTCCAGAAGTTAAAAACTTTTTCGGAACTGTTCAAAGAATGTTTACATTTTTTTTATTATTATACAGCATTTATATAGCGCCAACATTAGGGAGGACAGTACAATTACAATACAATTCAATACAAGAGGGATCAGAGGGCCCTGCTCGTTAGAGATTACAATCTAGGAAGGAGGGTCAAGTTATACAAAAGGGTAATAGCTGTGGGGGATGAGCTAATGGAGAAAATAGTGCAGTTGTTAGATGGAGGCAGGATAGGCTTCTCTGGAGAGGAAAGTTTTCAGGGATCACCTAAAAGTGAATAAATTTGGAGACAGTCTGACAGATTGGGGTAGGGAATTCCAGAGGATGGGCGAGGATCGGGAGAAGTCCTGGAGGCGGATATGGGAGGAGGTGATGAGGGAGCTAGAGAGCAGGAGGTCCTGGGAGGAATGAAGAGGGCAGTTAGGTTGGTATTTTGAGACTAGGTTAGTGATGTAGCTGGGGGCAGGGTTGTGGATGGCTTTGTAACGTATTGTTAGTATTTTGAATTTAATTCGTTGGGCGAGTAGCAGCCAATGGAGGGATTGGCAGAGGGGGGTAGCAGACACTGAGCGGTTTGTAAGGTGGATGAGTCTGGCAGCCGCATTCATGATGCACTGAAGGGGGGATAGTCTATTTAAAGGTAAGCCAATGAGGAGGGAGCTGCCGTAGTCAAGGCGAGAGATAACCAGGGAGTGAATCAGGAGCTTTGTGGTTTCATTGGTTAGAAAGGGACGTAGTTTAGAGATGTTGCGGAGGTTGAGGCGGCAAGCTTTGGAAAGTGATTGGATGTGGGGCTGAAAGGAGAGTTCAGAATCTAGGATAACACCTAGCACCCTGACATGTGGGGACGGGTGGATGGTTGTGCCATTGCTCTTGACAGAGAAGTCAGGGGAAGAGGCACGTCGGGGGAGGAAATATCATAAGCTCGGTTTTGGACAAGCTGAGTTTGAGGAAGTGGTGTGACATTTTTCTCCAGTTCCACATCCCGTGGGGAAACCCTAACAAAACTTGTAAAGACAACTCTAAAGGGTCATAGAGATACTCAATGGTCTTCAAGAGCAAATGCAATAAAAGCTTTATTTACACAGATCACCGATATACAGTACAGAGCACCCCATAGTACAGAGACCTCCCAACTCCAAAGAGCCCCCTCCACACATTACAGAGCACCCCACAGTACAGAGCCCCCTCCACACACATATTGCACAGCTCACTTCACAATACAAAGCCCCCTCACACAGTACAGAGCTGCCCCCCCCCACAATACAGACCCTCCCTACAGTACAGAGTCCCCTTACACAGTACAGAGCCCGCACACAACACAGCCCTCCAACAGTAGAACCCCCCACCAACAGTACACAGCTAGTAATGCATATATAATAAGAAGATCAAAGAATGGGTTTTTAAAGGTGTTACCGCTCATCAAATAGGAAAACACTGCTAAAAGTATTAATTGTTATTTTCTATACCCAATCAATATAAAGGTTAAAATCCGTTTCGGCTGGTGCTCAATAATTCTGGAGGGGCAACAAACCAACTAACCCACCCCACCCCCCCCTCGGCAGGAGACTAGGCCGTTACACACACACCCTGCGAAATGGACGGCCTCCTTACCTCCCCGGGATGACTCCGATCTCCCCTCCTCCTCCCTCCCTTGTCCGGGATGGGGAGTGCTGGATGGCACCCATGTCACAGTGGTGGCTGATGGGTCGGTCGGTCTTTTCCTCTGGCCGTGCTCTCCTCTCTCCTCCTCTCTCCTCCTCCCTCCTCCTCCCTCCTCCTAGGCGTCCAATAGGATCCATAATAATTAAGTAAGTTGATTCTTTCATCCCAGTGTGCAAGCCCCGAGAGCTTGCACACTGGAGCGATGCGCTGGCAGGACAGTAAAAAAAGTCCTGCCAGCAGCATCTTCGGAGCGGTGAAGGAGCGGTGTGTATACCGCTCCTTTACCGCTCCTGCCCATTGAAATCAATGGGACAGCGCGGCTATACCACCGGCAAAGCGCCTCTGCAGAGGCGCTTTGCGGTGGTATTTAAGCATCGGCACTTTCGGCATTTTAGCATCGGCGCTTTCGGGGCAGTTTGCAGGCGCTAATATTAGCGCAATAGCGCCTGCAAACCGCCCCAGTGTGCAAGGGCTCTTAGAACCCCCAAACATTATATATTTTTTTTTTAAATAGAGACCCTAGAGAATAAATTTGTGGGCGTTTCATATTTTTAAGTCGCACAGTATTTGTGGTTTTTCAAACACAATTTTTTTTAGAATAAATACACTTTTTTTACTTTAATGCACAAAAACACAATATAATACTCAATTACCGGTATTTGGTAAAATTTTGGAAAAATTGTGGAAAATGTCTAGGGGTGTGAATACTTTTTCAAGACACTGTATGTGGGTTAAAAGACCCAAGATTTCTCCATAAAGAGGACCTGTTACTAGCCATGTTATCTCAAGGGATGGCATTCATCCCTTGTTAAAATAAAAGATTTTATACAGAAAAAAGAAAGAAAGAAACAGTATATAAATGAAATTAAATAAATAATAAAAATGTTTACAAAAAGTTTTTAGTGCCCCCATTCTCCCCATGCTCACGCACAAATGTGAATGCTTGTGTCAGTCCCGCACGCAATGTAAATGACAATCGTACCATACAAGTGAGGTATAACCACGCACATTATAGTGAGAGCAATAATTCTAGTACCAGACCTCCTGTGTAACTCTAAATTGATAACCTGTCACCTATGGAGACTTTTTAGTACCATAGTTTGTCGCCATTCCACAGACATATGCAATTTTAAAGCATGACATATTTGGTATCTAACATCATCTTTTATATTTTACCAAACAATTGGGTATCATATTGTGTTGTAGACATGTGCAATTCGTTTTGCAACTTATCGAAATTCGGCCGAATTTTGCATCTCTCAGACATTCGGATGCATCCAAATTTCCGAATAAAAAAATAACGAATTTCAACTACCGTATATACTCGAGTATAAGTCGTTCCGAGTATAAGTCGAGGTCCTAATTTACCACAAAAAAAATGGGAAAAACTTATTGACCCGAGTATAAGACGAGGGTGAGAAATACACAGCTACTGTAAGTGGAAAAGAGGGCCAACAATGCCCATTTGCAGCATCACTGTGCCCATTTGCATGCCTCACTGTGCCCATTTGCATGCCTCACTGTGCCCATTTGCAGCCATAGGTCCCCCGAACTTCAAACTCGGTAGTTAAGGGTTCCTAGATGCCCCCTAGCTGCAGCCAAAATTTGGGGTCTCTGAACCCAAAGGGTCCTGAAATGACATTGCTGCAGATGGACACAGTTGACCGAATTTGGGGCCCTGTATCTTGGGGCCACTTAGTGCTAAGAACCCCAAATTATGTGTGCAAACCCAGTGGAACTAGCATCATAAAATATCCAAAGCTGGGGTTACTAGCACCATGTGGCCCTGAGATACAGGGCCCCAAAAATCAGTTCAGAAAAGGTCAAGCACTTTTCTGCAGCAGAAAATGACATTTTCCAAACCGGTTTTGGGGCCCCATATCTCAGGGCCACTTGGTGCTAGGAACTCCAGCTTTGAGAGTTGGGGCCCCAAATTCGGTTCAGAAAATGTCAAGCATTTTTCTGCAGCAGAGAATGACATTTTCTGAACCGATTTTGGGGCCCCGTATCTCGGGGCCACTTAGTGCTAGGAACTTCAGCTTTGGGTATGTTGTGGTACCAGTTCTACTGGGTTTGCACACCAAATTTGGGGTTCCTAGCACCAAGTGGCCCTGAGATACGGGGCTCCAAAGTCGGTTCGGAAAATGAAATTTTTTGCTGCAGAAAAGTGCTTGACTCGAGTATAAGTCGAGGGGGGCACTTTCAGCACAAAAAAATGTGCTGAAAAATTCGACTTATACTCGAGTATATACGGTAATATGAAAGAAATTATAGCGGATATAACGAATGAATTTAACATGATTCGGTAATTCATTAAAGATCTAATGAAACAAAAGGTCAAGTAAATCTTACAGTCCAATCAGCTGATAAATTTGGTGCTGGAGGTTGGATTACTGGCAAAGTGCATTCCTGAGAACTGAGTTAGAAGAGTGTTGTATTGTATATGAGCCGAGGAGAAGAGATATTATCATTGTGTGTGTTGTATTGTATTTGAGCAGAGGAGAAGAGATATTGTAATTGTGTGTGTTGTATTGTATTTGAGCAGAGGAGAAGAGATATTGTCATTGTGTGTGTTGTATTGTATTTGAGCAGAGGAGAAGAGATATTGTCATTGTGTGTGTTGTATTGTATTTGAGCAGAGGAGAAGAGATATTGTAATTGTGTGTGTTGTATTGTATTTGAGCAGAGGAGAAGAGATATTGTCATTGTGTGTGTTAATAGATTCAATAACCAAACGACTTTCTAAACTACGAATCATTATCACAAATATATATACATACATAAGTATCGAATTTCAACTAATACGAAAGAAATTATAGCGGATATAACGAATGAATTCGACACGATTCGAGATTCAGTATAATGAATATCGACACTCTACGAATAATAACAAATTATCAGAAAACGTATTAACGTAACATAACGAGTATAACAGAACGTAATTATGTATTTTACGAATGACAATGAACCGAAACGAAACGAAATTTCCCGTTGTGCACAAGTCTATTGTGCATTAAAAAGAAATAAACTGTATTTTTTTTTTTTTTTTAAATTGCTTTTGAAAACCTCTGTGCAAACACCATATGACATAAAAAATTGCAACACCCACCATTTTCTAGGGCCGCATTTCTCAACCTTTTCAACACAACACAGGGAACCCCTTACTATATCTACAAATCATGATAAATTAGTGTGATGGTCAGTGGGAAGAATGCTCCTTAGACTTGTGGTCATTGGGATGAATTACCCCCTTAAGAAAAGCTAAAAAGTGGGGTCAGTCGGAACTTAGCAGAAATTGCTCATTGTTCAAGAAACCCCTAGCAACCTCTGAAGGAACCCTAGGATTCCATGGTACCCTGGTTAAGAAACCCTGCTCTAGGGCCTTTAGGCCTTAGGGGTTCTAAGTAATTTTCTAGTGAAAAGAATGCTGATGATTTGTACATATATAGTAGATGTGTTAGATTTGGCCTTGAAGTTAGAGTGATCTTAAAGGCCGATTTAATAAAAATATCAAACATGTCATACTTGCTTCCTCTGTGCGGTGGTTTTGCACAAAGCAGCCCCGATCCTCTTCTCGGGTCCCCCGCCAGCACTCCTTCCGAGTGCCCCCATAGCCAGCAGCTGGCTATGGGGGCACCCGAGAAGGCTCGCGTCCGAGCCGCTGCTCTGTGTGTCCATTCACACATGGAGCAGGGCTCGGCTTCGCCACGGCTCTCTAATAAATTGGCTCATTGGCTGTGATTGATACTGTCTCAGCCAATGAGGAGGAAGAGACCTAGGAGAGCCGCTTCTCTCGTGCACATCACTTGATCGAGATGGGGCTCAGCTAATCATTAGAGAGGCTGCTGTACACAGAAGGTTTTTTTTACCTTCATGCATAGGTATGCATTGAGTTGTTACAACCACTTTAAGTAGTTAAATCACTTATATTTTCTTACCTCAAGATTTTGATGCTGCGTAGAGCCGGTAAAAGTTTTCTTACACCTTCAGCTGGAATTCTGCATTTTTTTAAAGACAATTTTTCTATTTTCTCACAGGATTCCAGGATAAAAGACAACACTGAGCAGTCTATAGGACTGAGAGGAACATTGTACAACTCAAAAGTTTTTCTGGACCCAATGCATTGTAAGACCAGAGGCTTGTTCCTGCTCTCTTTGAGACAGTAGCACATATTTAGAAGGGCCCTCTTTCCTTCTTGTGGTTTGGCAATTTTCCCCTGAATCCAAGTCACGACATCTCTAGCGGCCTGAGTAGACAATTCTCCCACATGAGACTTTAACATGGATCTAGTAGAAGAGTCGGAGAGACCACAAAGGAACTGGAGAAATATTTCGGCACGGCCGTCTTTGGAAGATTCTGCCTCATTAAGGGATTTCTGTAACTTGTCAGGAAAATAATCAATAAAATGAACTAACGCAGCAAAAAACTCCTGAAGAGTGAGATGTAAGAAGATGTAATCCACCTCGGGAGGCCGACCAGATTCCAGTATGAAACATGAAGAGAGATAGTTGTCATTTCTCACACAGAATGAGTCCAGATGATGCCTATCAAACACAATTATGTGATTCATGACTCCATATTCTGCCATCCAACCAATAGAGGTCAACAGTTCCTGAGCAGTGTGACCGCCATCTTTATTCTGATGGTGATTGGCCAGAATGTTGGCGACAAAAGTCACAAAGAGTTGTGTCACTGTTTTGGGCAATGATGTCATCATCTGATCAGTGATTGTTAGTTGGGCTCTGAAGCACATTGATAATACTGTACAGATGATCCAGCAGTATGATGGGATGTAACAGAAAGTGTACAGCGTGTCATTCTCCTGCACATACTGAAAAGCCTTTTCGGACAATTCCTTATTTCCAAAGTAGGTGTTAAAGTAGATTAGTCTGTCTCTATGGAGAAATCCCATGATCTCCGTTATTCTCTGGAAAACTCCAGTATCAATGGATGCCAGCCTGGTTGGGCGGCTGGTTATCAGTATGGTACAGCCCTTAAGAAGACTCTGCCTCACCAAACTGGCAACAATCTCACCAAAACATTCTTTCACTTTATGGTTGGACAGTTTACTTGATCTGAAATACATTTGGTGAACACTTTCATCTAAGCCATCAAATATAAACAGTAGTCCCTCTGGGGCTTCAAAAATATGTTCAATCTGACTCTCCAGATATGGATATTGATGAAGAATCATGTCCTCCAAGCTGACCTCTCCCAGTCTATTAAGGTCCCGAAATCTAAAGAAGAAGACAAAATTGAATCTCTGGTAGTGTTTTCCAGTCACCCAGTCATAGACAAACTTCTGCATCAGTGTGGTCTTCCCTATTCCTGGCACTCCGCTCACCATTAACGCATGCGGTACACTTTGTGACTGGTGGCTCCATCGGAACAGCTTGTTGGGGAAAATGTGTTCCAGTCTGGTTTTTGTCTCCTTCAAGCATTTCTCGTGTTTTATTCCTGTTTGTATTAGCTCATTCTGGGGACGTTGCCTGAACTCATCAGTGGAGACAACAATAAGACTGACATAACGCTCATTAATGAAGAATTCTTGTGGCTTCATGGTTGTTCCTGGGGGACTATGCTCCACTAAATTCTGAGTTTTTTTGAAGAGGTGTTCTTTGTGCTCCCTCCGAATAGCTGGAAGACAATGGAAATTCATGTTTACAAACATCTTCAATATGAATCATTAAGCATTAAAGAAAACTACATTTTTTACTTTCTGTTAGAAAACATATCCAATTAAAAGATCAAAAAATCTAATTTCTTTACAAATTTAGTCCAAACACTGCTACAAGTCTTTGGTTAATAAAAAATGCCAATAAATGTATATTGATTGGTTTGTGCGAAAGCTATAGTGTCTAGAAACTATGGGACATACAGTATATTTGAAAATCGATCAATCCTGATGTACTGATGACCTATCTCCTTTCTTGAGGCCCTTAAAATGTCAGGACAGTACAAATACTCCCCAAATGACCTTTTTGGAAAGTAGACAGTCTGGGGTATTTAACTACCTCCGGCACGCCGTATAGTAAAATGATGGCAGGCAGGATCCCTTCTCGTTCTGGGGCAATGTCATGTGATATTGCCCCAGTGTCACCATTCTTGCGCGCTTGCTAGGGACACGGCGCAACCCCAATCTCGGTAATGAGCCAATGACGCTGCTCTTTACCCATGTGATCAGCTGTGCCCAATCACAGCCAATCATATGTAAATATGGAAGTGCCATTTATTGGCTCTCCTCCCCTCACACTGACAGAGTGTGAAGAGAGGGTAGCCGGTCAGCGGTATCTCCTCACAGGGGAGACTGTACAGATAATCAGGGCACTGATGATCAGTACAGCCCCAGCAGTGCTACAAAGTGACACTGATCAGTGCTGCCTTCTAGTGCCCATCAGTGCCTACTCATCAGTGCCGCCTATCAGTGCTGCTCATCCGTGCCACCTATCAGTGCCCATCAATGCCACTCATCCGTGACGCTTTTCAGCTTCCGCCCTGCTATAGTATGGAGACGGGTGGGGGCTATCTTCCCCTCACTCGTCTCCATACCCAGCCATAGACAGGTCCCGATCACCTCCGCCGTGTCCGACGGCTCCGGTAAGCGGCGGAGGGCACCGGATCGCGGCGGGAGGGGGGGGCCCTCTCCCACCACCAAAAAAGTGATCTTGCAGTGAATTTTCCACAGAGACCACTTTTATCTCATAGCGACCGGCCGCTGAAGAAGAGGATACCGGGGTTATGGCAGCTAGCTGCTGCCATAACAACGATATCCTCCTTCAAACTCATGACGTAAAACTACGGCGGCCGGTCTGGAAGTGGTTAAGAGGCTTGGCGAGTTTTTTGAAGTTGTATTTTTTTTGTCACAATTTTGTAAAATTAAGAACTTAAATAAAATGTGTTTTTTTCAAACTTTTTTTTTCTTTTTTTAATATACTGTCACCAGTGCAGTACAGCATCATCATATGACTGGTGTCACAGTGATTAGGAATACTGACTGGTGACAGTATGTAAAAAACAAAAAATAAATATTTTTTATTCAATTTTTTTTAATTAGTTTTGTCTTTTTTTTACAATTTTTTTGTCACATTCTGTGCAATGTTAGCATAGTGATACCGTACTACTCTGGGAAGGTGATCTAGATTTTTTTAACACTGTATTTGCTTATAGCAGCAATCACTGTTAAGCAATGTTTTAATTGTCATGAATGGCTTTCATTCATGACAGCTTGCTTGCTTACCATTATAAAGGTGTGATTGGCTACAGCTATCACATGGTACAAGGCCGTTGTGAATGGCTATGTACTATGTGATCAATCACAATAGTAAACAAGCCATACCTCCCAACTTTTCAACTTCAGAATGAGGGACACTGGAGGAGTAAAAAGACATGCTGCGTGCTACGTCATGGTAAATTGTGGGTGTGGTCAAGTGTCTAGCAGTGGGAGGGGCTTAAACGATGTGGTTAAACAAAACCCATGCTTCCATGTACCTATAAAATATGCTTTGATTGCTTTGTCTGAGCCTCAAAGAACTTCATTCAAATAGTCAGAGACTGCAATGCAGAGGAAAGGACATAATACAGAAGATGGTCAGAGACTACAGACATGATACAGGAGATGGTCAGAGACTGCAGACATGATATAAGAGATGATCAGAGACTGCAGACATGATATAAGAGATGGTCAGAGACTGACATGATACAACAGATGGTCAGTAACTGCAGATATCATACAAGAGGTGGTCAGAGACTGCGGACATGATACAAGAGACTACAGACATGATACAAGAGACATGATACAAGAGATTGTCAGAGACTGCAGACATGATACAGAAAATGCTCAGAGACTGCAGACATAGTACAGGAGATGATCAGAGACTGCAGACATGATACAGAAAATGCTCAGAGACTGCAGACATAATACAAGAGATGATCAGAGACTGCAGACCTGATACAGAAATTGGCCCACCCATAGCCTGCCACCAGATGCAGTGTGCCACATGTCACCTATAGCCTGCCACCAGTCCGAGACACTGGAGCCCCGGGAAAGTGAACACCCCTCCCGCCGCTAGCTGCTGATGAGACTCCTCCCATGCATGAACCGGGGTTGTCAGATCTTCAGCTCTGAGGGGTTCATGCTGGGACCTGTAGTCCTTCACTTTTGGGGGGGTCACATCCCTCAAAAGTGAAGGACTACAAGTCCCAGAATGAACCCCTGATATCTAAGGATGTGATGCCCCCCCAAATTGAAGAAATACAGGTCCCAGCATGGACCCACGAGAATTAAGGGTGTGAGCCCATAGATTTCACATGCTAATGCTGGGCCGGGGTTGTCACATCTTCAGCTCTGAGGGGTTCATGCTGGGACCTGTAGTCCTTCACTTTTGGGAGGGCCACATCCCTCAAAAGTGAAGGACAACAAGTCTCAGCATGAACCCCTGATATCTAAGGATGTGATGCCCCCCCCCCCAAATTGAAGGACTATAGGTCCCAGCATGGACCCATGAGAATTAAGGGTGTGAGCCCATAGATTTCACATGCTACTGCTGGGACCTGTAGTTCTTCACTGATTAAGTGGGGGGAGCCCATCTTCAGTTCTGGGGGGAGTTCATGCTGGGACCTGTAGTCCTTCACTTTTGGAGGGGTCACATCCCAGCATGGACCTTGCCCTGATATCTAAGGATCTGTCCTCCTTCCATCCCTCCAAGGGTGTAATCTCATCTGTCAGTGTCCTTTCTTCTGCCAACCCCTTATCTGCCTACCATCCTCTTATCAGTGCTAGCTCCAGGCTGACACACACTTAGAGCTCCTGTGAAGTGCTACAGTTCAGCACAGAAGGCTGGCTGGCTGCTGGGGGAGAGCTGACTGAGGCTTTTAACCCTGATCTGTCCATGGTGAGTGCATTGAATTGTACTTGCCTTTCATTCATCTCTCCTTCGCGAACTTCTGCATGCTGCTGGCTGGACGATGCAGGGAGGAGTTGGGTGGAGCTAATCAGTTTAATCTTCCCAGTTGTGAATGCTGGGGCTCTGTCTCTCTCCTCCTCATGACATCACTGGTTGCTACACGCCAGGCGGGCGGCAGCTAGCAACCATTTGGGCACTGAGCCAGTGGCTAATGTAAAAAGGGTCTCACCAGCCAGGGGTCCACCACAAGCTGTCAGTGAGTAAGAGCAGCGATGTGAGGGATATTTTAGGGGGCATCAGATCGGTCCAGGGCCAGGGGGCAATTCCGGGACACTGTATTGTCCCGGAATGAGGGTGCCCGAGAACGGGACAGAGCTGCCAATTGCGGGAAGGTCCCACGGAATCAGGGACAGTTGGGAGGTATGAACAAGCTGTCATGATCCATTCATGCCAGTTTTGTTTACATGTTTTCATGTGATCACTATGATTGGTCATAGCGATCACATCATACGCTGGCCGTTCGCAGCAGCAGAGTACTAAGCACTGTGATTCATTGTGTCCGCGGTCACAGGATCACGCCACAGCGGGCACCCTCCCAGAATTGTAAAACCACCCTGATGCCGGATAATGAATATATGGCAGCCAGGAAATAGTTAAGAGGTTCTAAATGCTGGGAGGCAGAGATGGACATTTCGATCATGTGACTGCTGTCATTGGCGGCCACAGCAGTCACATGATAGGAAAGCTACTGATTACCATTATGCATTGGTAGCTTGTCAGTGCCCACTGGTTACTTTGCCGGGTGCGCTCACTCAGCACAGTAATGTGTTTACATAGGGCTGCATACACTATATTACCAAAAGTATTGGGACACCTGCCTTTACACGCACATGAAATTTAATGGCATCCCAGTCTTATGCCCTGTGCACACGGTTGGATTTTCCAACGGAAAAAAGTGCGATCGGATTGTGTTGTCGGTAATTCCGATCGTGTGTGGGCTCCATTGGACTTTTTCCGTCGGAAACTCCGACACGCAAAGTTTGAGAGCAGGCTATATTTTCCAACAACAAAATCCGATCGGTTAAATTCCGATCGTGTGTACACAAATCCGACGCACAAAGTGCCACGCATGCTCAGAATAAATTAAGAGAGGAAAGCTATTGGCTACTGCCCCGTTTATAGTCCCGACGTACGTGTTTTACGTCACCGCGTTCAGAACAATCAGATTTTCCAACAATTTTGTGCGACCGTGTGTATGCAAGACAAGTTTGAGCCAACATCCGTCGGAAAAAATCCATGGATTTTGTTGTCGGAATGTCCGATCAATGTCCGATCCTGTGTACAGGGCATAAGTCCGTAGGGTTCAATATTGAGTTCGCCCACCCTTTGCAGCTATAACAGCTTCAACTCTTCTGGGAAGGCCGTCCACAAGGTTTAGGAGTGTGTCTATGGGAATATTTGACCATTCTTCCAGAAGAGCAATTGTGAGGTCAGGCACTGATGTGTCAAGACGTTGCCTGCAAAATAAAGAATAAAAAAAACCCCACATAATACCCCCTCCACCAAATGATTTGGACCAGTGCACAAAGCAAGGTCTATAAAGACCTTTTCTTTAAGGCCCCTTTCACACTGGGGCGGTGTGGGCGCCGGTGGTAAAGCGGCGCTATTTTTCGCAGCGCTTTACCATCATTATAGCGGTGATATAAAAACTGCCCCGCTAGCGCCCGAGGCTCATTGATTGAAGGTAGCGGGGGTTAAAACCGCCCCGCTAGAGGCCGAAAAAGGGTTAAAACCGCCCGCAAAGTGCTGCTGCAGCAGCGCTATGCCGGCGGTATAGCCGCGCTGCCCCCTTGATTTCAATGGGCAGGAGCGGTGAAGGAGCGGTGTATACACCGCTCCTTCACCGCTCCTAAGATGCTGCTAGCAGGACTTTTTGTACCGCCCTGCCAGCGCACCGCTCCAGCGTGAAAGCTCTCGGGGCTTTCACATTGGAGGCAAAGCAGCGACTCTTTCAGGGCGCTTTGCAGGCACTATTTTTAGCACTGTAGTGCCTGCAAAGCGCCCCAGTGTGAAAGGGGTCTTAATGTAATTACTTGAATCCAAAAGCTCCCAGGGAAGGGGAAACCCAAAAAGAGTGAAGTGCATTCCTGACAAAATTGGTCATATTGTCCATCAAAGATTGTATATCTTTACCTTGCAGATCAGGATCCAGTGAGTGCCCATGTTCATCCAACAGAATCTGATCCACCAGATGCTTACCTTTGGGAAAAAACATTGTAAAAAAAATCATAATTTATCATGTATATTGGAAAAATATATATTTTGATAAAGTAGGGAGGAGTTGAAACCTTGGATTTTTTTTTTTTTTTTGCCACCTATGTCTTATTACGGAGATTTTCTTTCACTTTGTCTCCTGTAGACAGTAGAGGGAATCTATCCAATTGAGAGCAACCCTCTCTTGGGCAGTTGTCATGGGATAAAGTGATACCGCCGAAAGATTTCCCTTCCGTTTCCCTTTTTGGCTGGCAAAACAAAGTTTGGGATTTTCCATCACTTATGTTCCCTGTGACAATGGTCACCAATACAAATAGATTGACTGTCTCTAACAAGGACACAGAAAGCAATAAAATCATGACAAAGGTTCCAACCGTTCACGACCCAAAACTAATAAGAAAGTTTTACCTGTAGCCATGTAAACATGGAGAAGGAAACATTGTCCTCTTTACAGTTAGTTTTACTTTCACTTTCCACTGTTATGCTGGATTCTGTTGCACTGTTTGCCTCCTGTCAGGATGGGGAGAGCTATAGCCAGAAAAGCCTATGGACTCCTATGCAGAACGTTGAGGATCGTGGGACTTGATGTCCAGGAAGTAATCCATATTGTGGAACTTATGGACCGTTTGAGCTATAAATCCCATGAGACACTGGGGCAAGGAGGAGCAGTGGGGCTGATTTTCTGAGACTGCTCAGCTAGAATCTTCCTCTTTGCAGCAGGGGAGCAGTGTTGTGTATATCAGTCCTGTTGCATACAGACTATCCACAGGGCGAGGAGCAAGAGACTGAAGCCCGTGAGCAGTGTTTTGTTCCAGTATGTGGGCAGGCACAAGGTCGCTGCCGAGGTGATACCACTATTGCCACAAGGAGAACCAGAGCTGTTCTACACAGATTCAAGGGACCATTAAATCTGGCTGGCCTGTTGAGAGGGCTCACTGCCCGCTATTAGCACACGTATAGCAGAGACTGAGTTTTTGGAAACCGGATACTAAGTACTCTCACGCTGCATGCTGATTCTCCAAAACTGTTTTTAAGTGCCCCAACACTGCTTAATGGGCCCAACTATAGCCGGCATAGCCAGCCCCTATAAAGCCATTCTACAAGCCATTCATACACAATAATTATTTATTATTTTAACGTTTTAAACTTGTCAATACAAAATAGTATTACCAGTATGGTTGATTTCATCCAAAACCGCCAATAAGTTAGGATTAGGGTGGACTTTCTGTAAGGCACAAAGAAATTCCCAGAATCCAATCACAGCTTCTCTTCCTAATTTCAAAATATCTTGATATAATTTGGCTGGTAAGTCATCACTTTCACATTTGTTTGCAAATGACAGGTAATTCTGAAACAGAGTTATTTTATTGTTACCTCTTATAGTTATTACGATAGAGTAGTAATGCCGCGTACACACAAGCGGACTTTCCGGCAGACTTGGTCCGGCAGACCGGACTCCGTCAGACAGTTCGATCTTGCGTGGGCTCCAGCTGACTTTTTTCCCCAAAAGTCAGACGGACCTAGAAATGAAACATGTTTCAAATCTTTCTGACGGACTTGAGTCCGGTCGAAAAACCCACTCGTCTGTATGCTAGTCTGATGCACTAAAACTGACGCTAGGGCAGCTATTGGCTACTGGCTATCAATTTCCTTGTTTTAGTCCGGTCGTACGTCATCACGTATGAATCCGTCGGACTTTGGTGTGATTGTGTGTAGGCAAGTTCGTTAGGAAAGTCCGTCGGATAGACCATCAGACCTAGTCTGCTGGAAAGTCCGGTCGTGTGTACGCGGCATAACAATATTCTAACAATAAGTGTTAAGCCTCCTCTATAATCCCTCACTCCACCTCTGACCCAGGTTGCCAACCACCCATATAAAAACTTAGTACACAGGTGTATACTGTCATCCTATGTATTGTGGGGAATAGGAATGTGGGTTAGACTGGCCATGAGTCAAAATACTGCCAGGCATGAAAATAACTGACCCGATCCACCTCCAGTGTGTGGATGGGGAATCTTTTCTGTTGTGTCTTTGTATTCTGACAGCAAGAGGACTCCCCCACTGTCAGAATACACCGACACTGAATACACTGATCAGAACGGCAGCCTATTGCCTGCAGCTCTGATCGAGCAAAAGAATACCAACAGGGTGCTCGAACAGAAGTTGATTAGTGGATCGAATTCTGATCAACCACAGTGTCCATACATGGATCAAATGTCAGGCCAGCTTTGGGTATGGTGGGGGAAGATCGCACAACACCTTCACTCACTAATTTTTTAAGATTATATTCCCACAAGCTGAACCAATTTATATGAACATAATAAGGCTGATGTACTGAAGGACTCGTGACTCTTCACTCAAAACTGTGTGAATATTGTCTTCAATTACCCAATCCAATTCCCATTCACTTTATTACTACTATAATACAGGATTTACATAACGCCAACAGTTTGAGCAGCACTTTACAATATAAAGGGAGACAGTACAGCAACAATACAATTCAATACAAGAGGGTTAGGAAGACCCTGCTCTTGAGAGCTTACAATCTAATAGGAAGGGGCAAGTGGTACAAAAGGTAACAACTGTGGGGGATGAACTGATGGGAGAAATAAAAGTTCAGTTGTTAGGTGGAGGCGGGATAGGCTTCCCTAAAGAGGGTTTTCGGAGATCGTCTAAAAGTGAACAGAGTAGGAGAACGCCAAAGAGATTATACAAGTACTGTGGATACAGCTGATAAAGGTTTTCATTTGGACCTTTTTCTTTATATGTGAGCTATAAATATAAAAGGTATATATTTACACACACCGATCAGCCATAACATTCTGACTACTGACAAGTAAAGTGAATGACATTGACTTTATCATTACAATGGCACCTGAAAGTGGGCGAATATATTAGGCAGCAAGTGAACATGTTGTCCCTGAAGTTGATGTGTTAAAATCAGAAAACATGGACAATCGTAAGGATCTGAGTGACTTTGACAAGGGCCAAAGGAACAGTAAACCTGCAACTCTTGTGAGATATTCCTGGTCTGCAGTGGTCAGGCCCGACTAAAAGTGGTCCAAGGAAAAAAAAACAGAGAACTAGTGACAGGATCATGGGCAGCCAAGGCTCATTGATAGAGGTGGAGAGGGAAGGCTCATTGATAGACGTGGGGAGGGAAGGCTCATTGATGGAAGGGGGGATGAAAGGTGCATTGATGGAGGTGGGAAGGGAAGGCTCATTGATGGAGGTAGGGAGGGAAGGCTCATTGATGGAGGTAGGGAGGGAAGGCTCATTGATGGAGGTGGGGAGGAAGGCTCATTGATGGAGGTGGGGGAGGGAAGGCCGTTTATGGAAGGGGGGATGAAAGGTGCATTCATGGAGGTGGGGAGGGAAGGCTCATTGATGGAGGTGAGGGAGGGAGGGCTCATTGATGGAGGTGGGGAGGGAAGGCTCATTGATGAAGGTGGGGAGGGAAGGCTCACTGATGGAGGTAGGGAGGGAAGGCTCATTGATGAAGGTAGGGAGGGAAGGCTCACTGATGGAGGTGAGGGAGGGAAGGCTCATTGATGGAGGTGGGGAGGAAGGCTCATTGATGGAGGTGGGGAGGGAAGGCTCATTGATGGAGGTGGGGAGGGAAGGCTCACTGATGGAGGTGGGGACAAAGGCTCATTGATGGAGGTGGGGAGGGAAGGCTCATTGATGGAGGTGGGGAGGAAGGCTCATTGATGGAGGTGGGGAGGAAGGCTCATTGATGGAGGGGAGGGACGGACTGCTGACACCACTGACACTGCCATACCTTTCATATTTTAAGCGCTGTTTTTTCTCCAGAAATGTGAGTGTTTTTATCCTCAATAAATAAGCTTTAGCCTTTTATGCAGTATTACGCTATGTACTCTCACGTTTTTTCCATATATACTCTGGATGCCTGATTGGATTTGTCCCCTTTGCCATATATATCCTTGCAAGCACCTGGGTCACCTGGATTTGCGTTTATGCTAAACAGACACCATCGTGGATCCCCACATTTACAAGCTTGATTGACTCAGTGGGAGTCCAATCTTTCCGGTAAGCCCCCTTTTTGAGCGGTGGTGGATCTTCTATCAATACTTCTTAAATTTTCTTCACTTCTTGGTGTTATACACCTCTCAGGACTTTACTCTTCACAGACTAATTTATTTATAACACCAATTACTAGTGTGTCACAAAACATTTTTTTGCTTCACATCCATTGCAAGATATGAATTAATGCTATTTATCATGTTTTTACTTGTTAGCGCTGCACTTTTCTTTATTTGGGGGAGGGAAGGCTAACTGATGGAGGGGGGGAGGGAAGGCTCATTGATGGAGGTGGGGAGGGAAGGCTCATTGACGGAGGTGGGGGAGGGAAGGCTCATTGACGGAGGTGGGGGAGGGAAGGCTAACTGATGGAGGGGGGGAGGGAAGGCTCGTTGATGGAGGTGGGGAGGGAAGGCTCATTGATGGAGGTAGGGAGGGAAGGCTCATTGATGGAGGTGGAGGAGGGAAGGCTCATTGATGGAGGTGGGGATGGAAGGCTCATTGATGGAGGTGGGGAGGGAAGGCTCACTGATGGAGGTGGGGAGGGAAGGCTCATTGATGGAGGTAGGGATGGAAGGCTAATTGACGGAGGTGGGGAGGGAAGGCTCGTTGATGGAAGTGAGGAGGAAAGGCTCATTGATGGAGGTAGGGATGGAAGGCTAATTGACGGAGGTGGGGAGGGAAGGCTCACTGATGGAGGTGAGGAGGAAAGGCTCGTTGATGGAGGTGGGGAGGGAAGGCTCATTGATGGAGGTAGGGAGGGAAGGCTCATTGATGGAGGTGGAGGAGGGAAGGCTCATTGATGGAGGTGGGGATGGAAGGCTCATTGATGGAGGTGGGGAGGGAAGGCTCACTGATGGAGGTGGGGAGGGAAGGCTCATTGATCCATTGATGGAGGTGGGGAAAGAAGGCTCACTGATGGAGGTGAGGAGGAAAGGCTCATTGATGGAGGTGGGGAGGGGAAGGCTCATTGATGGAGGTGGGTGGCAACTCACTTCCTCATAGGAAGGTTAGTAGATTGGTTTGGCAAGAGTGACCTTCCGTAAACCTGTGCTGATTTCTGCTAAGGATGCCATTTTTATCAGCAAGTTCTCGGATATAGTCTCTTATCATCCCCATCCATGTCTTCATGTTATATTTTTGAAAAATCACTTTACAAAGTGTCCCAGTCCCCTCCCCCTTAAAGAGGGAGTCCAACTGAAAAAAAAAATATTAAAAGCCAGCAGCTACAAATACTGCAGCTGCTGACTTTTAATAAACGGACACTTACCTGTCCTGGAGTCCAGCGATGTCGGCAGCCGAAGCTGAGCAACAGCTCGCCTCTTGGCTGCTGCCGCCGCCATTCTCGGTGAGGGAATAAGGAAGTGAAGCATTGCGGCTTCACTTCCCAGTCCCCTACTGTGCATGCGCGAGTCGCGCTGCACGTCCTAAGTGGTCCCCGCTATCTCCTGGGACCCGTGTGTTTCCCAGGAGACAGCGGGGGGGGTGCGGAAGGGGGCGTGACTTCCGCGGGTGTCTATTCCCGGAAGCGGGTGCAGATACCAGTCTAATACAGGTATCTGCACCCCCCTCCCCTCTGAAAGATGCCAATTGTGGCACTGGAGGGGCGGTGGGGGGGGAATCAGATAAGCGGAAGTTCCACTTTTGGGTGGAACTCCGCTTTAATATTTCTAGCCACTGCCATCTTGAGTAAGGGCAGATGATTCAGGTAGCGTTTACTTTCTGGAATTCATCTGCCCTTAGCTCAGGCATGAAAGCAGGAGGGTGTGCTTAGCTGGGAAAGCCCCTCCTCCTATGAAGACTCTTGGGATGTATGACATCATTTTCGGCCTAGGATGGAAACCAGGAAGCAACTGGAATAGGAATTTTAAAAAAATAAGTAAAACAAGCAAATATAATATACCTTCCTATCTATTTACCAATGTGAGCAGCATGAGGATTAAACATTGTCAATGTTGATTGAGAGAATTTAGCGCTCCTTTTACATTATCTTACCTCTGCATTCAACACATTCTTCTCGGACAGCTGGCTCAGGAGGGCATGCGTGTCTATGTTTCCCAAAATATTCATCAGGTCATCTTTATAGTACTCATATATCTTCCTCACTGAGGAATCTGAGTAGTCCTGCATCTGATGGCACAACCTCTTAATGTCCCCTAGAAATTGACAGAAATAAAAAAAAAATACATTTACAGAATTGTGAATTCAACGAAAGTTCTAAATTATCTTTGATAAAAAACATACACTTGCACTTCAAAATTGCACTTCAGTGATATCTGACATCAAACACACACGTCTGTTCAGAACTGATAGATAAAATCACAAACTGGAAGGAGATATAAGAGGAATTACACAGCAGGGATCCAATGGGGTTGATTTACCAAAACTGGGGAGTGTAAAATGTGGTGCACCCCTGCATAGAAACCAATCAGCTTCCTGGTTCTATTGTCAAAGCTTAAAATGATACTAACCACTTAAAGCGGTGTTCCGGCCGAACGTATACTTTTTAAATAAAAATACCCCTATAATACACAAGTTTAATGTATTCTAGTAAAGTTAGTCTGTAAACTAAGGTCTGTTTTGTTAGTTTATAGCAGTAGTTTGTTATTTTATAAACTTGCAGCAGGCCGTGGCCATCTTAAGTCTGGGCATCTGAAGCCAGACTGTATTTCTTCCTGGATCTCATCCTTGCAGATCTCGCACATGCTCAGTGCAGCACAAGCCGTGTAATAGGTTTCAGGCCAGGTTTCCATAGCAACGGCAGTGTCAGAGGAAGTTGCCGCCCCTTCCCAGAAGGCATTGCAAACAGGAAATGATGCGATGGGCCGTGGCCAGGGAGGAGGAAGTGAAAAATGAATACAGCAGATATACAGTAGGTGCTGAGAAATTTTTTTTTTTAAAATATCCAATTCGTTTACAGTGCACAGTTTAGTGAGGGATGCTGAAGAGTTGTAAAAGTGGGTGGAACTTCACTTTAAGGACTAGCCTCGCTTTGAGATTTTGGTGCTTACACGTTTTAAATTGTTTTGTTTTTTTTGCTAGAAAATTACTTAGAACCCACAAACATTATATATTGTTTTTTTTCTATCACCCTAGAGAATAAAATGGCGGTCATTGCAATACTTTTTTTTTACACCGTATTTGCGCAGCGGTCTCACAAGCGCACTTTTTTTTTTTGTAAAAAATTCACTTTTTTGAATAAAAAAATAAGACAATAGTAAAGTTAGCCCATTTTTTTTTTATATTGTGAAAGATGATGTTACGCCGAGTAAATTGATACCCAACATGTCACGCTTCAAAATTGCGCCCCCTCGTGGAATGGCGTCAAACTTTTACCCTCAAAAATCTCCATAGGCGACGTTTAAAAAAATTCTACAGGTTGCATGTTTTGAGTTACAGTGGAGGTCTAGTGCTAGAATTATTGCTCTCGCTCTACCGATCGCGGCCATACCTCACATGTGTGGTTTGACCACCGTTTTCATATGCGGGCGCTACTCACGTATGCGTTCGCTTCTGCGCGCGAGCGTGTCGGGACGGGGTGTTTTAAAATTGTTTTTTTTTTTTCTTATTTATTTTACTTGATTTTATTTATTTTTACACTATATAAAAAAAAAAAAATGGGTGACTTTTATTCCTATTACAAGGAATGTAAACATCCCTTGTAATAGAAAAAAGCATGACAGGACCTCTTAAATATGAGATCTAAGGGTCAAAAAGACCTCACATCTCATATTTACACTAAAATACAATAAAAATAAAAAAAAAATTGTCATTTGAAAAAATGACAACAGAAAAATGTGCCTTTAAGACGTATGGGCGGAGCTGACGTTTTGACGTCACTTCTGCCCTGCTATGGTATGGAGACGAGTGAGGGCCATCTTCACCTCAAATCATCTCCATACCCAGCAAGGGGACAGACACGATCGCCTCTGCTGCTGAAGACGGCTCCAATAGCGCAGGGCACCGGATCGCGGCGGGAGGGGGGTGCCCCTCTCCCGCCACCGATGAAAGTGATCTCGCAGCAAATCCGCCGCAGAGACCACTTTTATCTCGTAGCCGACCGCCGGCCGAACACGGGGATACCAGGGTTATGGCAGCTAGCTGCTGCCATAACAACGATATCCGTCCCCAAAAGAGGGACGTACATTGGCGTGCGGCGGACGGCAAGTGGTTAAGGTCTTGTTTTTTAAAAAACAAAAAAACAAACATGTCATACTTACAGTATCTCACAAAAGTAAGTACACCCCTCACATTTTTGTAAATATTTTCTTCTATCTTTTCATGTGACAACACTGAAGAAATGACACTTCTACAATGTAAAGTAGTGAGTGTACAGCTTGTATAACAGTGTAAATTTGCTGTCCCCTCAAAATAACTCAACACACAGCCATTAATGTCTAAACCGCTGGTAACAAAAGAGAGTACACCCCTAAGTGAAAATGTCCAAATTGGGCCCAATTAGCCATTTTCCCTCCCCGGTGTCATGTGACTCGTTAGTGTTACAAGGTCTCAGGTGTGAATGGGGAGCAGGTGTGTTATATTTGGTGTTATCGCTCTCACTCTCTCATACTGGTTACTGGAAGTTCAACATGGCACCTCATGGCAAAGAGGATCTGAACAAAAGAATTGTTGCTCTACATAAAGATGGCCTAGGCTATAAGAAGATCACCAGGACCCTGAAACTGAGCTGCAGCACAATGGCCAAGACCATACAGCGGTATAACAGGACAGGTTCCACTCAGAACAGGCCTCGCCATGGTCCACCAAAGAAGTTGAGGGCACGTGCTCAGCGTCATATCCAGAGGTTGTCTTTGGGAAATAGATGTATGAGTGCTGCCAGCATTGCTGCAGAGGTTGTAGGGGTGGGGGGTCAGCCTGTCAGTGCTCAGACCATACGCCGCACACTGCATCAAATTGGTCTGCATGACTGTTGTCCCAGAGGGAAGCCTCTACTATAGATGATGCACACGAGCCTGCAAACAGTTTGCTGAAGACAAGCAGACTAAGGACATGGATTACTGGAACCATGTCCTGTGGTCTGATGACACCAAGATAAACTTCTTTGGTTCAGATGGTGTCAAGCATGTGTGGCGGCAACCAGGTGAGGAGTACAAAGACAAGTGTGTCTTGTCTACAGTCAAGCATGGTGGTGGGAGTGTCATGGTCTGGGGCTGCATGAGTGCTGCCGGCACTGGGGGGCTACAGATCATTGAGGGAACCATGAATGCCAACATGTACTGTGACATACTGAAGCAGAGCATGATCCCCTCCCTTCAGAGACTGGGCCGCAGGGCAGTATTTCAACATGATAACGACCCCAAACACACCTCCAATACGACCACTGCCTTGCTAAAGAAGCTGAGGGTAAAGGTGATGGACTGGCCAAGCATGTCTCCAGACCTAAACCCTATTGAGCATCTGTGGGTCATCCTCAAACAGAAGGTGGAGGAGCGCAAGGTCTCCAACATCCACCAGCTCCGTGATGTCGTCATGGAGGAGTGGAAGAGGACTCCAGTGGCAACCTGTGAAGCTCTGGTGACCTCCATGCCCAAGAGGGTTAAGGCAGTGCTGGAAAATAATGGTGGCCACACAAAATATTGACACTTTGGGCCCAATTTGGACATTTTCACTTAGGGGTGTACTCACTTTTGTTGCCAGCGGTTTAGACATTAATGGCTGTGTGTTGAGTTATTTTGGGGGGACGGCAAATTTACACTGTTATACAAGCTATACACTCACTACTTTACATTGTAGACAAGTGTAATTTCTTCAGTGTTGTCACATGAAAAGATAGAAGAAAATACTTACAAAAATTTGAGGGGTGTACTCACTTTTGTGAGATACTGTACCTGCTCTGTGTAATGGTTTTGCACAGAGCAGCTCAGATCCTCCTCTTCGGTGCTCCTGGCCCCTCCCTCCCGTTGAGTGCCCCCACACGAAGCAGCTTGCTATGAGGGCATCTGAGCTGAGACACTGCTCTGTGTGTCTGTTCACTTCATTTGGCTCACTGAGTTTGATTGACAGCAGTGGGGAGCCAATGGCAGCCACTGCTGTGTCTCAGCCAATGAAGAGGGAGAGTACCGTGCAGCCGTGATTCTCATGCAACATCGCTGGATCAATGTTGCATCAAGATAAAAAACCTTCAGCCTTTATAACCACTTTAATTGAACAAGCTGAAGTTAGAAAATGATTGGCTACCATGCTCCAGGAGATTTTTGCACCCCCTAGTTTTAGGGTTGGTTCACATATATGCGAATTGGGGGCGTTTTTTTTAAGCTCATCCAATTCGCATAACATGTGAATGTGACCGGCTTTCAATGGAGCCGGTTCACACATGTCGGAGGAGGCCCTGGTGCGGTTTTGAACAGGGTCCTGTGCGTTTTTGGGTCCGCGTTAGGTGCAATTTGAAGTAAAAATTTGCACCTGAATCACACCTGAACCGGTGAACAGACACACACCGGACTGCAAACTGCAGCCATACATGTGTGAACCCGGCCTCAGTAAATCTAGTTCTTGTTACCAGCAGCCTTTGGTTCATCTGTCGCTGCCCCTCAGTATGAATACTTATGATAATTTAGAAAAGCAAGGAATCAGTCATATCTGTTCTGTTCACAGCCTCCGTTCCCAGTTCCATGCCTTGTATGGGGAAACGCGTCAGATGGAGCACTAGCCCTTGACGTCATCATGCCAACCGTCAGCTGGCTTGAGCCGCGGCTGTTTTGAAATCTTTTTACCATGTTCTTGGATGTAAGTGTTGCTACAACTTATTTTTTTAAATAAATTCACTTCGGACATACTACAACATGAAGTCCTTTCTTCTATCCTCTATTTAATGAGACCATCCAGAACTATTTGAAAATATAGGATAGCTCTTGTCTGGAAGTCTTCTCTCTAAAATCGGATATCCCGCTGCAACAGAAGGAGTATTTTCCCCTGAAAAGAACCACAGGAGGATCATATTCCCGCCGGCAGGCTTGTGCACAGGCGTCTCTGATTGCTATAATTTGAGATCCTACGAATCTGGTAAGAGGCACTGATATTATTTCCTGACTTCAGAATATTTGAAGATATACAGTGTCTCATATGGCGGTCATTTCACTTATATGGACAATTTGGGCATATGCATTGGCATTTTATATGAATGTTTGTTTGTTTTTTTTAGATAATTAACTTATAATGCTGTGTACACACGGCCGGACTTTTCAGCATCAAAGTTCCGACGGACTTTCGGACGACCGGACTTGCCCACACACGAACGTACCAAAGTCCGTTCGAAAGTCCGTTGGTATGAACGTGATGACGTACAAAGGGACTAGAATAAGGAAGTTCACAGCCAGAAGCCAATAGCTGCCCTTGCGTCCTTTTTTGTCCTTCGGACTAGCATACAGACGAACTGATTTTTCGACCGGAGTCGAGTCGGTCGGAAAGGTTTGAAACATGTTCCAAATCTAAAGTCCGTCTGATCATCGACAGAAAAATCAGACGGACTTTAGATTTTGGAACATCTAAAGTCCGTTGAAGGTCCGATGAAGCCCACATGTGGTCCTATTGTCCGACGGATTCATTCCAGTCCGGTCGAAAAGTCTGCCCCGTGTGTACACGGCATAACACTTTTTTTGGTATCAATTTTTTCCCCAAATATTTTTTTCACATACAGTGGAACTTCGGATTGCGAGTAACACAGTTTACGAGCGTCTTGCAATACGAGCTATTATTTAAAAAGAATCCTGACTCGGTTTGCGAGTGTTGTCTTGCAAAACTAGCAGGATTCAATCCACTGGCCATGAACCTCCTAGTGGTTGCCAAAGGGACCTAAATACTCATAAGCCCAAGATTGGTACCACTCCATGACTATTGCACTAAGTGCCAGTGGCAGCAGCAGGAAACAGCAGCCCTGAACTCACAGGAGAGCCAAGTAAAAAAAAAACTACAACTAGGCCTAGGTGGCTGTGATGGGAGTCACTTTGGGCAGGGGGCTTGTAGAACCCAGCTTACCTTAAAAAGGTCGGGAAACTCCTTGGCCAGCTCCCCCGGCCCCTCCTATGTGTAAGTTACCCTGTGTCTATTAGGGGCACAGGGTGACCAAGAACCCCAGTCAGGTCTGCATTAACCAGGCTCACAGTACAACCACACCGGACTCAGTATTTCATTTTTCCCCCGTTATTCTGGGTTCTATATGTGTGGTTTGTGTTGAAGGGGCTCTTTCACTTGGGATATTAAAATTTCTGAACAATATCCCTCAAGAAATATATGAAGATACATTCCACCTTTCATCTCAGACCATTGTTGGATAGTTTGAGGTGGAGTAGGGGTTGTTGTGTGTTTGCTAGGTGCAGTATCCCATTGTTTCTGCCTGTCTTGGGAGCAAAGTATTATGGGATGTGTGTACGTGGATTGGCTTATATGTTAATGAAACCACTGTAAGCTTTTAGCTGCTGGAGGGGGGGGTTCCCAAGCAGCCCCTCCCTGCTGATAAGACGGTCTACTGTTGAAAAGTGGAATGTGCCTGTGTGTCTGTTGTCACAATATGTAAAGTTTACCCCACCCTGTGTCATTATGCAAAGAAGGGGGGTTGTCTCCAGAGTGTATATCTCTTATGCTTCTTACCACCCTACACTGATTCCTCGACTGTGACTGGGTGGGCTAAGGGACCTTGGATCGTACTGGTACCAGACAAGGGAAACTTATACGGCAGACACACTCTTCTTGAGTACGGGGCTCGTCACGGTGGCTACACAAGTACGTGAGAAACAACAGTCTGCAAGTTGCTGTAGTTCTGCTTTAACCACTTTCGGACCGCCTGCCATCGTTATACATCGGTACTTTAAAGAGGGATATCGTTGTTATGGTAGCAGCTAGCTACCATAACCCCAGTATCCTCTTCTTCAGCGGGCGGTCCGCTTTCCGATTAAAGTGGTCTCTGCAGCGGAATTACCGCAAATTCACTTTTATCGGCGGCGGGAGATGGCCCCCCTCTCCCGTAATGCTCCAGTGCCCTCTGCCGCTTACCGGAGCCGTCGACAGCGGCGGAGGTGATCGCGTCCTCTTGCTGGCTTGGCATGGAGATTTGTGAGGGGAAAATGGCCCCCACCCGTCTCCATATTATTGCAGGGCGGAAGTGACGTCAAAACATCACTTCCGCACAATTTTTTTTTTATTTCATTTTAGTGTAAATATGAGATGTGAAGTCTTTTTGACCCCAGATCTCATATTTAAGAGGTCCTGTCATGCTTTTTTCTATTACAAGGGATGTTTACATTCCTTGTAATAGTAATAAAAGTGACACTTTAAAAAAAAAAAAAGAACAGTATAAAAAAAAAAAAAAAAAAAAAGGTAAAAAAAATAAGAAAAAAAATAAAAAATTTTAAACACGCCCGTCCCGCCGAGCTCGCAAGCGAACGCATACGTCTGCATATGAAAACGGTGTTCAAACCACACATGTGAGGTATCGTCGCGATTGGTAGAGCGAGAGCAATAATTCTAGCCCTAGACCTCCTCTGTAACTCAAAACTGGTAACCTGTAGAATTTTTTAAACGTTGCCTATGGAGATTTTTTAAGGGTAAAAGTTTGTCGCCATTCCACAAGCGGGATACAATTTTGAAGTGTGACATGTTGGGTATCAATTTACATGGCGTAACATTATCTTTCACAGTATAAAAAAAATGGGCTAACTTTACTGTTGTCTTATTTTTTTTAATTAAAAAAAAGTAAATTTTTTCCAAAAAAAGTGCGCTTGTAGGATCGCTGCGCAAATACGGTGTGACAAAAAGTATTGCAGCGACCGCCATTTTATTCTCTAGGCCAGTGATGGCGAACTTTGGCACCCCAAATGTTTTGGAACTACATTGCCCATAATGCTCATGCACTCTGCAGCGTAGTTGAGCATCATGGGAAATGTAGTTCCAAAACATCTGGGGTGCCAAGGTTCGCCATCACTGCTCTAGGGTGTTAGAAAAAAATATATATAATGTTTGGGGGTTCTAAGTAATTTTCTAGCAAAAAAAACCCTGTTTTTTACTTGTAAACATAGGTGTGCGCACAGGGTGTGCCGGATGTGCCCAGGCACACCCTAATCACCACGTGCACATTAGTGTTATCGCTCTGTGTAACAGCAGAAACAGGGAAAAAATCTCCCTCTTACCTGCTCTGCCATAAGAGAAGTGTTTATGCTCTTCTCTTTCACTGTGCCGGCTGGGAGATCAATGAGCCGGGGTCATATATATGTAGACACCCGCACACGCATGTGTGTTTGAGCTTAAGGGTGCACACCCTAATGCAATAGGCTGCGCACACCTATGCTTGTAAACACCAAATTTCAGAAAGAGGCTCGGTCCTTAAAGAGGAGTTCCACCCAGGGGGTCGGGTAAAAAAAAAAAAAAAATTAAAAGTCAGCAGCTAAAAATACTGCAGCTGCTGACTTTAAATTGGACACTTACCTGTCCCTGGGTCCAGCGATGCGGGGGATCGAAGCCCCGCTGGTCTCCCCCTCCGTTCAGCAGCGCCGGCATTGCAACTGTGGGCGCCGGGCTGTGGCTTCACAGCCTGGCACCCACTGCGCATGCGTGAGTGGCGCAGCGCGCCGTGATTGGCCGCTCAGTCACCTGGGACCTGTAATGGGTCCCAGAGGATTGACAGCGGCGAGGGAGCAGAGTGGAGCCCTTCCTGTGCCGAGACGGAAGTGATGTCACCAGCCCAGGTACTGGAAGGGGCAGACTATGAGGGACCCCCTAGCAACAGGCATTTAGAGGTGGAACCCCACTTTAAGTGGTTAATATTTTTGGGGATAATTAAGACAAGATAAAATAAGCATGCTTAAATTATCATTGTAAAACAAACTTACAATGAATTTATCCCTTCTCACAGTAAAAGACGATCATTTTCACAAACACACGCACACAAAACAAGAAGAAAAAACCTTCACCTGCCCACCAATGAGTTTAATTATTAGAACACACTATTCTCTGATTGGATGAGGCGGTGTCAGGAATCAAAATGCATTTTTGTTTACCATGGTGGACGTCTCCTTTCTGGTGCCGCTTCATCCTTTCAGTTGTGTGCAGCAGATATCAGGTCATCACAACGGACACCTAAACACAACGACAACATAATACTTTATATATACTCAACTTCTATTCCCCAGCATATATACTATTACTACATTATGCATTTTTTAGATATATTTTTTATAATTATATATAAAAGTATATGACTTTTCAAGTATATGACTTTTCATAATGTTTAAGTGATCATTCATGTAACCACAGAGCAGTGTGGTTCGGTGCATTGGGCTGCAGTAATATCCAGCACCACCCAATGCTCTTCCGAAATGTGAATATTTGTATCGCACTGCAAGGCATTCTGGTGTGAATAGAAACAAAAAAAGGAAATACAAAAATTCAGTGGTGATTAAATACCACCAAAAGAATTCTCTATCTAAAAAAAAAAATTAAAATAGACAAAAAAATGTATTTGGGTACAGTGTTGCATGACTGAGTAATGGTCATTCAAAGTGTGGCAGCGCTGAAAGCTGAAAAGTAGCCTGGGAAGGAATTTTGAAAATTTTGTAAATAAATAATATTTTTTCATAAAATTTAGGCCAAAATGTATTCTGATACATTTATTTTAAAAAATAATACCCAAATCAGTGTAGTCCACAAAATATGGTATATACAGTATTTGATTTCTCAGTTTTGATGTACTGCCGGACGATCTCATTTCTTGAGGCCCTAAAATGCCAGGACAGTACAAATACCCCCCAAATGACCTCTTTTTTGGAAAGTAGACATTCCAAGGTATTTAAAAAACAGGTATGGTGACAATTTAAAAAAAAAGTGTGTTTTTTTTCCACAAAGTTGAAATTTTAACAAGTTATTTCTCACACACATTATAAGCATACTTATAATTACACCCCCAAAACACATTCTACTACTACTCCTGAGTATGAGGATGTCACATGTGTGTGAGGTTTTCACAGCTTAGATGCACAGAGGGGCCCTAAATCTAAGGAGAACCTTTGGACTTTCTAATTTCCTGACTACCTATCAGTTTTGGAGGCTCTGGAGCACCAGTACAGAGGAAATACCCACAAAATGACCTCGTTTTGGAAAGCAAACACCCCAAGGTATTTTCTGAAAGGCATGGTGAGTCCTTTGAAAATGTCATTGTTTGGAAAATATCAGTACGCTGGTATGAGATATAGTGGTGATCAGGACACTGGTATGTGTAATGGCAGTGATCAGGACATTGGTATGGCATATGGTGGTGATCAGGACATTGGTATGGCATATGGTGGTGATCAGGGCACTGGTATGGCATATGGTGGTGATCAGGACGTTGGTATGGCATAATGCGTTGATCAGGACACTGGTATGGGGTATGGTGGTGATCAGGGCACTGGTATGGCATATGGTGGTGATCAGGACGTTGGTATGGCATAATGCGTTGATCAGGACACTGGTATGGGGTATGGTGGTGATCAGGGCACTGGTATGGCATATGGAGGTGATCAGGGCACTGGTATGGCATATGGCGGTGATCAGGACGTTGGTATGGCATAATGCGTTGATCAGGACACTGGTATGGGGTATGGTGGTGATCAGGGCACTGGTATGGCATATGGCGGTGATCAGGACGTTGGTATTGCATAATGCGTTGATCAGGACACTGGTATGGGGTATGGTGGTGATCAGGGCACTGTTATGGCATATGGTGGTGATCAGGGCACTGGTATGGCATATGGCGGTGATCAGGACGTTGGTATAGCATAATGCGTTGATCAGGACACTGGTATGGGGTATGGTGGTGATCAGGGCACTGGTATGGCATATGGTGGTGATCAGGACGCCATACCTCCCAACTTTTTGAGATGGGAATGAGAGACACCTATCGGCAAAAGTATGCATAGGACACACCCCTTTTCATGCTCCCTTAAAGGAGAATTGTACAAAAAATAAAAGTTAGTTCAACACACAAAGGCTTTTTTTACCGCTACTTTATATTTATATCTCCATGTGTTCATCTCCAAAGATGGAGATGGAGATGAACACATGGAGACAGTACATGGTATTCTATCCGGGTGGATGCCTTTTGAGAGCGATCTGGTGACACAAGTGGAGAGCAGGTGGTGAGGGGGACACCGACTGCTTGGATCATCAGATTTACATCTACATACCCATTACCCCTGCAGGGGTTGGGCGCTCCGGTGAGTGGGGGCACTAGAGGGGGCTTCACACAGGACAGTATATATCTATTGGGACGGACTTACCTGGAACCATTTGAAGATACACTAGCTTGCTGCACCAGAACTTTTTATGCACACTGGACAATATTTATAGCAATTTAATATACACGGCAATCTTTGACATTTTTTGGAGTTTTTTGGATGCATGGACTTTTTTTATATATTTTTTCTTTATTTTTTCATTTTCATTATTCATTCTGAACACAACACTTTTATGCACATCATATGTTAATTGTCCTTTTTTGGTTGATTATTTCTCATTTGAACACCATCCAGCCTCACTTTGCTAGTATATACACCATTTTATAGTGGGTAACACTGTGTTTGTTTTTTTAGGGTATAATTCACTTATACCCTTCACTGATTATTTTTCTTGGATCTTGTGAATTTTTTATACACTAGATTGATCATTCACTTATATTATTGTTTGGAGCTTTATCTATTATTTTATTTATTACTTATATACAACTTCACTTTGGGCAGTTTGCACATTCTTTGGTAATTTTTAGCAAGTGCATTTATTTACACATACTATATTATACTTTGTTTATTCACCCAGATTGTGGTGTAATGTTTCCCCTGTGTTCGGAGTCTGTTTATAGTTTATTTATATTTTTTTCACCAGTGAACAGCGCCAATCCCCTATTTTCTCAGATTTTATAGCATTTGGATCGCATCTAGGTGCTTTCTTTATCTGGGGGGCTGCAGTTCGGTCACAAGCCCGTCCTGAGCGCGGAATACCACTACATACACTGGCAGCAATTGATGAGCACACTGGCAGCAATTGATGGGCACAGTAGCGGCAATTGATGGGCACAGTGGCAGCAATTGATGGGCACCCTGGCAGCAATTGATGGGCACAGTGGTGGCAATTGATGGGCACACTGGCAGCAATTGATGGGTACAGTAGCTGTGTTTGATGGCACAGTGGCGGCAATTTATGGGTACAGTGGCTGCATTTGATGGCACAGTGGCGGCAATTGATGGAACAGTGGCTGCGCTTGATGGGCACAGTGGCTGCGTTTGATGGGCACAGTGGCTGCGTTTGATGGGCACAGTGGCTGCGTTTGATGGGCACAGTGGCTGCGTTTGATGGCACAGTGGCTGCGTTTGATGGGCACAGTGGCTGCGTTTGATGGCACAGTGGCTGCGTTTGATGGGCACAGTGGCTGCGTTTGATGGGCACAGTGGCTGCGTTTCATGGACACAGTGGCTGCGTTTGATGGCACAGTGGCTGCAATTGATGTTTTTTTTTTCAGTTTGTTGCGTATGCGGTGCATACTAGCTCATTATGCCTTTTCCCTTACAGGTGTAAGGAAAAAAAAAAGACAGCGGGTTTACTACCGCTTTAACCTTGCTATTGTATGAAGGAGTTCTGTGTTGATAATGTTGATTGTGTCTTCTGAGCTTAAAGACGGCAAGTCTGTCCTAAAGGTCATGTCTCTTAGTCACCTAGGCTGTCTAAAGGATTAGATAATTAGCTTATGTTAATTAGTTTTCTGGTTACAGTTTGTCATCCTGCTGTATATATTTGTGTGAAATCTAAAATAAAAGGGTATTCCTGATGTACTCCAAGACTGGTGTGGTCTGAGGTTTTACCCTACCCTGTGGTACGACTAGTGAATGGGAAAGCTAAGGGGTCTTGGATTGTGTGGTACCGGACAGAGGAAGCATTTACGGCGGATATCTTGAGAACGGGGTCCGTCACAGACATGAAGTCAGCATGCCCTTCTAGAGTACTACAGACCCTTGTAGGTCACCAGACAGCAACCTGGGCACTCATACTGCAATGCTTTAGTGTGAAACAAACCAAAATCATAAAACTTCCTACTAGAGTAAGGTGACCAGATTTTTAAAATGAAATCCGGGGACATTTTTTTTTTTTACTAGCAATGGCGGCAATCAGCGACTCTCTGCCCATCGCCGCCGCCTCCCGCCTCACAGCCTCTCAAGTCTTACTCTTCGGGCCTCGGGTACTACTGGGTGGGGAACGGAGGAAGATTACTCCTCCAGGGAAGGCAAGGAGATAAGCAGGCAGGCGGCTGGCCGGGACTTGAGCCAAGGCAGAAGAACATGCGAGTGGAGCTGGATGGGCAGGCACCCGAAACTGAAGAAATATTCCCTCCACTCTGACCAGCACATGATCATCAGAAAGGGGTACAGATAATGGAAAGAAATACACCCCCTTTAAGCTAGTAGGAGCGACGAAGCGGGGGGTGTAATTCAGAATATTTTTTTTTAAATTCTGCGCTGACTGTCTTTGAAATTGCCCCAGCCCCTGTTCAAATCCAATCCGGGGACAAAACCAGGGACAGACTTGGTCCAGGAACAGTGTCCTCAATCCGGGGACTGTCCCCAGAAACCGGGGATGTCTGGTCACCCTATATCAGAGTTGGATGGAATTCATATGAGAAAACGTTACTTTGGTGCATGATGGAAAATATCAGTCTATAGGATCCTAGTGAGAAAAATTCAACAAAATGTTTGAACTTCCCCCTTTTTATAGAATGTGCCCCCAACCTCCCTATATATAGAACACATTTCCCCTTTTATCATAGATAAAATAATGCTCTCAAGTACTGAGAGAGTAGAAATACGCCTTACCTGACTGCTCCGTTCTTGGCAACAGACTGAGAAGGAACAAGAAGTTATTAGGAAACTCCCAACTAGATAAACAAGTACAAGCCAGGACTGATTTCTTAACTATTTCAGTAGCGCGTTCATTCCACACAACTCCTATTCAGCCTTTTACTGAAAGACTTTTTCTTTCCATTCTACATGTATACTAAAATACACTCTTTTTTTTTTTGTCCTGTAGAATACTTATACTTTTCTAAAAGCAAAGAACCAGGAGAATAAAATGTTGGTAGTTTTATGTTACGAGTATTAATTCTTAGCTTAGTACACAGAAGGCACTTTTCTGGCCAATTAAATGAATTAACGCCAAAACATTTGACATGCCTGTACACATTTGCAAGCGTCAAACATTTTTCCTACCAAAATGCTGCTACAGTAAAATTTTGGTTTGAGAGCGTTTTGCAAGACAAGCAAAATTTTTAAATACATTTTGTCTTGATATACAAGAGATGTCTTGATATACAAGTAGCGTCATGTCACAACTGATTTAAAAGAGAAGAGAGGCACCTCTAATGCCACGTACACACGAGCGGACTTTACGGCAGACTTTGCCCGGCGGACGGGATTTCGTCGAACAATTCGATCGTGTGTGGGCTCCAGCGGACTTTGTTTTCTCAAAAGTTGGACTGACTTAGATTTGAAACATGTTTAAAATCTATCCGACGGACTCGAGTCCAGTCGAAAAGTCCGCTCGTCTGTATGCTAGTTCGACGGACAAAAAGCCACGCTAGGGCAGCTATTGGCTACTGGCTATGAACTTCCTTGTTTTAGTCCGGTCGTACGTCATCACGTACGAATTCGACGGACTTTGGTGGATTGTGTGTAGGCAAGTCCGTTCATTCGGAAAGTCCGTCATAAAGTCCATAGAAAAGTCCGCCGGGCAAAGTCTGCCGTAAAGTCCGCTCGTGTGTACGCGGCATTAGTGTAGCAATATGGTTACATTTAATGAAGGGACAACATTTAGCAACATATTGTTACACTTAAACCTTGTACACACGGTACGATTGTTGGGCAGCTGAGCGTCTGATTTTTGTCAAAAGGACGTGTGCCAGGATCTTGTCTTGCATACTAATGCCGCGTACACACAAGTGGACTTTTCGACCGGACTGGTCCGAGGGACCGAGTCCGGCGGACAATTCGACCGTGTGTGGGCTTCATCGGACCTGCAGCGGACTTTTTCGGTCGAAAATCTGACGGACTTTAGATTTGGAACATGTTTCAAATCTTTCCAACGGACTCGAGTCAATGCTAGGGCAGCTATTGGCTGCTGGCTATCAACTTCCTTATTTTAGTCCGGTCGTACGTCATCACGTACAAATCCGTCGGACTTTGGTGTGATTGTGTGTAGGCAAGTCCGGTCGTTAGAAAGTCCGTTGAAAGTCCGTCGGAAAGTCCGTGGGACGTTTGTTGAAGAAAAGTCCGACCGTGTGTATGCGGCATGATGGTACACAATAGTCATGCCACAAACATGAACTACTACGTACTACGAGGAATTTCAGCTCTTGTACGCCACCCTTTGGGCCCCTTCTGCTAATTTCGTGTTTGGTGAGCACCGATTCCGAGCACGCGTGTTTGACGTCAGATTTTCGTATGGTCAGTACACAAATCCGTCACACAAAGGTCGAAAGTACAAACCGTTGTCTGCCGAAAATGTACTAGCCTGTCAATCAACATTTGTTAGCCAAAAGTTGGACAATAATTGTTAAAAGGAGCGTACTAACGGTAAAATTTTAGGACAACAGTTTGTCAACAGACAATGCCCTCCCAACAATTGAACTGTGTGTACGAGGCTTTTAGAGGCTCCTCTCTTCTCTTTTATACTCTGGAGCTCCTGCTGGATTTTGCTTCTAATCCCCTTGTGGAGGCTTCCATTTGTGGATGGACATTTTATGGTTGCACAACCTATCACATTGCTATAATCTTTTTATATGGACTATAAACTGAAGGACTTATGAATAAATGGTTGTGGAACAAATCATTTGAGTTTCCATTATTTCTTACGGGGAAATTTGCTTTGATATACAAGTGCTTTGGATTACAAGCATGTTTCTTGAACGAATTATGCTCACAATCCAAGGTTTTACTGTACTTCTGGACGTGCCAACAGTGGGGGGGGGGGGGTTCTGGCTCTAAAAAGCTGCTGCCAGGAGGAGATGCATCTAGGAGGGCAAGTTTGCACCGGGAATTGTACAGGAACACGCTGTGCATTCCCATGCAGTTCTGTGTGGTGTGATTTCAGCCCAATTTGAAGGGGTGAATGGATGCATGTGTCAAAAATTGTACAACCATATCATGACTCTAGTGTGCTAGGTGTGAAAGATAGGGGTTTTTTGTCAGTGCAGACAAATTTATACAGGCCTGCTTGTCTTATTTCCTGGGTTGGCAGAGATCCAGGGATAGCTTGATGACTCACAGGCAGCATCACTGAGACCTCCCCCTTATTTCCAGAACGTGATGGAACTGTTTGGAAAGATAGGAGGAAAGGTGAGGTGGAGTTGCCTGGAGTATTCTGAGGGCCCTGAATAATCCCCAACTTGGTTTGGCAGGGGGCAGGCCCCATCAAATACTCTGAGTCAGCCCAGCTGGGGAGGAGTTGTTCGGGTGGAAGCTGGAGATGGAGTGTTAGGTTGTCGTGGCCTTTGAGGGGGCTCCCCAGTCTGGAAAGGGGTGACTTTGGGCCTGGACTCGGGTGCAGACGAGATCTTCCTACAACCAACAGAGGTGTCCTGGACAGGAGGCATGGGAGCAAGGAGCAGACAGCAGGAGAACACTGCCAGGTACAGTCCTTTGAAAAAGTATTCATACCCCTTGAACTTTTCCACATTTTGTCATGTTATAACCAAAAACGTAAATACGTTTTGTTGGGATTTTATGTGATAGACCAACACAAAGTGACACATAATTGTGAAGTGGAAGGAAAATTATAAATGGTTTTCAATTTTTTTTACAATAAATATCTAAAAGTGTGGTGTGCATTTGTATTCAGCCCCCTTTACTCTGACACCCCTAACTAAAATCTAGTGGAACCAATTGCCTTCAGAAGTCACCTAATTAGTAAACAGCGTCTACCTGTGTGTAATTAAATCTCAGTTTAAATACAGCTGTTCTCTGAAGCACTCAGAGGTTTGTTAGAGAAACTTAGTGATCAAACAGCATCATAAAGACCAAGGAACACACCAAACAGGTCAGGGATACAGTTGTGGAGAAGTTTAAAGCAGGGTTAGGTTATAAAAAAAAATATCCCAAGCTTTGAACATCTCACGGAGCTCTGTTCAATCCATCATCCGAAAATGGAAAGAGTATGGCACAACTGAAAACCTACCAAGACATGGCCGTCCACCTAAACTGACCGGCCGGGCAAGGAGAGCATTCATCAGAGAAGAGCCAAGAGGTCCATGGTAACTCTGGAGGAGCTGCAGAGATCCACAGCTCAGGTGGGAGAATCTGTCCACAGGACAACTATTAGTCGTGTTCTCCACAAATCTGCCCTTTATGGAAGAATGGCAAGAAGAAAGACATTGGTGAAAGAAAGTCATAAGAAGTCCTGTTTGCAGTTTGTGAGAAGCCATGTGGGGGACACAGCAAACATGGTGAAGAAGGTTCTCTGGTCAGATGAGACCAAAATAGGGTTTTGCTTTTAGACCAAAAAGTTCAATGTTTGACGGAAAACTAACACTGCAACACACCATCCCCACCGTTGAAACATGGTGGTGGCAGCAACATGTTGTGGGGCTGCTTTTCTTTAGCAGAGCCAAGAGGGCTGGTGAGTGTCACAGTCAGGAGGACTAGGAGGCCCACCTGAGAGGACTGGGTTCAAACAGTCTGGGAACGGGTGCAGAGCCAGTAAGGAGGACTGTGGTGGCACAGGCAATGGAAAGAGGCAGCTGCAGCCAGGAGGGCTGTCAGGGCCTGAAGAAGTGATACCGGGATCAGTAACCACGTGGGACAGCTAGCACAAGGACTATAATTTTTGCTACACCATACGGGCCCACGGTCCCTGCCTGCTTTAGGCCTGGCTGAGCCAGTGTCAGGCCTCAAATACAGTGCTAGCTAGTCCCGGGGGGAGGGTTAGTCCGCAATCAAGTGAATGTGCTGGAGGAAGAGAGGAAGTTATATATACCGGAGGTGTATATAGTTCTCAGTGCCTATATTGCTTTTACATTTCAGTGGGCATCCCATATCTACCCTATGCCCATCCAAGTTACAATCCCCTAAATAAAAATAAGAAAGTACAAGGACTACTTCTTGACCAATGAGTGTCTGAAGATTTGTGTGCCTGGCTCGGCAGGGTGAGAGGCGGACCACAATCACCAGCAGCTCCTTTGAGGGGAACCGCTACACAATCATAGTGTACAAAAAAAATCCTAATCACCCCCCCCCAGAGCAGTACAGTGTCGTTATGGTAACATTTGCTATGGATTTGTTTGATTAACTTCTTGCCGACCGGCTCACGACTATATACATCCGCAGAATGCCACGGGCAAATCGGCGTATATTTACGTCACTTTGAATTTGCCGCCCTGTGCGCGTGCGCACTTGCCATGAGCTCCGTGACCGTGCCTGCGGGACCCACGGACTCGATGTCCGCCGGTGTCCCGCGATCGGGTCACGGAGCTGCAGAACGGGGAGAGGCAAGTGTAAACAAGTGACACTGATCGTATGCTCCCTCTCATCGTGAGCAGCGAGCAGTGATGTGTCACTCGTAGCCACGCCCCCTAACAGTTAGAATCACTCCCCTAGGACACACTTAACCCCTTCATCGCCCCCTGGTGGTTAACCCCTTCACTGCCAGTCACATTTACACAGTAATCAATGCATTTTTAGAGCACTGATCCCAAAATAGCGCCAAAAGTGTCCGATGTGTCCACCATAATGTCGCAGTCACAATAAAAATCGCTGAACGCCGCCATTACTAGTTAAAAAAAAAAAATTATTAATAAAAATGCCATAAATCTATCCCCTATTTTGTAGACGCTATAACTTTTGTGCAAACCAATCAATAAACACTTATTGCGTTTTTTTTTTATACCAAAAATATGTAGAAGAATACATATTGAGGAAAACATTTGGTTTTTTATATATTTTTTGGGGATAGTAAAAAGTAAAAAATAATGCGTTTTTTTCAAAATTGTTGTTCTTTTTTTGTTTATAGCGCAAAAAATAAAAACCGCAGAGGTGATCAAATACCACCAAAAGAAAGCTCTATTTGTGGGGGAAAAAGGACAACAATTTTGTTTAGGAGCCACGTCGCACTACCGCGCAATTGTCAGTTAAAGTGACGCAGCGCCGAATCGCAAAAAGTGGCCCGGTCATTTGGCAGCCAAATGGTCCGGGGCTGAAGTGGTTAAGAAACTGAAAATGAAACTAAATATGCAAATAGAGAGAACAGATAAAGCAGAAAGAGGACACCAGATTGTGCCATCTCTTCTAAAGTTTATTTGTTACATTTACAAGGAAAAAGGGGGGGGGTGACATGTTATGAAATGTGACATTATTCTTTTTTTTTTAATATGTCCTCAGATATCTCTAAAAGTTCTGAGATGAAAACCTTGAGAAGGGAGGAAGAGAGAAAATCCAGTCTGTGTATGAAAAGGACATTTAATTACAAGCATAAAGAAGTTTCTTCTGCTTAAATGAACAGTGAAAGTCTAATGCCCCGTACACATGGTCGGACATTGATCGGACATTCCGACAACAAAATCCTAGGATTTTTTCTAACGGATGTTGGCTCAAACTTGTCTTGCATACCCACGGTCGCACAAAGTTGTCGGCAAATCCGATCGTTCTGAACGCGGTGATGTAAAACACGTACATCGGGACTATAAACGGGGCAGTAGCCAATAGCTTTCATCTCTTAAATTATTCTGAGCATGCGTGGCACTTTGTGCGTCTGATTTGTGTACACACAAATTTTGTTGTCGGAAAAATTTTATCTCCTGCTCTCAAACTTTGTGTGTCGGAAAATCCGATGGAAAAAGTCCGATGGAGCCCACACACGATCGGAATTTTCCGACAACACAATCCGATCGCACTTTTTCCGTCGGAAAATCCGACCGTGTGTACCGGGCATTAGTCATTGCCCCTGTTGTAAAAAAAAAATTGTCGACCTATGCAGAATCTTGACCACGTCACTTCCTGTGCGGCTACGTCACAACACAGCTGATCGCGGGGCTGTGCTGGTAACTGTCAACCGAAGAGCCTGGACGACTGAATCCAACATGACAGACTCCATAGTTGGAGAGAGAGAGTGATCTGCATGATCCAGTCTGCTGATGTTGACATCTGCAAGCTAAAGGCCGCGGCTGGGTTATAGCCACCTGCCCTTTATGCCTTGCCATCTGATAAGCAGATCTACATTACGGTGGTGGGACACTCTACTGTCTATGTTAATTACACTGTGGTGACACAAGAAGTTAAAGTGATATAACATGGACTTTTCGTATGTTTTGATTTGATTCACTTTTTGCAGTGCAGCTTTCCCATTTAAGTTTGCATAGAAGACATTCCTCATCAATATGATCATCCACAGTGCATGATGTACATAATGTGAAGGGTTGTGCAATCTGTTCAGGAAGGAAAACAGCAGCCTGACACACGGAGAACTCCGCTTACACTAATCTGTCTGTGTACAGCCCTGCAAAATACATATTCGGGAGGTCAAGGAAAATTATACAGCAGTGTCTGTGACAGTAGCGGCTGGTGCTCAAACAATTTGGGGAGGGGTGCAAACAAACTGAAAAATACTGAAACCACCCCCCAATCAATTGCAGCCTCACTGTGCCCGTCATATGCAGCCATTTGTGCCCATCATATGGAGCCATTTGTGCCCATCATATGGAGCCATTTGTGCCCATCATATGCAGCCATTTGTGCCCATCATATGCAGCCATTTGTGCCCATCATATGCAGCTATTTGTGCCCATCATATGCAGCCATTTGTGCCCATCATATGCAGCCACTTGTGCCAGTCATATGCAGCCACTGTGCCCATCATATGCAGCCACTGTGCCCATCATATGCAGCCACTGTGCCCATCATACACAGCCATTTGTGCCCATCATACGCAGCCATTTGTGCCTGTCATATGAAGTTACTTGTGCCCGTCATATGCAGCCATTTGTGCCCGTCGTATGCAGATATTTGTGCCCATCATATGCAGCCGTTTGTGCCCGTAATATGCAGCCACTTGTGCCAATAAAATGCAGCCACTTGTGCCCGTTATATGCAGCCACTTGTGCCCATCATATACAGCCACTTGTGTCCATCAAATGCAGCCAGGCGCGTCCCTTGGCTCGGTTGTCACTTCACTAACCCCCCTATGACATTGAGTCCCCGTTACCAGGGGACATGGGGTTCCTGTCCATAGGCAAGATGGGTTCCCCACCCCTAGGGGAGATAGTGTTCCTGTCCCCAGGAGAGAAGGGTGTCCCCGTCCTCCAGTGTCCCCATCTCCTTCTCCTTCAAACAGCCAGGGGCCCACTCCTTCTCTGCCAACCACCCATGTGCCCTCTCCTTCTCCCCCAGCCACCCAGGGGCCCTCTTCTTTACTAAATAGGCACCCAAGGGCCCTCTTCTCCTCCAAAAACCCAGGTGCCCTCTCCTTCTCCCACGGCCACCCAGGGGCCCTCTTGTTGACTTAATGGCCACCCAGGGGCCCTCTCATCCTCCAAACACCCAGGTGCTCTCTCCTTCTCCACCGGCCACCCAGGGGCTCTCTCCTTCTCCACCGGCCACTCTCCTTCTCCACCGGCTACCCAGGGGCTCTCTCCTTCTCCCCCGGCCACCCAGGAGCCCTCTCCTTCTCCCATGTCCACCCAGGAGCCCTCTCCTTCTCCCACATCCACGCAGGAACCCTCTCCTTCTTCCACATCCACTCAGGAGCCCTCTCCTCCCACGTCCACCCAGGAGCACTCTTCTTCTCCCACGTCCACCCGGGAGCCCTCTCCTTCTCCCATGTCCACCCAGGAGCACTCTCCTTCTCCCACATCCACCCAAGAGCAATCTCCTTCTCCCACATCCACCCAGAGGCCCTCTCCTTCTCCCTAAGACACCAGTGACCCCAAAGAGGGTCACACACATGCTCTGCCCTCGGGGGACCCGGTACCTACCGTCCTGGGACGCTATGATGATGGTGTACAAGTCTCCAGTGTGAGGGCTACAGGTGAACTCTAACTCAGCTTCTTTGGCCCCTGATTGGAGGAAGGCGATCCAGCCCCCAGCAGTTGACAGAGATCAAAGACCAGTGGTGGCTTGTGCATTGTGGGCACATGGGCGCCGCCCCCCTGACACCTTCGTCGCCCTCCCTATTCATGTGCCCGGCCCCTTTCAGAACACCAGACACGTGAATTACTACGGCGGGGATAGGCGGGGGGGTGTATTTTGAAGCACGTGATTAGAGCCAGAGGCTCTAATAGGCTTCAAAATAGGGTGGGCTCGGGGCACGGAGCACTGTGTCCCGATCCCACCCTGTTAGTGTGAAAATAACAAAATTTAATTTGCTATGCCACACAACTTTCCTCCCTGCCAATCAGCAGGCAGGTCAGTGAGACCTGTCTCCCGATTGGCCAAAGCATTAGGCGCTCCTATTGGATGCCTAACGCTTTGGCGGAAGAAGCTTGAGGAGCTGAGCAGACACAGGAGCCACAGCCGCCGCTACAGAAGAGGAGGAGGAAGCCCCGTCACTCGGTAAGTGCCCCGTGGGGGGGTTAGTGAAGTGAAAGCTGAGCCGGGGACGTGCCTGGCTGCATTAGATGGGTACAAGTGGCTGAATACGATGGGCACAAGTGGCTGCGTTTGATTGGCAAAAGTGGCTGCATATGACGGGCACAAATGGCTGCATTTGATGGGCACAAGCGGCTGCATATGATGGGCATAGTGGCTGCATATGTTGGGCACAGTGGCTGCATATGATGGGCACAAATGGCTGCATTTGATGGGCACAAGTGGCTGCATATGATGGGCATAGTGGCTGCATATGTTGGGCACAGTGGCTGCGTATGACGGGCACAAATGGCTGCGTACGACGGGCACAAATGGCTGCGTACGACGGGCACAAATGGCTGCATATGATGGGCACAAATATCTGCATATGATGGGCACAATGGCTGCATACAATAGGCACAGTGGCTGCATACGATAGGCACAGTGGCTGCATATGATGGGCACAGTGGCTGCATACGATGGGCACAGTGGATGCATATGATGGGCACAGTGGCTGCATACGATGGGCATAGTGGATGCATATGATGGGCACAGTGGCTGCATACGATGAGCACAGTGGATGCATATGATGGGCACAGTGGATGCATATGATGGGCACAGTGGCTGCATACGATGGGCACAGTGGATGCATATGATGGGCACAGTGGATGCATATGATGGGCACAGTGGATGCATATGGGGGGGTGGTTTCAGTATTTTTCAGTTTGTTTGCACCCCCCCCTCCAAAATGTTTGAGCACCAGCCGCCACTGTCACAGACACTGAAGGCGGTGCAGCTCTATATTTTTCCTGGACTTTGTCCCATTGATATAGACTGTGCTATGCACGGGGCCTGCCCCCCTTTTCCAGAGTAGGCTAGAAGTGTGTTAGGGGCGGGGCTGGAGGCGCTGCTGACGATAATGTAATTAAGCAACTCGCACCGCCTCCGCCCGCCCGCTCGAGTCTAAAATTTTCCTCGGCTGAAAGGAGAGTCTGCGCACGCGCGGTATAGCTGCGGTGAAGCCGCGCATGCGCAGTGGAGCCCGGCGATCAGCTGTGTTGTGACGTAGCCGCACAGGAAGTGACGCGGTCGAGATTCTGCATAGGTCGACGAGTTTTTTTACCACACCACCTTATTTAACAGTAAAAACCAGTGTGCTCCTGTTTTTTTAAGGGGGATTGGGCTGCCTCCAGGCCCACCTGCCCCTCATCTATCCATTTAATGCATGTGCTTCCATTGTGGAGATGCTTATACATTCAGTAGCGTTAGGACTGCAAGCAATACACAGGGTGCCGTCAAGAGGCCTTGCAGCTTATGCATGCGTGTGCAAATACGTGCAAACTAAACCCCTGTTGAGCTATGGAATGTTCTGTTTTTGTCTTTTGTTTATTTAACACCATTCTTCGTCACGTTACATTAAGCTGACTGCCTGCCACACCTACTACAGCACATGATTGTTTAAAAGGACAGACTGATGATAAAGTATTAGAAACAGAAACATTACAATTGTAAGAACATGTTTTCTGTAACCATGTTGCTAGGCCATACAAGAAGTCACCAAAAGTCAACCATTCTAAGCAATATACAGTGCCTTGAAAAAGTATTCATACCCCTTGGAACCTTCCACATTTTGTCATGTTACAACCAAAAAGAAAAATGTATTTTATTGGAATTGTATGTGATAGACCAACACAAAGTGGCACATAATTGTGAAGTGGAAGGAAAACGAAAAATGGTTTTCTATTTATTTTTACAAATAAATATGTGAAAAGTGTGGGGGGGCATTTGTATTCAGCCCCCTTTACTCTGATACCCCCTAACATCTAGTGGAACCAATTGCCTTCAGAAGTCACCTAATTAGTAAATAGAGTCCATCTGTGTGTAATTTAATCTCAGTATAAATACAGCTGTTCTGTGAAGCCCACAGAGGTTTGTTAGAGAACCTTAGTGAACAAACAGCATCATGAAGGGCCAAGAAACACACCAGACAGGTCAGGGATAAAGTTGTGAAAAGGTTTAAAGCAGGGTTAGGTTAAAAAAAAAATAATCCCAAGCTTGGAACATCTCACGGAGCTCTGTTCAGTCCATCATCCGAAAATGGAAAGAGTATGGCACAACTGCATACCTACCAAGAGATGGCCGTCCACCTAAACTGACCGGCCGGGCAAGGAGAGCATTCATCAGAGAAGCAGCCAAGAGGTCCATGGAAACTCTGGAGGAGCTGCAGAGATCCACAGCTCAGGTGGGAGAATCTGTCCACAGGACAACTATTAGTCGTGTTCTCTACAAATCTGACCTTTATAGAAGAGTGACAAGAAGAAAGACATTGGTGAAAGAAAGTCATAAGAAGTCCAGTTTGCAGTTTGCGAGAAGCCATGTGGGGGACACAACAAACATGTGGAAGAAGGTGCTCTGGTCAGATGACACCAACATTGAACTTTTTGGCCTAAAAACGCTATGTGTGGGGGAAAACTAACACTGCACATCACCCTGAACACACCATCCCCACCGTGAAACATGGTGGTGGCAGCCTCATGTTGTGGGGATGCTTTTCTTCAGCAGGGACAGGGAAACTGATCAGAGTTGATGGGAAGATGGATGGAGCCAAATACAGGGCAATCTTAGAAGAAAACCTGTTAGAGGCTGCAAAAGACTTGCATTGAAGATGAAACGTGGCTGGGTCTTTCAGCATTACAATGATTCCAAACACACCGCACGGGCAAGGAAGGAGTGGCTTCGTAAGAAGCATTTCAAGGTCCTGGAGTGGCCTAACCAGTCTCCAGATCTCAACCCCATAGAAAACCTTTGGAGGGAGTTGAAAGTCCGTGTTGCCCAGAGACAGCCCCAAAACATCACTGCTCTAGAGGAGATCTGCATGGAAGAATGGGCCAACATACCAGCAACAGTGTGTGACAACCTTGTGAAGACTTACAGAAAATGTTTGACCTCTGTCATTGCCAACAAAGGATATATAATAAAGTATTGAGATGAACTTTGGATATTGACAAAATACTTATTTTCCACCATAATTTGCAAATAAATTCTTTCAAAAATCAGTCAATGTGATTGTCTGGATTTGTTTCCACATTTTGTCTCTCATAGTTGAGGTATACCTATGATGACAATTACAGGCCTCTCTCATCTTTTTAAGTGGGAGAACTTCCACAATTGGTGGTGACTAAATACTTTTTTGCCTCCCTGTACCTGATTGGCTTCTATCCAGTTTGAGTGGTGCTTTAAAAAGAATTACAAGAGGCTCATACCAAGTCAAATTCAAGTGTTTATCTGCATTTAATGAAAAAAAAAAAGTTTTTCTTTGCATCAGCTTTAAGCTGTTTGTATATTAATGCACTAAAAAAAAGTATTGTACAATACCTCTAGTGTAAAAACAACACATGTTGCTCAGAAAAATCCATAATGATATGAAAGAATGGGGTAAATGACTAAACTGGCAGCACTTTCAGGATGTGTGGACACTTTTGCCAGCTCTGTGGACACAGATTAAGGTGGTTGTAAAGGTTCATTTTTTATTTTTTTTAAATAACAAACATCTTACACTTACCTCCACTGTGCAGTTCATTTTGCACGGTGTGGCCCCGATCCTCCTGTTGTGGGGTCCCCCGGCGGCTCTCTCGGCTCCTCCCCACAATAGCTAACCCCCTCTGGGAAGCTCTCTCCCGGGGGGGGGGTTACCTTGCAGGCGCGCTCCCGTCTCATACACTCGGCGTCCATAGACAGAGTGTGTGACTCGGTCCCGACCCGGCGGCCGTTTCATTGGATTTGATTGACAGCAGTGGGAGCCAATGGCTGCGCTGCTATCAATCTATCCAATTAATGCTGAGACTCCATGGAGAAAAGGATGCGGTGGACACGCAGAGCAGGTGAACGGGCTCAGGTAAGTAAAACGGGGGGGGGGGGCTGGGGGGACCCGTGACAGCCAGGTGTTTTTTCACCTTAATGCATAGGATGCATTAAGGTGAAAAAACACGAACCTTTACAACCCCTTTAACTCCTATCATTCTTATACAACACATTGTACTAGTGTCTGGGGAACCCACAACACCCAGAGGTGAGACTAGCACAAGCTTGGTTACAATGAGTTTGACAGCATCAGGATCAAGCAGGAGTTTAGAGAAAGTATTTGATGCCTTGATAGGCTAGTGAATGTTTAACAAGCCCTTGTCAACAAATTTTCAGTGCCCATACAGTTATAAACTGTAATGCCCCGTACATACGATCGGACATTGATCGGACATTCCGACAACAAAATCCATGAATTTTTTCCGACGGATGTTGGCTCAAACTTGTCTTGCATACACACGGTCACACAAAGTTGACGAAAAATCCGATTGTTCCGAACGCGGTGACGTAAAACACATAGGTCGGGACTATAAACGGGGCAGTAGCCAATAGCTTTCATCTCTTTATTTATTCTGAGCATGCGTGTCCGTCGGATTTGTCCACACACGATCGGAATTTAAAGTATCGGATCTTGTTGTCGGAAAATGTTATAGCCTGCTCTCAAACTTTGTGTGTCGGAAATTCCGATGGAAAAAGTCCGATGAAGCCCACACACAATCGGAATTTCCGACAACAAGCTCCGCTCGCACATAGTTCGTCGGAATGTCCGACCGTGTGTACAGGGCATAACACTGTGTTGCACTGAGAAAACCTATTCATTTTGTGCACAAATGAAAAAGAATAAAAAAAACACTGTGCTGAGTGTAATGCCCTGTACACATGGGCGGACTTTTCGGCAACAAAGGTCCGACAGTCTTTCCGACAGACTTTCGACAGACTTCCGACCGGACTTGCCTACACACGATCACACCAAAGTCCGACGGATTCGTACATGATGATGTACGACCGGACTAAAATAAGGAAGTTGATAGCCAGTAGCCAATAGCTGCCCTAGCGTCGGTTTTCGTCCGTCGGACTAGCATACAGACGAGCGGATTTCTCGATAGGAACTGGGTCCGGCGGAGTTCCGAAGTATAGATTTGAAACATGTTCCAAATCTAAAGTCTGTCAGATTTTTGACAGAAACAGTCCGCAGAAGGTCCGATGAAGCCCACACACGGTCGGATTGTCCGCCGGATTCGGTCTGTCGGACCAGTTCAGTCGAAAAGTCCGCTCGTGTGTACATGGCATAAGGATACCAAATAGCAGCACACTACAATGTCAGGATATTTAAATGGAAATACATATACACTTATTACTTCCAGTGTTATAGCATCAAAGACGCCAAATACACAAAAGCAAATGTGAGTTCATCAAAATGGTGTAAAACAACGTGCCACTAAATGCTTGTATATAACCAAGTCCTGAGTTTTCTTCAATGATTCCGCTGTGGGAATATACAGGTCAGCTTGGGTGCACCGCTGCAAACTTCAACTAGTGTGATAGTGCACAACCCCGGTGCTCCACTGATTCTAAGGGCCCTTTCACATGTGCGGATCCCGGGAGGATCCATTTTTGGACATCAGCTTGCTCAGCAGGGGATCGCTCCGTTGATCCCCGCTGAGACTGCGGATGACTAGTCTGTCTCTGCACACTGTGCAGAAACGGACCGGTTAGATCTCCGCTTTCCTCTACGGGGGGGGGGGGGGGGGGGGGGCGGATGGAAAAACAGGGTTTTCCTCCGTCATGAAAAATGGAGCTTAGCGAATGATCATCCGCTAACGTCCGCTATCCCATAGAGATGCATTGATGTCCATTTTAATCTGTAAACAGACGGATGAAATAAAAAAAAAACAAATGAACGGTCCGCACGTGTGAAAGGGCCCTTACAGGAATGGAAGATCTCAATTCAAGGAGATCAACAAGTGCCTGGCTGTTTACACAGCTATGGTGTTTCCTAACCCAAATGCACCTAGCAAATGTCAGGGGAAAGGACCTCAGCACAATGCAAACACTATCCGGTAGACCATTCAGGCTTCCCAGCATTTGACAGACATCAGCACCAATCCCCCCCCACTCACCCCCTGCAGCAGAAGCTCTACTCCATGCAAACCCTGCAGCAAACACCGGAGGTTACAGTTCACACAGAGCACAGTGTGAAGGGAGGAAAAGCAGGGGATTCAGGGAGGAAGTGACACAATCAGAGAAATTCTTCCTCACTCTTTCATCTTGCTGACAAGACAGACCGAACACTCCCGACCACAAGCAGAGGGGAAGGGGAGATTATCAGGACCCAGCAAAGGCAGAGACTCTGCAGCTGTCCTTGCTGCTCCAGAGTCAGAACAGTTTACAAGTATGTAATAGCACCAACCTCACATAGCCCGGGGTAGCGGCTAGTTCCCATCCTCCAGATTCACCTAGTGATGCCACAGGAAACATGTGACCAGGAAGCAGAAAATCGAGGACGGGAATGTGAATTGAATAGACGAGAATAGGAGGCTGCAAGCAGGGTTGCGACTAGTTCCCATCCTTCAGATTCACCTAGTCAATTCTGAGGATGGGAGCTAGCTTGCTCAATGTGAACTGGCTAGTTCCCATCCTACAGAATAACCAGGAGCATGGCGGACAAGATGGGTTAACTAGAGATACTGTTGTATGAGGAGGATTTGGATTTTGTGGGAATTTCAGAGACCTGGTTTAACAGCTCTCATGATTGGCTGGCAAACATTCAAGGGTATACCCTATACCGCAAGGATAGAGAGGGTAAAAAAGGGGGAGGGGTATGCCTATATATCAAGAATAATGTACAAGCGAATGTGAGAGATGACATCACTGAGGGAGCTAGAGAGGAGGTGGAATCCTTATGGGTAGAGCTCCAAAGGGATGAAGCTAAGGGGAAAATAATACTGGGAGTATGCTATAGACCCCCTAACCTGAGGGAGGAAGTGGAGACAGATCTATCACAATTTGGATTAGCAGCAAGGATGGGAAGTGTTATCATAATGGGGGATTTTAATTATCCAGACATAGACTGGGCGGAGGGAACCACGCATTCATTTAAGGCTCGCCAGTTCCTTAATGTCTTGCAGGACAATTTTATGGGTCAGATGGTAGATGCACCAACTAGAAATAAAACATTACTGGATCTACTGATTACCAACAATACAGACCTGATCACGGATGTGGAAACACGGGGCAATTTAGGTAACAGCGATCACAGGTCAATTAGTTTCAGTATAAATCACACAAATAGGAAACATAAAGGGAATACAAAGACACTGAGTTTCAAAAGAGCCAACTTCCCTAAACTACAAACCTTGCTAAAAGGCATAAATTGGGATAAAATATTAGGAACAAAGAATACGGAGGAGAGATGGGTTTGCTTTAGGAGCATATTAAATAAGGGCATTAGCCAATGTATTCCATTGGGTAATAAATTTAAAAGAGCGAACAAAAGCCCTGGATGGCTTAACTCCAATGTAAAAATTCATATAAAAGCAAAGGAGAAGGCCTTCAAAAAATACAAGGTTGAGGGATCATCCTCAGCATTCAGACTTTATAAAGAATGCAACAGGAAATGTAAGGGTGCAATTAGGACGGCTAAGATAGAACATGAAAGACACATAGCGGAGGAGAGCAAAAAAAATCCCAAGAAATTCTTTAAGTATGTAAACAGTAAAAAAGGGAGGACAGACCATATTGGCCCCATAAAGAATGAGCAAGGACATCTGGTTACAAAGGATGGGGAGATGGCGAAGGTATTGAATTTATTCTTCTCCTCACGAGTCTTCACGAGTGAATCGGGGGGCTTCAGTAACCAAAACTGCAGTGTTTATCCTCATGACACAACACAGGAAGCACCTCCATGGTTAACAGAGGACAGAATTGAAATTAGACTTGAGAAACTTAACATTAATAAATCACCGGGACCAGATGGCTTGCATCCGAGGGTACTTGGGGAACTCAGTCAAGTGATTACCAGACCGTTGTTCCTAATTTTTACAGACAGTCTACTGACTGGAATGGTACCAGCTGATTGGAGAAAAGCCAATGTAGCACCAATATTTAAAAAGGGCCCAAGATACATCCCTGGGAATTACAGACCAGTTAGCCTCACATCAATAGTATGTAAACTCTTGGAGGGGATGATAAGGGACTATATTCAAGATTTTAGTAATAAGAACGGTATCATTAGCAGTAATCAGCATGGATTCATGAAGAATTGTTCTTGCCAAATCAATCTACTAACCTTATATGAGGAGGTGAGTTGCCATCTAGATAAAGGAAGGCCCGTAGATGTGGTGTATCTGGATTTTGCAAAAGCATTTGACACAGTTCCCCATAAACGTTTACTGTACAAAATAAGGTCCGTTGGCATGGACCATAGGGTGAGTACATGGATTGAAAACTGGCTACAAGGGCGATTTCAGAGGGTGGTGATAAATGGGGAGTACTCGGAATGGTCAGGGGTGGGTAGTGGGGTCCCCCAGGGTTCTGTGCTGGGACCAATCGTATTTAATTTGTTCATAAATGACCTGGAGGATGGGATAAACAGTTCAATCTCTGTATTTGCAGACGATACTAAGCTAAGCAGGGCAATAACTTCTCCGCAGGATGTGGAAACCCTGCAAAAAGATCTGAACAAATTAATGTGGTGGGCAACTACATGGCAGATGAGGTTCAATGTAGAAAAATGTAAAATAATGCATTTGGGTGGCAAAAATATGAATGCAATCTATACACTGGGGGAGAACCTCTGGGGGATCTAGGATGGAAAAGGACCTGGGGGTCCTAGTAGATGATAGGCTCAGCAATGGCATGCAATGCCAAGCTGCTACTAACAAAGCAAACAGAATATTGGCATGCATTAAAAAGGGGATCAATTCCAGAGATAAAACGATAATTCTCCCACTCTACAAGACTCTGGTCCGGCCGCACCTGGAGTATGCTGTCCAGTTCTGGGCACCAGTCCTCAGGAAGGATGTACTGGAAATGTAGCGAGTACAAAGAAGGGCAACAAAGCTAATAAAGGGTCTGGAGGATCTTAGTTATGAGGAAAGGTTGCGAGCACTGAACTTATTCTCTCTGGAGAAGAGACGCTTGAGAGGGGATATGATTTCAATTTACAAATACCGTACTGGTGACCCTACAAAAGAAATAAAACTTTTTTGCAGAAGAGAGTTTAACAAGACTCGCGGCCACTCATTAAAATTAGAAGAAAAGAGGTTTAATCTGAAACTACGTAGAGGGTTCTTTACTGTAAGAGCGGCAAGGATGTGGAATTCCCTTCCACAGGCGGTGGTCTCAGCGGGGAGCATCGATAGTTTCAAGAAACTATTAGATAAGCACCTGAATGACCGCAACATACAGGGATATATAATGTAATACTGACATATAATCACACACATAGGTTGGACTTGATGGACTTGTGTCTTTTTTCAACCTCACCTACTATGTAACTATGTATGTATGTAACCTTTTTGCACCCTAGTGGTCAGGTCATATAGAGGGATGGGAACTAGACAGTTCACCATGAGGGAGCTAGTTCCCATCCCGCTAAAATATTTTCTTCATTACTACCATCCAGGTCATGTATAAGAATGGGAACTAGACAGTTCACTACAAAGGAGCTAGTTCCCATCCTGCTAAATGACCTTTCTTCATTATTACCATCCAGGTCATGTACAGTTGCAATAAAAAGTATGTGATCCCTTTTGGAATGATATGGATTTCTGCACAAATTGGTCATAAAATGTGATCTGCTCTTCATCTAAGTCACAACAATAGACAATCACAGTCTATTTAAACTAATAACACACAAAGAATTACATTTTACCATGTTTTTATTGAACACACCATGTAAACATGTAAACATTCACAGTGCAGGTGGAAAATGTATGTGAACCCCTAGACTAAAGAGCTAATTGGAGTGAGGTGTCAGCCAACTGGAGTCCAATCAATGAGATGAGATTGGAGGTGTTAGTTACAGCTGCCCTGCCCTATAAAAAACACACACAAGTTCTGGGTTTGCTTTTCACAAGAAGCATTGCCTGATGTGAATTGTGCCTCGCACAAAAGAGCTCTCAGAAGACCTACGATTAAGAATTGTTGACTTGCATAAAGCTGGAAAGGGTTATAAAAGTATCTCCAAAAGCCTTGCTGTTCATCAGTCCACGGTAAGACAAATTGTCTATAAATGGAGAAAGTTCAGCACTGCTGCTACTCTCCCTAGGAGTGGGCGTCCTGTAAAGATGACTGCAAGAGCACAGCGCAGACTTCTCAGTGAGGTAAAGAAGAATCCTAGAGCTAAAGACTTACAAAAGTCTCTGGCATATGCTAACATCCCTGTTAGTGAATCTACGATATGTAAAACACTAATCAAGAATGGATTTCATGGGAGGATACCACAGAGGAAGCCACTGCTGTCAAAAAAAAACATTGCTGCACGTTTACAGTTTGCACAAGAGCACCTGGATGTTCCACAGCAGTACTGGCAAAATATTCTGTGGATAGATGAAACCAAAGTTGAGTTGTTTGGAATAAACACACAACACTATGTGTGGCGAAAAAGAGGCACAGCACACAAACATCAAAACCTCATCCCAACTGTGAAGTATGGTGGTGGGGGCATCATTTTTTGGGGCTGCTTTGCTGCGTCAGGGCCTGGTTGGACTGCGATCAAAGAAAAAATGAAATCCAAAGTTTATCAAGACATTTTGCAGGTGAACTTAAGTCCATCTGTCCACCAGCTGAAGCTCAACAGAAGATGGGTGTTGCAACAGGACAAACGACCCAAAGCATAGAAGTAAATCAACAACAGAATGGCTTAAACAGAAGAAAATACGCCTTCTGGAGTGGCTCAGTCAGAGTCCTGACCTCAACCCGATTGAGATGCTGTGGCATGACCTCAAGAAAGCGATTCAAACCAGACATCCCAAGAATATTGCTGAACTGAAACAGTTCTGTAAAGAGGAATGGTCAAGAATTACTCCTGACTGTTGTGCACGTGTGATCTTCAACTACAGGAAACGTTTGGTTGAAGTTATTGCTGCCAAAGGAGGTTCGACCAGTTATTAAATCCAAGGGTTCACATACTTCTTCCACCTGAACTGTGAATGTTTACATGGTGTGTTCAATAAAAACATGGTAACATTTAATTATTTGTGTTTTATTATTTTAAGCAGACTGTGATTGTCTATTGTTGTGACTTAGATGAAGATCAGATCACATTTTATGACCAATTTGTGCAGAAATCCATATCATATATTTTTATTGCAACTGTATAAGAAAGGGAACTATACAGTTCACTATGAAGGAGCTAGTTATTTTTTTTATATATATATGTACCTTTAATTATTTAGATTATTAGTATACTAACTTCACAATCCCTCATTATAGTTCTTTCACTCCAAAATACAAAGCCATGGTTTCCAGTAATTTACTACATTTTTTTTTTAAGGATTTTTACGCATGATTTAAAATATAAATTATATATCTATATCTTTTTAAAATTGCAACTGAATATAATTGTATATATTATCAATGAATCTAAGCTTTTTTTCTGTTTCCCTTTATCATGATCTCCTGCTTTAATTTTTAAATAATTTTCCCTCCCCATCTATTAGACAAGCAGGGGTTTTATAACTACCGTATTTATCGGCGTATAACACGCACTTTTTTCCCCTTAAAATCAGGGGAAAGTCGCAGGTGCGTGTTATACGCCGATCCCCTGCGATCCGAGCTGTCAAAATAACAAAATCGCGGACCGCGATTTGAAAATGGCGCCACCGGCGCCGAAATACACAGAGCCGGTCCTCGGCTCTTTCCGGCGGCTCTCGTTTACTTTCGGTTTCACTCGTAGCCCCGAGCGGAGCTATCCGAGTAGGTTCGGATAGCTCCGCTCGGGGCTACGAGTGAAACCGAAAGTAAACGAGAGCCGCCGGAAAGAGCCGAGGACCGGCTCTGTGTATTTCGGCGCCGGTGGCGCCATTTTCAAATCGCGGTCCGCGATTTTGAATCCCAGCAAGCAGGGACAGGGGATCGAAGGCTGCACTGGGGCAAGGCTGCACTGGGGAAGGCTGCACTGGGGCAAGGCTGCACTGGGGAAGGCTGCACTGGGGCAAGGCTGCACTGGGGCAAGGCTGCACTGGGGCAAGGCTGCACTGAAAAGGCTGCACTGAAAAGGCTGCACTGACATGGCTGCACTGACATGGCTGCACTGACATGGCTGCACTGACAAGGCTGCACTGACATGGCTGCACTGACATGGCTGCACTGACATGGCTGCACTGACATGGCTGCACTGGGGCAAGGCTGCACTGAGAAGGCTGCAATGATGGGCATTTAAATGTAAGTTTTTTTCCCTTCAACTTCCCTCCTAAAAGTTTTTTTTTCCTTAAAATTCCCTCCTAAATTGGGGTGCGTGTTATACGCCGGTGCGTGTTATACGCCGATAAATACGGTATTTTTTATCTGCCAAGTTCAAGTTCTAAGCCAGGTGTTCTATTAATTATTTGATACAGGAGATTTGTGTTTATTTTCGTACATTATCACATGGGCAATCTAGTTTTTTCATTATGCTGTTTCACTTGAGTATTAGGGTTGTGCAAATAGTGGGGACATGTAGATTATGATATCATCTGTTCATAAGGTCAAACACAAGGCACCTTAACGTAGGGTGTTTTTGAATATGAAAAGAAGACAAATCAAACAGATAATAGAAAAAAATACATTCTGTTTATTATCATCATAAAAAACACAAATGTATTCAACTTTATTATTGTAAATAATTTCTTTATTCAGTATAAACAATCCTGCATAGTATACAACTCTGGTGAACTCCATGCCCTAGAGGGTTAAGGCAGTGCTGGAAAATAATGGTGGCCACACAAAATATTGACACTTTGGGCCCAATTTGGACATTTTCACTTAGGGGTGTACTCACTTTTGTTGCCAACGGTTTAGACATTAATGACTGTGTGTTGAGTTATTTTGAGGGGACAGCAAATTTACACTGTTATACAAGCTGTACTCTCACTACTTTACATTGTAGCAAAGTGTCATTTCTTCAGTGTTGTCACATGAAAAGATAGAAGAAAATATTTACAAAAATGTGACTCACTTTTGTAAGATACTGTATAATGAAATAAAATTACATTATTAAAAAAAAAATGTCATGATCCACATGAAAATAAAAATTAATTGTGTATACCCACTAATATCCATAATCAAAAAGCGTAGAACCTCCCTGGACTCTGTACATTGTACATAATACAAACATGATAGATACATTAAACTTATTTTAACATCAATTTCCTTATAATAAATATTTGATAATTTTATAAATAACCTTTAAAGTTCATATAAATATACTAAAGAGTATATTAATATTGAAATCATAATTAACTAGCCACTGACAGAATTTTATACAATCAAATACATGCATAAATACCATAAGTGGGACATTATTGGTGCGTGGATCTGCAGTAGACATGTGCAATTCGTTTCGTATGAATCAAAAATTCATACGAATTTCCGAAAATTCATATATTCGGAAGCATCCGAAATACGAATATGCAGATTCCGATAAGCCCCCCGCCCGCAGACCCCCACAACCACCGGACAAGGGTTGTGGGGATGAGGCCCTTGTCCCCATCAACATGGGGACATCCTCCCCATGTTGAGGGCATGTGGCCTGGTACGGTTCAGAAGGGGGGGCGCTCTCTCATCCCCCCTCTTTTCCTGTGGCCTGCCAGGTTCCGTGCTCTGATAAGGGTCTGGTGTGGATTTTTGGGGGAACCCCACGCCATTTTTTTTTTTATTTTGGTGCGGAGTTCCCCATAATATCCGTACCAGACCTGAAGGGCCTGCTAATGGAATTTTGGGGGACCCCCACGCATTTTTTTTTCAATGACTTTTATGTGTATTGTCGGGACCGACAATTCATTAATAGCCGGCACTAGCGCTAGTACTTTTAAATGACTTTTTTTCCTTTAGAAATTTTGCTCTCGGACTGTTATAAACACGGGAAACATGCGCCCCTTTACAGGCATACTATAGACAACCCCCAGGTATGAAATTTAAAGGAATATTACACTTTTATTGTTTCACTTTAAGCATTATTAAAATCACTGCTCCCGAAAAAAACGTCAGTTTTTAAAACTTTTTTTTGCATTGATCCATGTCCCCTGGGGCAGGACCCGGGTCCCCAAACACTTTTTATGGCAATACCATGCATATAAGCCTTTAAAATTAGCACTTTTGATTTCTCCCATAGACTTTTAAAGGGTGTTCTGCGGCTTTTGAATTTGGTATTTTTTGCTTTTTAAAATTCATCATAACTAACGTTCATAATTGTTACGAAAAGTTAACAAACCTTAGTATTTCGTACGAATCCAAATTGAATTTCGGACACGAATTACGAAATACGAATTAATTGTAATATGAAGCAGAACAAAATGAAACAAATTTATTGACGGCGCACATGTCTAATCTGCACTGTGAGGGAGCCATCCCCAAAAACTTTCAAGGACAACAGAGTAGAGAGTAGAGAAAATGTAGAGTAAATGGCGGCGATCAGATACAAGAAGCACAATATCTGCCTCAGGATACCTATAAATGTATGTCAGTGTAATAATATAACATTAGGATACAGTCAGGTCAGGTGTGAGTACATATGTTTATTACTAGGAACCAACTCAAATTATTCCAACAGAATCTAAGGCAGTCAATAAGAAAATCGCCGTTGTTCTCTAATTTTTCTTTGATGTCCTTGACCGTTTTTTGGGGATGGCTCCCCAGCACTGCAGATCCACTCACCACTAATGTCCCATTTATGGTATTTATGGGTGTATTTGATTGTTAAAAAATTATGTCAGTGGCTAGTTAATTATGATTTAAATATAATATACTGATTGTCATATTTATATGAACTTTAACCACTTGCCGACCGCCTACCGCATATATACTGCGGCAGAGCGGCACGGGCAGGCAAAATCACGTACCCATACGTGATCTGCCTCCCGCGGGCGGGGGGTCCGATCGGACCCCCCCCCGGTGCCATCGGCGGTCGGCATCTGACTGGGAGCGTCGGGAGGCGAGGGGGAGACCATCCGATCGTGGCCCCCCCCTCGCGATCGCTCCCAGCCAATGGGAATGCTCCTCTGCCTGTGTGTCGTTTCACACAGGCAGAGGATGTGATGTCATCTCTCCTCGGTCTGGCAGTTTCCGTTCCAGCGCCGAGGAGAGAAGACATGTAAGTGCACACAACACTCACACACACAGTAGAACATGCCAGGCATACTTTACACCCCCGATCCCCCCCCGATCCCCCCCCAATCACCCCCCCCCCCCTGTCACAAACTGACATTAGCAGTATTTTTTTTTTTTTTTTTTCTGATTACTGCATAGTGTCAGTTTGTGACAGTTAGTGTTAGGGCAGTGAGTATTACCCCCCTTTAGGTCTAGGATACCCCCCTAACCCCCCCTAATAAAGTTTTAACCCCTTGATCACCCCCCCTCACCAGTGTCGCTAAGCGATCATTTTTCTGATCGCTGTATTAGTGTCGCTGGTGACGCTAGTTAGGAACGTAAATATTTAGGTTCGCCGTCAGCATTTTATAGCGACAGGGACCCCCATATACTATCTAATAAATGTTTTAACCCCTTGATTGCCCCCTAGTTAACCCTTTCACCACTGATCACCGTATAACTGTTACGGGTGACGCTGGTTAGTTTGTTTATTTTTTATAGTGTCAGGGCACCCGCCGTTTATTACCGAATAAAGGTTTAGCCCCCTGATCGCCCGGCGGTGATATGCGTCGCCCCAGGCAGCGTCAGATTAGCGCCAGTACCGCTAACACCCACGCACGCAGCATACGCCTCCCTTAGTGGTATAGTATCTGATCGCATCAATATCTGATCCGATCAGATCTATACTAGCGTCCCCAGCAGTTTAGGGTTCCCAAAAACACAGTGTTAGCGGGATCAGCCCAGATACCTGCTAGCACCTGCGTTTTGCCCCTCCGCCCGGCCCAGCCCAGCCCACCCAAGTGCAGTATCGATCGATCACTGTCACTTACAAAACACTAAACGCATAACTGCAGCGTTCGCAGAGTCAGGCCTGATCCCTGCGATCGCTAACAGTTTTTTTGGTAGCGTTTTGGTGAACTGGCAAGCACCAGCCCCAGGCAGCGTCAGATTAGCGCCAGTACCGCTAACACCCACGCACGCACCGTACGCCTCCCTTAGTGGTATAGTATCTGATCGGATCAATATCTGATCCGATTAGATCTATACTAGTGTCCCCAGCAGTTTAGGGTTCCCAAAAACGCAGTGTTAGCGGGATCAGCCCAGATACCTGCTAGCACCTGCGTTTTGCCCCTCCGCCCAGCCCGGCCCAGCCCACCCAAGTGCAGTATCGATCGATCACTGTCACTTACAAAATACTAAACGCATAACTGCAGCGTTCGCAGAGTCAGGCCTGATCCCTGCGATCGCTAACAGTTTTTTTGGTAGCGTTTTGGTGAACTGGCAAGCGCCAGCGGCCTAGTACACCCCGGTCGTAGTCAAACCAGCACTACAGTAACACGTGGTGACGTGGCGAGTCCCATAAGTGCAGTTCAAGCTGGTGAGGTGGCAAGCACAAGTAGTGTCCCGCTGCCACCAAAAAGACAAACACAGGCCCGTCGTGCCCATAGTGCCCTTCCTGCTGCATTCGCCAATCCTAATTGGGAACCCACCGCTTCTGCAGCGCCCGTACTTCCCCCATTCACATCCCCAACCAAATGCAGTCGGCTGCATGAGAGGCATTTTTATGTCCTCCCGAGTACCCCTACCCAGCGAACCCCCCAAAAAAAGATGTTGTGTCTGCAGCAAGCGCGGATATAGACGTGACACCCGCTATTATTGTCCCTCCTGTCCTGACAATCCTGGTCTTTGCATTGGTGAATGTTTTGAACGCTACCATGCACTAGTTGAGTATTAGCGTAGGGTACAGCATTGCACAGACTAGGCTCACTTTCACAGGGTCTCCCAAGATGCCATCGCATTTTGAGAGACCCGAACCTGGAACCGGTTACCGTTATAAAAGTTAGTTACAAAAAAAGTGTAAAAAAAAAAAAAAATATATGAAATAAAAAAAATAGTTGTTGTTTTATTGTTCTCTCTCTCTCTATTCTCTCTCTCTATTGTTCTGCTCTTTTTTACTGTATTCTATTCTGCAATGTTTTATTGTTATTGTTATTGTTATTGATTGTTATTGTTATTGTTATTGTTATTATGTTTTATCATGTTTGTTTTTCAGGTGTGTAATTATTTACACTTTACTGTGGCTTTATTGTTAACCATTGTTAACCATTTTTTTGTCTTCAGGTACGCCATTCACGACTTTGAGTGGTTATACCAGAATGATGCCTGCAGCTTTAGGTATCATCTTGGTATCATTCTTTTCAGCCAGCGGTCGGCTTTCATGTAAAAGCAATCCTAGTGGCTAATTAGCCTCTAGACTGTTTTTACAAGCAGTGGGAGGGAATGCCCCCCCCCCCCAACATCTTCCGTGTTTTTCTCTGGCTCTCCTGTCTCAACAGGGAACCTGAAAATGCAGCCGGTGATTCAGCCAGCTGACCATAGAGCTGATCAGAGACCAGAGTGGCTCAAACATCTCTATGACCTAAGGAAACCGGAAGCTACGAGCATTTTATGACGTAGATTTCGCCGGATGTAACAGCGCCATTGGGAAATTGGGAAAGCATTTTATCACACCGATCTTGGTGTGATCAGATGCTTTGAGGGCAGAGAGAAATCTAGGGTCTAATAGACCCCATTTTTGCAAAAAAGAGTACCTGTCACTACCTATTGCTATCATAGGGGATATTTATATTCCCTGAGATAACAATAAAAATGATTTAAAAAAAAAAAATGAAAGGAACAGTTTAAAAATAAGATAAAAAAATAATAATAATAAAGAAAAAAAAAAAAAAAAAAAAAAAAGCACCCCTGTCCCCCTGCTCTCGCGCTAAGGTGAACGCAAGCGTTGGTCTGGCGTCAAATGTAAACAGCAATTGCACCATGCATGTGAGGTATCGCCGCGAAGGTCAGATCGAGGGCAGTAAGTTTAGCAGTAGACCTCCTCTGTAAATCTAAAGTGGTAACCTGTAAAGGCTTTTAAAGGCTTTTAAAATGTATTTAGTTTGTCGCCACTGCACGTTTGTGCGCAATTTTAAAGCATGTCATGTTTGGTATCCATGTACTCGGCCTAAGATCATCTTTTTTATCTCATCAAACATTTTGGCAATATAGTGTGTTTTAGTGCATTAAAATGTAAAAAGTGTGTTTTTTCCCCAAAAAATGCGTTTGAAAAATCGCTGCGCAAATACTGTGTGAAAAAAAAAAATGAAACACCCACCATTTTAATCTGTAGGGCATTTGCTTTAAAAAAAATATATAATGTTTGGGGGTTCAAAGTAATTTTCTTGCAAAAAAAAAATATTTTTTTATGTAAACAATAAGTGTCAGAAAGGGCTTTGTCTTCAAGTGGTTAGAAGAGTGGGTGATGTGTGACATAAGCTTCTAGATGTTGTGCATAAAATGCCAGGACAGTTCAAACCCCCCCCAAATGACCCCATTTTGGAAAGTAGACACCCCAAGCTATTTGCTGAGAGTCATGTTGAGTCCATGGAATAATTTATATTGTGACACAAGTTGCGGGAAAGAGACAATTTTTTATTTTTTTTATTTTTTTTTGCGCAAAGTTGTCACTAAATGATATATTGCTCAAACATGCCATGGGAATATGTGAAATTACACCCCAAAATACATTCTGTTGCTTCTCCTGAGTACGGGGATACCACATGTGTGGGACTTTTTGGGAGCCTAGCCGCGTACGGGACCCCGAAAACCAAGCACCGCCTTCAGGCTTTCTAAGGCCGTAAATTTTTGATTTCACTCTTCACTGCCTATCACAGTTTCGGAGGCCATGGAATGCCCAGGTGGCACAAAACCCCCCCAAATGACCCCATTTTGGAAAGTAGACACCCCAAGCTTTTTGATGAGAGTAGGCAAGTAAAGGCGCAAAATTGCTGGGCATTCCTATGTACCCATTATGTAGATGGCAGGAGGTGATAATCAATAAAGTCCATCAAAAGTCTATGTGGGGAAAACAGGGGACTCAATAAAACGTTCAAACAAGTATTTCAAAGTCCACACTAATGGCTGCCTTCCTGGAAGAGCTGAACCTAAGCCCCAATAATCTGCAAAAAAACACAAGGAGAGGAGGCGCCTCTAAGTGCAGTATTAAAACCAATTTTAATAAAAACTCTGTGCAAACCACTCACATTTTGTAGATTAACATTAAGCATGTAATGTAACTAGAAATCCAGGAGGAGAGGGGTCCGTCAGGTCTGTCACTAACTGGCGCTGGGTCCTGCTGTGCGTGCGGCTGTGCCCGAACACCGCTGAAGCCAGCCGCGGTGATGAGGTTCCAAAGCGAGGCCTGAGACGCTGATGGAAAGCAGGCGCGGAGCTGTGACGTCACTGGGATGCGACGCGTTTCGTGAGCGTGCAGGCTACGATAGCACGGTAGCCGCGCTCCTTCATCAAAGCTACAGAGGGATCGTGGAAGTGGTTTAAGAAGAGAATGGGGGCGGGGACTGGAGAGAAAAGGGGAAGAAGGAAGAGCGGATTGACAGGGACACAGTGAGGGGGAGGGAAAAGGACAAAGGATGGTGGCTGTGTATCTGGTTTATCCAAAGAATGACAGGGTGTAAATCAATATGTAGGGGAATGTATATGTAAATAGAATAAAGGTGGATATGAAGATTTAATTAGAAATAAACATGAAGGTGAAAGTAAAAGTGAAAATAAAAATAAATATAAAAATAAAAATAAAAATAAAAATAAATAAAAATAAAAATAAAAATAAAAATAAAAATAAAAATAAATATAAATATAAATGAAAATAAAAATAAAAAATAAAAAATAAAAATAAAAATAAATATAAATAAAAATAAAAATATGCTCAAAGTGATGATGATAATTATAGATGCTAATAAGGATAAATGGAGTTAAATAAAAATGTTGTTGTATCTTGAGATGATAGTTTGAATAAAATGAACATTAAGATTAACATTAAGGTAAAGATTATTAATACATCTATATACATGTACGAATATGTGCATATATGTGCACAGGTATGTATTTTGTCAGGTGCTTGCGCACGCATAAGGGGCCCACTGCTAAGTGGCCTCCATGCATGCGCCGCTCATAACAACATAAAGAAAAGAAAGGAGGCCTATTCAAGAAAAAGGGGGGGGGGGGGGGAAAGGGGGGAGGGAGGGAGCCCATGTATGTAGAGAGGTGAACGGGTTCTATAGAGTTCATTTTCTAAAAAAACAGTCAAAACACAGAAAAACAAAAACAGAAAACAACAACAAAAGCGAAAACGGGGAACCCATCAGACCTTCGGAGGTCAGTGTATGATTATCATTAGAACAGCTTACTCAATTGGTTATAAATGGTAAACAGATATAAATAGATAAAGGAGTACATTGGGGTATAATATAGTGTTTACAGAATAGTTGCAATCTCAATGCTTTCGTTGATTCCTCCCGGCGAGAGTACATCTAAGGTATAGATCCAAAAAGTCTCACGTGCACAGAGCCTTTTGAATCTTTCAGCCGCCGGGAGAGACCTCGGAATTTGTTCAATTACCCACACTTTCAGGCCCTCAGTAGAACCTTGGTGGACTAAGGAGAAATGTCTTGGGACACTATGAGGATCTGTGCCACCTTCTATGAGCCTTCTGTGTTCCCCAAATCTTCGTCTCAGGGCTCTAATTGTCCGGCCCACATACATTAGGCCACACGGACACATTAGGCCATAAACGACGAAGTCGGATGAACAGTTGTAGAATTCCTTTAGCACAAAGGTCTTACCCTTAGTGGTAAAGGACTTCTGTCCATGCTGAATGAATTTGCAGGTTTTGCACAAGGCCTTACGGCACTGGTACATGCCTACTAGGGGGATCAGTGTAGGTACAGACGATGCTGTTGGAATGGATCTGAACTTGCTGGGTGCAATCTTACTTCTAAGGTTGGGAGCCCTGCGATAGATCACCTTGGGGCGAATTGGGAGTGATGTTTTTAGATGGGGGTCTTGGTGTAATATCCCCCAGTGTTTTACCAGAATCTTCTCCATACCTTTGTACTTATTATGAAAGGTGGTTATAAACTTGCTAGACTCACCATGAGTCGACAGATTAGTTTTGGGTTTTGATGGTTTACCTTGCAGGTAATAACTAAAAGCATCTTCCACCAAGGGTTCGGGATATTTTTTGTCATGGAACTTTCTCTTGAGAGTTTCACTTAGCTCGACATAATCTGAAACCTTGGTGCAGTTCTGACGAAGCCGGCAGAACTGTCCTTTTGGAATATTTGTAACCCATTTGGGAAGGTGACAACTGTTAAAGTCTAAATAGGAATTACCTGCTGTAGGCTTGGTATAATTTTTAGAAGTAATGATGGAACCATCATGTCCTAATTCCAGGTCGAGAAAAGCAATGGTAGCCGGGTCAGAAACTGACGTGAAGGACAACCCATAAGGGTTGGTATTACAATGTTGAACAAAGGAGTTGATTAGGTCAATGTCCCCATCCCAGATGATAATTAGGTCATCGATATATCTACCAAAGAATATGATGTTGGCCGCAAAGGGATTGTTTTTGTAGATGAAATTATTTTCCCATAGACCCATCGCTAGATTAGCGTAAGATGGTGCAAAGTTTGCCCCCATTGCTGTGCCCTGTATCTGTAGGTAGTACTCTCCATTAAAGGAAAAATAGTTATGCGTCAAGCAAAACCTTGCTGCTTGCACAACAAACTCTGCTTGGCGCATGTTGATCAAAGGATCTGCAGATAGGAAATGCTCCAGTGCCTTCAGTCCGAAGTCGTGTGGAATGGAAGTATACAGTGAACTTACGTCGAGTGAGAGCCAGATGTAGGTAGGCTCCCACTTGTAAGGGGACAACATTTCCATAAGGTGAGTACCATCCCGAATATATGATTGTAGCTGGGTAACCATGGGTTGTAAGAATTGGTCAATATATAAACTGAAACCAGTGGTGACACTCTCCATGGCCGCCACGATAGGCCTGCCTGGGGGATCCTCTAAGCTTTTATGGATCTTAGGTAGGTGATAAAAATAAGGTACCTGATAGAAGGTCTTGTGCAAAAAAGACTTCTCAGTTTTAGAGATAATACCCTTTTGCAGGGCAGTGGAAATCAGTTGGTCAGCTTCCATGGCGTATTCGGTAGTAGGGTCCTTGGAAAGTTTGACGTATGTCCTGTTATCTGAAAGTAACCTGTATGATTCCTTGAGATAATCTGCTTTATTCTGTAGTACAATACCTCCTCCCTTATCGGCAGATTTTATTACCAGATCGTCTCTATGAATGATTTGGTCAAGAGCTTTAATTTCTGAGGGGGATAAGTTGTTGGACTTGGAGGCCGAGGAGGATTCGCACAGTTTCTTTAAGTCTGAGAAGACAATTCTGTAGAATGCTTCTATATAAGGGCCCTTAGATTGTGTAGGAAAAAATATAGACTTCGGTTTTAATGAAGTATGGATAATTGGAGGGGATGTTGCAAGATGCTGGGTCAGTATGTGAAGCAATGCGTCATCACTATCAAATACGTCAGAACTATCCGCATCTGAAGAGAGTTCAGGGCTGAGTTCAGGTGGTACTAAAATGGAACTGATCTGGGCATCTGGGTTGCATGGGGTATTGGCTAATTTTTCGGATTGGATATGAAAGTGCCTTTTTAAAGTAAGATTACGTACATAAGCATTTAGATCTTTAAAAAGAACAAAAGGGTTTGGTTTATTGGTTGGCGCAAAGTTGAGTCCTCGACCAAGGAGGGATAAATCTGCATGGGATAACATATGTGAAGATAAGTTGAATATTTTTATAGTTTGGGGTATTTCAGTGTGTTTGTCTGATTTTCTCTTCTGTCCCCCTCTGCATCCTCTTCTATGAGTTTTAGAGAGAATAGGCCCTATACACCCCCCACTCATACCAATTCTCATTCCCTAAGCCATACTAGGCAGGACCCCGTATCCCTTAGTCACCCCCCCATACCTCTCATGAGTATTCGTTTTTCAAACGATAGAATTTCTAACATACAGCAGCGGAAGAGTCGTCACCTACAGTTTTCCAACCCATTGCCTCGTCATCCCCACAATGGCGATAATAACAAAAAGGATGAACTCATCCGTGCTTTACACCAATTCTACAATAGGCCCCTGAATCCAAAAACCCCGACTTCATCCATTTCTTCTGGCCCCAGTGTTTCAGTTGCTCCCATGGAGGTCCCAAACAAGTCTAGTGGTTCTTCTCTCACTCCTAACCCAGTGAATTCCTCCATTCCCACTAAACCAGAATCCTCTCTAATTAAGACACTATCTACCCCGAACAATCCAATCTCTTGTGGTCCCCCATCTGCACCCTCTTCCAGTATTATACCACCTCCTTTTTTAGCGCCCAGTCCTCCTCTTGCACAAACCTCCCGAAAAAGAAAACTCATAGAAGAGGATGCAGAGGGGGACAGAAGAGAAAATCAGACAAACACACTGAAATACCCCAAACTATAAAAATATTCAACTTATCTTCACATATGTTATCCCATGCAGATTTATCCCTCCTTGGTCGAGGACTCAACTTTGCGCCAACCAATAAACCAAACCCTTTTGTTCTTTTTAAAGATCTAAATGCTTATGTACGTAATCTTACTTTAAAAAGGCACTTTCATATCCAATCCGAAAAATTAGCCAATACCCCATGCAACCCAGATGCCCAGATCAGTTCCATTTTAGTACCACCTGAACTCAGCCCTGAACTCTCTTCAGATGCGGATAGTTCTGACGTATTTGATAGTGATGACGCATTGCTTCACATACTGACCCAGCATCTTGCAACATCCCCTCCAATTATCCATACTTCATTAAAACCGAAGTCTATATTTTTTCCTACACAATCTAAGGGCCCTTATATAGAAGCATTCTACAGAATTGTCTTCTCAGACTTAAAGAAACTGTGCGAATCCTCCTCGGCCTCCAAGTCCAACAACTTATCCCCCTCAGAAATTAAAGCTCTTGACCAAATCATTCATAGAGACGATCTGGTAATAAAATCTGCCGATAAGGGAGGAGGTATTGTACTACAGAATAAAGCAGATTATCTCAAGGAATCATACAGGTTACTTTCAGATAACAGGACATACGTCAAACTTTCCAAGGACCCTACTACCGAATACGCCATGGAAGCTGACCAACTGATTTCCACTGCCCTGCAAAAGGGTATTATCTCTAAAACTGAGAAGTCTTTTTTGCACAAGACCTTCTATCAGGTACCTTATTTTTATCACCTACCTAAGATCCATAAAAGCTTAGAGGATCCCCCAGGCAGGCCTATCGTGGCGGCCATGGAGAGTGTCACCACTGGTTTCAGTTTATATATTGACCAATTCTTACAACCCATGGTTACCCAGCTACAATCATATATTCGGGATGGTACTCACCTTATGGAAATGTTGTCCCCTTACAAGTGGGAGCCTACCTACATCTGGCTCTCACTCGACGTAAGTTCACTGTATACTTCCATTCCACACGACTTCGGACTGAAGGCACTGGAGCATTTCCTATCTGCAGATCCTTTGATCAACATGCGCCAAGCAGAGTTTGTTGTGCAAGCAGCAAGGTTTTGCTTGATGCATAACTATTTTTCCTTTAATGGAGAGTACTACCTACAGATACAGGGCACAGCAATGGGGGCAAACTTTGCACCATCTTACGCTAATCTAGCGATGGGTCTATGGGAAAATAATTTCATCTACAAAAACAATCCCTTTGCGGCCAACATCATATTCTTTGGTAGATATATCGATGACCTAATTATCATCTGGGATGGGGACATTGACCTAATCAACTCCTTTGTTCAACATTGTAATACCAACCCTTATGGGTTGTCCTTCACGTCAGTTTCTGACCCGGCTACCATTGCTTTTCTCGACCTGGAATTAGGACATGATGGTTCCATCATTACTTCTAAAAATTATACCAAGCCTACAGCAGGTAATTCCTATTTAGACTTTAACAGTTGTCACCTTCCCAAATGGGTTACAAATATTCCAAAAGGACAGTTCTGCCGGCTTCGTCAGAACTGCACCAAGGTTTCAGATTATGTCGAGCTAAGTGAAACTCTCAAGAGAAAGTTCCATGACAAAAAATATCCCGAACCCTTGGTGGAAGATGCTTTTAGTTATTACCTGCAAGGTAAACCATCAAAACCCAAAACTAATCTGTCGACTCATGGTGAGTCTAGCAAGTTTATAACCACCTTTCATAATAAGTACAAAGGTATGGAGAAGATTCTGGTAAAACACTGGGGGATATTACACCAAGACCCCCATCTAAAAACATCACTCCCAATTCGCCCCAAGGTGATCTATCGCAGGGCTCCCAACCTTAGAAGTAAGATTGCACCCAGCAAGTTCAGATCCATTCCAACAGCATCGTCTGTACCTACACTGATCCCCCTAGTAGGCATGTACCAGTGCCGTAAGGCCTTGTGCAAAACCTGCAAATTCATTCAGCATGGACAGAAGTCCTTTACCACTAAGGGTAAGACCTTTGTGCTAAAGGAATTCTACAACTGTTCATCCGACTTCGTCGTTTATGGCCTAATGTGTCCGTGTGGCCTAATGTATGTGGGCCGGACAATTAGAGCCCTGAGACGAAGATTTGGGGAACACAGAAGGCTCATAGAAGGTGGCACAGATCCTCATAGTGTCCCAAGACATTTCTCCTTAGTCCACCAAGGTTCTACTGAGGGCCTGAAAGTGTGGGTAATTGAACAAATTCCGAGGTCTCTCCCGGCGGCTGAAAGATTCAAAAGGCTCTGTGCACGTGAGACTTTTTGGATCTATACCTTAGATGTACTCTCGCCGGGAGGAATCAACGAAAGCATTGAGATTGCAACTATTCTGTAAACACTATATTATACCCCAATGTACTCCTTTATCTATTTATATCTGTTTACCATTTATAACCAATTGAGTAAGCTGTTCTAATGATAATCATACACTGACCTCCGAAGGTCTGATGGGTTCCCCGTTTTCGCTTTTGTTGTTGTTTTCTGTTTTTGTTTTTCTGTGTTTTGACTGTTTTTTTAGAAAATGAACTCTATAGAACCCGTTCACCTCTCTACATACATGGGCTCCCTCCCTCCCCCCTTTCCCCCCCCCCCCCCTTTTTCTTGAATAGGCCTCCTTTCTTTTCTTTATGTTGTTATGAGCGGCGCATGCATGGAGGCCACTTAGCAGTGGGCCCCTTATGCGTGCGCAAGCACCTGACAAAATACATACCTGTGCACATATATGCACATATTCGTACATGTATATAGATGTATTAATAATCTTTACCTTAATGTTAATCTTAATGTTCATTTTATTCAAACTATCATCTCAAGATACAACAACATTTTTATTTAACTCCATTTATCCTTATTAGCATCTATAATTATCATCATCACTTTGAGCATATTTTTATTTTTATTTATATTTATTTTTATTTTTATTTTTTATTTTTTATTTTTATTTTCATTTATATTTATATTTATTTTTATTTTTATTTTTATTTTTATTTTTATTTTTATTTATTTTTATTTTTATTTTTATTTTTATATTTATTTTTATTTTCACTTTTACTTTCACCTTCATGTTTATTTCTAATTAAATCTTCATATCCACCTTTATTCTATTTACATATACATTCCCCTACATATTGATTTACACCCTGTCATTCTTTGGATAAACCAGATACACAGCCACCATCCTTTGTCCTTTTCCCTCCCCCTCACTGTGTCCCTGTCAATCCGCTCTTCCTTCTTCCCCTTTTCTCTCCAGTCCCCGCCCCCATTCTCTTCTTAAACCACTTCCACGATCCCTCTGTAGCTTTGATGAAGGAGCGCGGCTACCGTGCTATCGTAGCCTGCACGCTCACGAAACGCGTCGCATCCCAGTGACGTCACAGCTCCGCGCCTGCTTTCCATCAGCGTCTCAGGCCTCGCTTTGGAACCTCATCACCGCGGCCGGCTTCAGCGGTGTTCGGGCACAGCCGCACGCACAGCAGGACCCAGCGCCAGTTAGTGACAGACCTGACGGACCCCTCTCCTCCTGGATTTCTAGTTACATTACATGCTTAATGTTAATCTACAAAATGTGAGTGGTTTGCACAGAGTTTTTATTAAAATTGGTTTTAATACTGCACTTAGAGGCGCCTCCTCTCCTTGTGTTTTTTTGCAGATTATTGGGGCTTAGGTTCAGCTCTTCCAGGAAGGCAGCCATTAGTGTGGACTTTGAAATACTTGTTTGAACGTTTTATTGAGTCCCCTGTTTTCCCCACATAGACTTTTGATGGACTTTATTGATTATCACCTCCTGCCATCTACATAATGGGTACATAGGAATGCCCAGCAATTTTGCGCCTTTACTTGCCTACAGTGAAAAATTCTCGAAACCGAACTGTGCTGCATGCTGGTATCCTGTTATAATACCCGATGTTTTTTTTTTTTTTTTTTTTTTTTTTTTAATAATACCTGATGTTTTTTAATAATACCTGATGTCTATACATTTTATACTTTAGGTTTATCTTATGTTTACCATTCTTTTCTTTTTCTTTGTACTAACTAACTTAACCCATTTCATATACTCCTGAACATTATGTAACATTAATCCTTTATTTTACCTCCAATTGTACTATACACGGGTCCCCCCTGTTTTCTATATTTCTATCACGTTAACACCATCTGTACATATGGATATTATTTCCAAAATAACCGCAAAAAAATATGCAACTACCAACGCAATATTTGCAACAATGTCCTCTGCAGTTCAATTTTCTGACACGATTAAGTTGCAAGGTAGGACACGTCAGAGCCTCTGTGGTAAATTTAAACAACTAGAGAGATTGATTTGCACCACCAATTTTCATTGGTGGGACAAATTCTTTCTACAACTATATATTGACTTAAAAGTTTCCCCTAGAGGCCTGCGTGTGATGAAGGATTGTCCCCTCTACCTGAATGAAGAGTTAAATAAGGAATGGACTAGCATTGCAGAATTCTGCACCACTAAGTGGATGGGAACACTCATTTCTCACCGTACGGATAAATTTAACTCAGCCAACCAACAAATCAACTCCCTCATTGAAGAGATATCTAGATCCTCTACCGAGATTCCATCATCATGGTTAGAGATACTAAAAGAGAAAACACAAAAAGATGAAGATAGTTTCATAAACAAAAAAATGGGGAAATTGAAACGTGACCTGGATGATTATAACCTCAATAGGATTTTTTCATGGAATAAAAAGAATAGGCCCTATACACCCCCCACTCATACCAATTCTCATTCCCTAAGCCATACTAGGCAGGACCCCGTATCCCTTAGTCACCCCCCCATACCTCTCATGAGTATTCGTTTTTCAAACGATAGAATTTCTAACATACAGCAGCGGAAGAGTCGTCACCTACAGTTTTCCAACCCATTGCCTCGTCATCCCCACAATGGCGATAATAACAAAAAGGATGAACTCATCCGTGCTTTACACCAATTCTACAATAGGCCCCTGAATCCAAAAACCCCGACTTCATCCATTTCTTCTGGCCCCAGTGTTTCAGTTGCTCCCATGGAGGTCCCAAACAAGTCTAGTGGTTCTTCTCTCACTCCTAACCCAGTGAATTCCTCCATTCCCACTAAACCAGAATCCTCTCTAATTAAGACACTATCTACCCCGAACAATCCAATCTCTTGTGGTCCCCCATCTGCACCCTCTTCCAGTATTATACCACCTCCTTTTTTAGCGCCCAGTCCTCCTCTTGCACAAACCTCCCGAAAAAGAAAACTCATAGAAGAGGATGCAGAGGGGGACAGAAGAGAAAATCAGACAAACACACTGAAATACCCCAAACTATAAAAATATTCAACTTATCTTCACATATGTTATCCCATGCAGATTTATCCCTCCTTGGTCGAGGACTCAACTTTGCGCCAACCAATAAACCAAACCCTTTTGTTCTTTTTAAAGATCTAAATGCTTATGTACGTAATCTTACTTTAAAAAGGCACTTTCATATCCAATCCGAAAAATTAGCCAATACCCCATGCAACCCAGATGCCCAGATCAGTTCCATTTTAGTACCACCTGAACTCAGCCCTGAACTCTCTTCAGATGCGGATAGTTCTGACGTATTTGATAGTGATGACGCATTGCTTCACATACTGACCCAGCATCTTGCAACATCCCCTCCAATTATCCATACTTCATTAAAACCGAAGTCTATATTTTTTCCTACACAATCTAAGGGCCCTTATATAGAAGCATTCTACAGAATTGTCTTCTCAGACTTAAAGAAACTGTGCGAATCCTCCTCGGCCTCCAAGTCCAACAACTTATCCCCCTCAGAAATTAAAGCTCTTGACCAAATCATTCATAGAGACGATCTGGTAATAAAATCTGCCGATAAGGGAGGAGGTATTGTACTACAGAATAAAGCAGATTATCTCAAGGAATCATACAGGTTACTTTCAGATAACAGGACATACGTCAAACTTTCCAAGGACCCTACTACCGAATACGCCATGGAAGCTGACCAACTGATTTCCACTGCCCTGCAAAAGGGTATTATCTCTAAAACTGAGAAGTCTTTTTTGCACAAGACCTTTTTTGCACAAGACCTTCTATCAGGTACCTTATTTTTATCACCTACCTAAGATCCATAAAAGCTTAGAGGATCCCCCAGGCAGGCCTATCGTGGCGGCCATGGAGAGTGTCACCACTGGTTTCAGTTTATATATTGACCAATTCTTACAACCCATGGTTACCCAGCTACAATCATATATTCGGGATGGTACTCACCTTATGGAAATGTTGTCCCCTTACAAGTGGGAGCCTACCTACATCTGGCTCTCACTCGACGTAAGTTCACTGTATACTTCCATTCCACACGACTTCGGACTGAAGGCACTGGAGCATTTCCTATCTGCAGATCCTTTGATCAACATGCGCCAAGCAGAGTTTGTTGTGCAAGCAGCAAGGTTTTGCTTGACGCATAACTATTTTTCCTTTAATGGAGAGTACTACCTACAGATACAGGGCACAGCAATGGGGGCAAACTTTGCACCATCTTACGCTAATCTAGCGATGGGTCTATGGGAAAATAATTTCATCTACAAAAACAATCCCTTTGCGGCCAACATCATATTCTTTGGTAGATATATCGATGACCTAATTATCATCTGGGATGGGGACATTGACCTAATCAACTCCTTTGTTCAACATTGTAATACCAACCCTTATGGGTTGTCCTTCACGTCAGTTTCTGACCCGGCTACCATTGCTTTTCTCGACCTGGAATTAGGACATGATGGTTCCATCATTACTTCTAAAAATTATACCAAGCCTACAGCAGGTAATTCCTATTTAGACTTTAACAGTTGTCACCTTCCCAAATGGGTTACAAATATTCCAAAAGGACAGTTCTGCCGGCTTCGTCAGAACTGCACCAAGGTTTCAGATTATGTCGAGCTAAGTGAAACTCTCAAGAGAAAGTTCCATGACAAAAAATATCCCGAACCCTTGGTGGAAGATGCTTTTAGTTATTACCTGCAAGGTAAACCATCAAAACCCAAAACTAATCTGTCGACTCATGGTGAGTCTAGCAAGTTTATAACCACCTTTCATAATAAGTACAAAGGTATGGAGAAGATTCTGGTAAAACACTGGGGGATATTACACCAAGACCCCCATCTAAAAACATCACTCCCAATTCGCCCCAAGGTGATCTATCGCAGGGCTCCCAACCTTAGAAGTAAGATTGCACCCAGCAAGTTCAGATCCATTCCAACAGCATCGTCTGTACCTACACTGATCCCCCTAGTAGGCATGTACCAGTGCCGTAAGGCCTTGTGCAAAACCTGCAAATTCATTCAGCATGGACAGAAGTCCTTTACCACTAAGGGTAAGACCTTTGTGCTAAAGGAATTCTACAACTGTTCATCCGACTTCGTCGTTTATGGCCTAATGTGTCCGTGTGGCCTAATGTATGTGGGCCGGACAATTAGAGCCCTGAGACGAAGATTTGGGGAACACAGAAGGCTCATAGAAGGTGGCACAGATCCTCATAGTGTCCCAAGACATTTCTCCTTAGTCCACCAAGGTTCTACTGAGGGCCTGAAAGTGTGGGTAATTGAACAAATTCCGAGGTCTCTCCCGGCGGCTGAAAGATTCAAAAGGCTCTGTGCACGTGAGACTTTTTGGATCTATACCTTAGATGTACTCTCGCCGGGAGGAATCAACGAAAGCATTGAGATTGCAACTATTCTGTAAACACTATATTATACCCCAATGTACTCCTTTATCTATTTATATCTGTTTACCATTTATAACCAATTGAGTAAGCTGTTCTAATGATAATCATACACTGACCTCCGAAGGTCTGATGGGTTCCCCGTTTTCGCTTTTGTTGTTGTTTTCTGTTTTTGTTTTTCTGTGTTTTGACTGTTTTTTTAGAAAATGAACTCTATAGAACCCGTTCACCTCTCTACATACATGGGCTCCCTCCCTCCCCCCTTTCCCCCCCCCCCCCCCTTTTTCTTGAATAGGCCTCCTTTCTTTTCTTTATGTTGTTATGAGCGGCGCATGCATGGAGGCCACTTAGCAGTGGGCCCCTTATGCGTGCGCAAGCACCTGACAAAATACATACCTGTGCACATATATGCACATATTCGTACATGTATATAGATGTATTAATAATCTTTACCTTAATGTTAATCTTAATGTTCATTTTATTCAAACTATCATCTCAAGATACAACAACATTTTTATTTAACTCCATTTATCCTTATTAGCATCTATAATTATCATCATCACTTTGAGCATATTTTTATTTTTATTTATATTTATTTTTATTTTTATTTTTTATTTTTTATTTTTATTTTCATTTATATTTATATTTATTTTTATTTTTATTTTTATTTTTATTTATTTTTATTTTTATTTTTATATTTATTTTTATTTTCACTTTTACTTTCACCTTCATGTTTATTTCTAATTAAATCTTCATATCCACCTTTATTCTATTTACATATACATTCCCCTACATATTGATTTACACCCTGTCATTCTTTGGATAAACCAGATACACAGCCACCATCCTTTGTCCTTTTCCCTCCCCCTCACTGTGTCCCTGTCAATCCGCTCTTCCTTCTTCCCCTTTTCTCTCCAGTCCCCGCCCCCATTCTCTTCTTAAACCACTTCCACGATCCCTCTGTAGCTTTGATGAAGGAGCGCGGCTACCGTGCTATCGTAGCCTGCACGCTCACGAAACGCGTCGCATCCCAGTGACGTCACAGCTCCGCGCCTGCTTTCCATCAGCGTCTCAGGCCTCGCTTTGGAACCTCATCACCGCGGCCGGCTTCAGCGGTGTTCGGGCACAGCCGCACGCACAGCAGGACCCAGCGCCAGTTAGTGACAGACCTGACGGACCCCTCTCCTCCTGGATTTCTAGTTACATTACATGCTTAATGTTAATCTACAAAATGTGAGTGGTTTGCACAGAGTTTTTATTAAAATTGGTTTTAATACTGCACTTAGAGGCGCCTCCTCTCCTTGTGTTTTTTTGATGAGAGGTATAGTGAGTATTTTGCAGACCTCACTTTTTGTCACAAAGTTTTGAAAATTGAAAAAAGAAAAAAAAAAAATTTTTTTCTCGTCTTTCTTTATTTTCAAAAACAAATGAGAGCTGCAAAATACTCACCATGCCTCTCAGCAAATAGCTTGGGGTGTCTACTTTCCAAAATGGGGTCATTTGGGGGGGGTTTGTGCCACCTGGGCATTCCATGGCCTCCGAAACTGTGATAGGCAGTGAGGAGTAAAATCAAAAATGTACGCCCTTAGAAATCCTGAAGGCGGTGCTTGGTTTTCGGGGTCCCGTACGCGGCTAGGCTCCTAAAAAGTCCCACACATGTGGTATCCCCGTACTCAGGAGAAGCAGCTAAATGTATTTTGGGGTGCAATTCCACATATGCCCATGGCCTGTGTGAGCAATATATCATTTAGTGACAACTTTGTGCAAAAAAAAAAAAAAAAAAAAAAAATTTGTCACTTTCCCGCAACTTGTGTCAAAATATAAAACATTCCATGGACTCAACATGCCTCAAAGCAAATAGCTTGGGGTGTCTACTTTCCAAAATGGGGTCATTTGGGGGGGTTTTATGTCATCTGGGCATTTTATGGCCTTCAAAACTGTGATAGGTAGTGAGGAGTAAAATCAAAAATGTACGCCCTTAGAAATCCTGAAGGCGGTGCTTGGTTTTCGGGGCCCCGTACGCGGCTAGGCTCCCAAAAAGTCCCACACATGTGGTATCCCCGTACTCAGGAGAAGCAGCTAAATGTATTTTGGGGTGCAATTCCACATATGCCCATGGCCTGTGTGAGCAATATATCATTTAGTGACAACTTTTTGTAATTTTTTTTTTTTTTTTTTTTTTTTGTCATTATTCAATCACTTGGGACAAAAAAAATGAATATTCAATGGGCTCAACATGCCTCTCAGCAAATTCCTTGGGGTGTCTACTTTCCAAAATGGGGTCATTTGTGGGGGTTTTGTACTGCCCTGCCATTTTAGCACCTCAAGAAACGACATAGGCAGTCATAAATTAAAGGCTGTGTAAATTCCAGAAAATGTACCCTAGTTTGTAGACGCTATAACTTTTGCGCAAACCAATAAATATACACTTATTGACATTTTTTTTACCAAAGACATGTGGCCGAATACATTTTGGCCTAAATGTATGACTAAAATTGAGTTTATTGGATTTTTTTTAGAACAAAAAGTAGAAAATATCATTTTTTTTCAAAATTTTCGGTCTTTTTCCGCGTATAGCGCAAAAAATAAAAACGGCAGAGGTGATCAAATACCATCAAAAGAAAGCTCTATTTGTGGGAAGAAAAGGACGCAAATTTCGTTTGGGTACAGCATTGCATGACCGCGCAATTAGCAGTTAAAGCGACGCAGTGCCGAATTGTAAAAAGTGCTCTGGTCAGGAAGGGGGTAAAACCTTCCGGGGCTGAAGTGGTTAAAAGTTACCTCAAACTTCCTGATAAAGCTTTGGCGAAACGCGTAGAAGGCTGGCTGCAGTACAGACTTACAGAATATTTTGACTCGGTTAAATTGATGATAGGCAACTCCTATCCTCATATTGATTAGTGGTTCCAAATTAATAATAACTACTGCAGTAGGGAACAGACACAAAGATACACTCAGCATCTTTCCAAATAACTGTCCTGCTTTATTATGACGCAATTAAAGGTTTTTATGCACATGATTACGTAGGTATCACATTAATATTACAATTGTACATTTATGGTAACAAGAGGCTAATTCTAATCAGGACTCGAAAGAATGTAAACATGTACTGAAAACATTATTAGTGCTGTGTGCACAGTGAGGGCAGTGTGCAATACATACAAAATAGAATACAATTATATACAGAACTTACAACTTTCCATTACACTAACCATACCTGCTATCTTCTTTAACCTGGAACCTCCACACGCTTAGGTGGAGGTAGTGATGACCAAAGAGGCAAAAAAAAACTCCATTGTGGAGAAAATAATAGCTGAGCAACTTTTTCATTACCAAATGACTTTTCATTGTGAAAAACAAATGATTGATAAGACATATTTACAGAGTACTGGCTGTACACTCCTGTGGCCAGAATGGCCTTCTAGCTGAATTGTGGGCATGCTGACTGATCAGCATATGTAAACACAAACAATTCTACATAAAATGGAAAACGTACAAAAGACAAATATGACTTCAACATGGCTAAACTACTTTTCAAATATATATATATCCCTTACAATTAAAGTAATTGAATCAAAACGTCCCCTAGACTGTGATCACAAGAGGGAAACAAATCAAACACAGAGATTTCTTTAATTTAGTCATTTTTGCAGTGTCTGGTGTGGATCCAGGTGACTTTTCCTTCAAGTTTTGCAAAAACTGTACATGAAATAGATGCTGTATTGAGTCTCCAAACTTTTCCTTATATATGAAAGTCTCTTAACAATCCACAAGTCATCTGGCTTTAGTTTTAGATCCTTCCAAACTTTTAGGATCTGGAATTGGGGAGAAAACACATAAATGAGTTTGTCAAAAAACCTTAAAAGATCAGCAACATTCTCTGTGAGATCCGAATGGAGGACTTCAGCTGCTGAGACAAAATATAAGCAAGTGAGTAACACACTCCCAAACCAAATCCCATAGGGAGAGAGTCCAACATCTCCCTTAGGGGCTTCATAAAATATAAGAAAACATTCAGGCAAAAGTTTTCTAGTTTCTTACTCTACTTTGTCCGCTACATTGTAGACAGTAAGGGGTGTAAAAATAAAACCTCAAAACTTCTAGTAAGGACTCTCCTATAAAAATGATTTCCTCTGTTACTCTCTGTAGATTCTGCACTCTATATTTACAAACTACTTCTGATAACACTTTTTACTGTGGCCTTTGCAGTAGCATTTGCCACTGGACATCCAGAAAACATGTCCATACAGACAAAATGCATACTTGTAAGATCCTAACTTGGGCATCTGGATATTTCTTTTTGTAATCTCTGGGAGGGATGTTCAGCTTTTGGTAACACCTTTGGTAACAGGTAAAACAAGAAGTGGTATGTTATAAAAACAACTGTGGAGAACCCTGGCTCTATCCCATGCTCATTTACTAAGGCAGCCATAACTGCTTGTGACTGATGACACGGTCCATGTGTCAAGCTGGAGGGAAAAGAGTGTCTGGCAGACATAAATGATCACCTTTTTCCAAAGTCCTGTTTCATGAGAAGTTGCCCCCTGTGGACCACTTGTTCTTCTCGTTCTGGGGTCCTTAAAGTTGAATTATTAATCCCAGCTATACTGGGCCAGAACTAGGGTGGAATCTGTGAGTTGCACAGACCCATCAAGTGTCCGGGGCTGTAAATGCAGCATCCTTAGTCACCTGGTCTGCTTCCATGTGTTAAAGTTAATATGGCTACCTCAGCAAGAACCTGGAAGGCTGAAAACAGCCGATCAAATTAACTTGGCATGCTTGATTGGTTTACCTGCCGAAGTAAAAACGAACTTCTGGCCCTTCAAATGGAACCAAAAGCTCTCTATATCTCGACTATCTATATAAATATACACTCTTTTTATAGCTCACAGGCTTTGCTAAAACATGGAGCTCTGCTTCTTGAGCTGGGGAAAAAGGATCCAATGGCTTTGAATACAGAGTATCCTTCTGGGTGATAAACTGCATACTCAAATCTACAAAAAATTAAATATCTGGGTCTTCAGGGAGTGTGTCCCGCACTGGACTCACAGCAGCTGATTCCTATGTCATCAATTTAACACATGCGTCTTTTCCTTTCTTTTGAATAAATGTATGCATTTTTCATTGTTAGATTTGTACATAAACAAACTCATATTTTAAACCTTTCATTAGACAAACATTTAGTTAGCTGTATATTTGCTACACAGAATGTCGGATCATTAAAAATTAAATGTTTGACCAAAACAATATCTAACTTTGTCTAATAGCACCTTTGCATAAAGCTACAGCTTTGATATATCGGGATGAACCCTTCATTACTGGGTCCAGCTTGCATAAATATATTACAATGGCTTGTTTTCTATCATGCTGTCTGTGTAAGAACTCCAGTTTCATGTTTCAAAAGACAACTTCTTCCTGGCAATATTATAATAAATGATAACAATACCCTGCGGTCATGCAGAGATACCCATAAATCCAAAAATATTCTTCTGCTTATACCACTGTACTTACAAGAAAAAGGGGCACATCATTTCACAATCCACACATTCTGCTTTGGATTTCAAAAATAAAAATAAATAAAAACAAAAGTACCAACAATCTGTATGATGGACCAGAAAGCATCAAAAACTATAAAACAACTGGCTGCAGGCGGCATCTATCCTAACAGGGTGTGTGGATTTGATGTGATGGGTCTGTTATATTTATATTTTATTTATTATTACTCTCATATAATGGACTGCACATCAAGTTATTATCAAAAACCTTCAAATTTTATTTTTGTAGAAAAACTTCTTATGTATCCCATCCATCTTGGCTTTGTTAAATATTATGGCAGCTGTATTCCAAATAACAACCTCATCTTAATCTATTTTTCTCTCAATAAGGGCTTATTGTATAAATGTAAAATTACAAAATTGTTATCTTAATCTAAAATAATCCCATTCATTACAAATTTCCCCAATAACCTCGACTTCATTTCCAACCAAAGGTTGTCTAAACCAGTTTCAATATATCTATATTAATAAAATTGTTAAACTCATATTAGAAATGAATACTTATTATTACTTAATTTTACTTAATTTCCCTTTTTAAAATGCACTGTTTCCACTATTAAAGGTTATTCAATTTGTGTAATACACGGTTAAATGTAACCTTCATTTTACCATGTCTGGAAAACAGATTCAAAATAATTGTGATCACATTGTTTACCATTAGATTCGTTAACCCGGCACATTTTGTTATAAATGTTTTGTCTAAAAAACTGGAATTGGCATGGTGTCCTTCCAGCTTATCACTAACCTCTCATCCCAGCCACATTTCTTTCATGAGAGCACAAAGGAGGGGGTCATATTTGCGTACATGACACACACAAGCAATAGAACTAAAGGTCCCAGCATTCACACACACATACACCAATATCTCTCTAAAATCGCTTACATTTTTCCCATTTGTACACAACACATGCATATCATTCTCTCACTTTCTTTTAACTCTTTAATATTTCCCTGCCTAAATTTTGCTTTCCTTATTTTGTTCAGATATCTTTTATATCTAGCTTCTATGATCAGATGGGCAGCCAGAGTACTCATCCCATCTTCCCTCTCTGACAACATATAAAGTATTCTGTTTTACCTCTCATTTCTCTGTTTCTGACTCTAATAGTTGTAGTGCCTGACCCCAAATTCATCCCACAACTTAACATGAAAATGTCCCTTTCTGTCTAGTGTTATTGTCACCCTTGATCCATCCTGCTCACATAGATAGCTGTTTACTCTGCATGATTCTTAGTCCCTGTGGACCTTGGTAACCCAGTTACCCATTGTGGATCCCTGTCCACTCTAACCATTAATCTAGGGGCTCAGTATAGGCGGAACCGCACCTTTGGTTCATATATAGCGCTCCTCTTGCGCTGGGCATTTTTGAGGGTCTCTTACCCTTCATTCTCTTACTTAATTCAATGCCCATAATGACTGGCCAGTCTTCTCTCTTCTCTACGTGTGCCTATACCCTCTTGCCTCTAAACTACTTTATCTAGCAGATGTACTACATATACCTGTGAACAGCACTATTCTTCCCTTTCTTATCTATAACACTCCGATGGACAATAGACAGGGACAACATAACAAATAACCACCAATCAATACAGTTCGATTAAGGGGAGTAAAATAGGTACCCTTTGTCCCGAAAATACCTTACCGATCAAGGAAGTCTGATAACTCAAATGTAAGCAAAAGGCTTACCTCAGCTGGCTGATTATTGGAAATTCCCGGATCGTCTCAAGCTCCTCGTTTCGGATACTCAGGGTCACCTGACTCGGTTAAATTGATGATAGGCAACTCCTATCCTCATATTGATTAGTGGTTCCAAATTAATAATAACTACTGCAGTAGGGAACAGACACAAAAGATACACTCCGCATCTTTCCAAATAACTGTTCTGCTTTATTATGACGCAATTAAAGGTTTTTATGCACATGATTACGTAGGTATCACATTAATATTACAATTGTACATTTATGGTAACAAGGGGTGTTACATAGGCAGGCTACTTCTAATCAGGACTCGAAAGAATGTAAACATTTACTGAAAACATTATTAGTGCCGTGTGCACAGTGAGGGCAGTGTGCAATACATACAAAATACAATAAAATTATATACAGAACTTACAAATTTCCATTACATTTGACTTTGACTATTTATAAAATTCTCAAATATTTATTATAAGGAAATTGATGTTAAAATAAGTTTAATGTATCTATCATGTTTGTATTATGTACAATGTACAGAGTCCAGGGAGGTTCTATGCTTTTTGATTATGGATATTAGTGGGTATACACAAATAATTTTTATTTCATGTGAATCATGAATTTTTCTTTAATAATAAATGATTTTTTCATTATGTTCATTGATTTTTAATGGCAGTTTTTGATACCTTAAAAGCCCCATCTCTTTTTATTTTTTTGTTGTATAATAGTGTACAACTATAAAGAAAAGAAGGTACAAAAAAGGAAGAGGCTGGGGGTGGGACTTTACATGTATACTGTAGGTTTTAAGAAATACACGATTCAAATTTTAAAGATAAAAATATACAAAATTGTTTAACATATATGTATAATAAAATCTAAAAGGACAGACAGCTTAAAGCCACTGTAACATTATGACTTATCAAGGGTGCTGTTATCTTGGTTGGAGAATCCAAGAAGTCCGCTTACGCATTTCAAGGGAAAGACCTGCTTCATCAGGGCCTCGGATTTAGACAATATTTTGTATGGGTATATAAGTACATACACTGTAATAATAATGCATAAACAAATGATATTAACAACAACGTTATTTCTGCATATTACCTAGTTTTAGCAGAATATCAATAATATATTACATTTCAATTATAGTCAAAAAAGAAGAATGGTAATCAAATTGACCACGGGAATGATAAAGGCATACAGGAACCTGCTTTATGCGTTGTGACAAATCACGGGGACGGAGGAGGAAGGAGAAGGAGGATTTGTTCAAGGGACATATTGCATATGTATCACACATATTAAAGATATAGATGCGGGTACATAGGTTACAAACCACCAATCAATAACACAAGTATAGAATTAGTTAAATTCACCTGTTCAACTTAAGGACGTTAATGACTAACTTGATGGAAGTTTAAGCCTAGGGAGCCCGTGGGGATTGACCGCACAACTCGCTGACTAGCGGAATGTTCCCAAGGGTTAATTATGGATTGAGATCAAAGTTGAGCTAGATTGTTATATCTTAAACGGGAAAGACTGGGTGTTATGGAACATGTGTGGGAAGGGAAAGGAGAAGCAGAGAGGGAAGAGGGGAGGCGGAAAGAGGGTGGGAAAGAGAGTGGGAGAAGGAAAAGGAGAAGGGGGGAAGGGAAAGAAGGGGGGGGACATAGAGGACGGACAGAGAGGGAAGAGAAGGGTAAAGAGAAGGGGGAAAAAAAGAGAGGTGGGGGATGGGAAGGGGGAGAGAAGCGATAGGGTAGAGGTGGAGGGGGGAAGAAAAGAGATAGGGTAGAGGTGGAGGAAGGGAGGGGGGAAAAAAAGAG